>OY821517.1:121559517-122159517 GCA_963682025.1 Cordilura impudica
TGTTGTTGTTATTATTGATATTTGTATTAGTTATTGTTCGTGATGTTACTTGTGTATTTGTGGTTGTCATACACACACCGTTGCCATTTGATTCATCCATAAAAAGTAACTAAAAATGGAACAGGAAATTTGAAAAAGAAAGAGAAAAATTGTTTTTGTTAAACAACCATTTGCTTTTTAAGAAATTCAATTATCACTATTTTTCTACTTACATTCGACATGTTTCCTGAGAGTATTCTGCACTCACATGCATACGCTAACGCAAATTCTTAATATTAGCAGCTCCGTTCTGTCTTGGCAAAAACACTTCCACTAAACTGATTTTTGTATGAATGTTGTTCTTATACCTCTGAAGACAAATTGAATGTTTGAATATCCTTAAGGATTTATATGCTCTACTAAATTGCACAACATGTCGATTGGGCTTTTTCTTGTCTCTCTTGTATGTTCATAAGATTTTGTTTCAAAAATATAAGTTTCAGGAAACGTGAAGTATTAAAAGTACCAGCACAATATGTTATCCTTGTATTTTCATATTCTGTTTTGTTTTCTGTTTTAATAAATAGTTTTTGTATTTTTTTTGTTGGGATTTAAATGTAGTTAAGTTTTTGTTATTGTTTTTGGTTTTGTGGTGTTGTATATATGTTTTCAGTTCTTACGTCTGGACAGATACGAGTTTCATTAGATTGTCTGGAAAGTAATAATATATTAATAATTATTATTAGTTAATATTAAGTGCATCAATTAAAATTGTTGTAATATTTCTTTTAACACGTTTTTAGATTTTGAAAGTTAGTCTTAAGAAGAATAGTGAGAATGTATGTTTTAAATGCGTTACTGATTATAAATAACTCTTTATAAATTTTAAACCATTTCTTTCAATTGTTTTGAGGAAGAAATTATTTTTAGAGTTGTTTTTTCTTTTCATTTATTTGCATTCTATTTTACAAAAAATAATAAGCAAAACTTTTAACAATTAAAAGCAACTTATTATTTTGAGTTCCACTAAGCTCAATATAAAAAAATATGTTATGAAAATATTATATATATATTTCTATTTTCTAAAATGTATATGATATCTTTTCAATAGTCCTGTCTCATCACTATCATCTAAGAGGCTGATTGCTAAGATATTTCAATGATTACTTAGTCTATTTAGGTATCTTTCACTTAAACTATTAATTTCTTCTTGTGGAAATACCGAGATTTTATGAACATATAGACAAGTTGTTTAAAAACCATGGAGCATTAGCTAATAATCGTAGTGTTGTCGATTGATATCTCTGTAAAACCTCAATGATGCAGTTACTAGCTGGGCTTTAGCTGGGCTTTAGTATAGTTAGCTCTGATTTTGGGCCTAATAGTCAACACAATTTTCTTTTTTGATGGTTAAATGCTCCCGTTTCATTACATCCTATACCACTGTGTGGTTTGGGCATATTGACTTTGTGCTGATGTTTGTAACTATCAAAAAAAATTTTACCTAAATCCATCTTTTATTTTACCGATCGACTCAGAATCACTTTCTGAGTCGATTACGCGATGTCCGCCCGACCGCCTGTCTATGTGTCCGTGTAACCTTTTAATCAAACTACAGGTCGCAAATATGAATATACTTTTATGAAATTTGGTATATAAGCTTCTATTAGCCATGACATGAATGCTATTGAAATTGGTGAAAATCGTTCCATGTTCAGACCTAGTCCCCATATAATGACCACTATAAAATCGACTTAAATTGCCGTAAGATCCAAATTATCATATAGATAATTTGATGCTATTGAAATTGGTGAAAATCGGTCCATGTTCAGACCTAGTCCCCATATAATGACCACTATAAAATCGACTTAAATTACCGTAAGATCCAAATTATCATATAGATCTCAGTCAAATTGGGTTTGTGTGTGTTTATTACATTCATTAAACAGTAGTCCAAAAATAAACCCAATAGCCCCCATGTAAAGATGTTTAAATATCTTCACTTAACCTATCAAAAAAACAAAAATATTGCACAGATTTTTCTCAAATTCGGTTTGTATATGTTTTTGGAAAATTCATGTGACTACCAAATATGGTCAGGATCGGTCCATTTTTCGACCTAGTCGCCATATAAATATATCATCCGATATGAACTTTTTCATATTCAAAGGCAACAAAATTAATAACAATGCCACTCAAATTTGGTTTATGCTTATTTTCTATATCTATGTAATTAGTTGGACCTGTTTGGGTGTAAAACTTTTTCTATTGGGTCTTTTGTCAGCAATACGCAACAATAATAGAAAATAGAATGCAAGTATTTACTTCTGCCGTTAGCCGCGACAAAATGCAAATAAAAATGTTGTTTTTGTTGGTATCAGTTTTCTTTTTCGTATAATAACTTACTTTTGCTAACAACGGTCAGTCTGTTTGTGACCATAGTACAGTAGTCTTTCAACTCTTAACTTACATTTAATAAAAAGGTCAAATTTTTCAAATGTGTTTTCGTTTTAATTAAGAGGCTGTTGGTTGGTATTAAAAAAGGGGCACGAAAAAGCTCTTGTCCTCAACATACGGTCCTTCAAACCAGATATATCGTTAATCCGCTTGTTCCTTGCCAATATTTGGTTGATCAAAAATAACTATGTCAGCTAATGGTGATTCAGAGAATGATGCAGAGGTGCACACTCCTCCACGTGGCACTGGCCAAATTCGTGTGAAGGAATTGCAACGTGATGGTTATGTCAAACGTGTTTTAGAAGATGCGAATAACATAATAAAGTTCGGTGATCTATCCCTTCATCAACTGGAGGTCAAATTGTCATTACTAGAGCGACAGTTGGAGTCGTTTGAAAAGGCTCAAGGCCAATTAGAAGTGCTTGACGAGTCTCAATTTTATGAAAATCACCGCTTGTTATTTGAAGATGCTTATTTTAAAATCAAATCACGGATTCTTGAGTGTATGTCGCCGTTACGACTAAACGCAACCAACCCGATGAGCAGCACACGTGTTATGACGTCATCAATACAACAACCATTACGTCCACACCTTCCAACTTTACAATTGTCAAAATTTAGTGGTGACTATATTGAGTGGACTGAATTTTAAAACATATTTTGCGTTTTAGTTCACGATAATGCAGATCTTTCTGCAATATCCAAATTCCAATATTTGCGGTCATGTCTTACTGATAATGCTGCCAGGTTAATTCAGTCATTGGAAATCACACCAGAAAATTATATTCAGGCGTTGGAGATTTTAAAGTCGCGATACGACAATAAAAGGTTCATTTTTCAGTCTCACATAGAAAAAATCTTTACGATCAAAAATTACACCAACTTTACAAAAAACTAAGTTAGGATGGGTGGTGTCTGGTGCAATTGTCAAAAATCATGTGTTTGCAACAAACAAAACAAAAACCAATACACCACACCCATCATTGCATATGACAGCAATAAATTCAATTTCACCAAGATCTCACCACGGTAATCTAAACCCACCGTTCATCAAAAACATAGGTAAACAAACATCAGCTGCTGTGTTTTCATTTAATTGTTTTCACACTTCATCAAAACAATCATATAAATCGTTATTTGCAACAACCGAGCCTCTTTTGGAAACAATGTTGGAACGTTTCTGGAAGGTAGAGGACTGCCCAATTGTCACAACAAACCACCTAACAGCTGAAGAAGATGAATGCGAATGCTTTTTCGATGAAACAACTACCAGGTGTCCAACTACGAATAAATTTATAGTTAGATTGCCGTTCAAACACGACCCAACCGAATTGGGTTCATCAATAGAAATTGCTACTAGACGGTTTCATGGTTTGGAGAAAAGGCTGCATCGTGACGAGAATGTTTATAAAGAATATTGCAGTTTTATTCGTGAGTATACGGACTTGCACCATATGGTTAAAGCTGAATTCAACATGAACTCTAGCTATAACTACATACCGCACCATTGTGTTGTCAAACCAGATAGCTCAACAACAAGGCTAAGAGTAGTCTTTGATGCGTCATGCCGTACCACCAGTGGTCTATCTCTTAACAACACTTTGCGGGTAGGACCCACACTTCAAGAAGACATATTTTCTATTCTGACAAGGTTTCGCTTTCATAAATATGTGCTGGTTGCTGCCATCGCCAAAATGTACAGGCAAGTTTTGGTAGACGATCGTGACATACATTGGCAATGCATTTTATGGAGAGAGAGTCCCAGTGAGCCACTTCAAACGTACATGCTTAAAACAGTAACCTACGGCACCAGCAGTGCACCTTATTTAGCTGTTAAATGTCTTCAAGCACTAGCTAAAGAAGAAGAATTAAATTTTCCTGTTGGTTCTACTATAACTTTACGAGACTTTTATGTTGACAATTTAATGACTGGTGGCAATACCGTCGCAGAAGTTGTGGAAATCAAGCGATAAGTTTTAGAATTGCTAAGACGGGGTGGGTTTCCGCTCCGCAAGTTTGCAGCCAATTGTGAAACCATCATTGCCGATGTGCCAAGCTCAGAGAGGGAGGAGACTGTTAAAGTGGATGATTCCGAATACATAAAGACACTGGGTCTTAAGTGGTCTCCAATTGAAGACAGTTTCAGCTATTCCTACAACCAAGATCAACTTTCTACGAACAAAATCACCAAAAGAACAATTCTTTCGCACACCGCAAAACTATTCGATCCATTAGACTGGTTAATCCGATAGTTGTGAGATGTAAAATTTTACTTCAAGTTATTTGGTCATTAAGACTCCATTGGGATGAATCGGTCCCCCAAGATGTAATGACACAATGGGAAGAGATTCGAAACCAGTTGATGATGATCGTCCAAATTAAATTGCCCAGGTTTGTTAATTTTAATAATTATACTAATATTCATGCCTTTGCAGATGCCAGCACAAATGCATACGGTGCATGCATTTATGCCATCACCAATTGCTCAGGAAGAACAGAATGTTCACTTTTATGCTCCAAGTCCAGAGTCGCCCCCCTGAAAAGTGTACAGCAACATCAATTGACTTTCTAAGTATGCACAAATATATTAACAGCTATGAAAAGCTGCTACGAATATTTGTTTACGCTTCTCGTTATGCTCTTTCCATTGTTCGTAAACGAATGCCCAAAACTGGACCCATAGATGCAGGAGAAATGAAATATTCATTAGAATTAATTTGCCGTCTCATTCAAAATCACTCATTCAAAAAGGATCTGCATTGTCTCCAGTTAAGTCAGCAAATTGGTCGCCACTCAAAATTGTCGCAGTTGTCACCATTTTTGCATAATGGATTAATACGAGTGGGTGGTCGCCTCACTAATGCAAGTTTACCATTTTGTGTAAAACATCCAATAATCCTGCCCTCATCACATGCATTTGTTCACACCATAATTCGGTACTATCATCATCGAAATCTTCATGCTGGGGCACAAACTCTACACAATATACTTCGTGAAAGCTTTTGGATAATCAACCCCAAACAAGTGATAAGACAGGTAATACATAAGTGCGTTCATTGTTACAGATATCGACCCGTCACAGAGAAGCAGATAATGGGTGCGCTACCCTCAGACAGAGTAAACCAGTCGTACCCGTTCGCTGTGACGGGGGTTGACTACTGCGGTCCCTTATACATCACACAACAGATACGTGGCAGATCGCCAATTAAGGTTTATATTGCAGTTTTTATCTGTTTTTCTGTTAAGGCAGTTCACCTTGAACTTGTGCCAGATTTGACAACGAATGCGTTCATCGCAGCTCTAAAGAGATTTATAGCAAGACGAGGGCGATGCTCCATTATATATTCGGACAATGCCACAAATTTTATAGGAGCTAATAGGGAGCTTAAGGATCTTTTACAATTATTTTTATCAGAACATCATAAGAAATTGGTGCATGAAAGCATGTGCCAGGAGGGTATTTAGTGGAAGTTTATACCACCTCGATCACCTCATTTCGGAGGATTGTGGGAAAGTGCAGTAAAGCAGGCTAAACACTACCTCAGAAGAGCCATAGGTTCACATATATTAACATTCGATGAACTACATACGGTGTGCTGTCAAGCTGAGGCTATCATTAATAGTAGACCACTTACACCAATTTCGTGCGATCCAACTGACTTGCGCCCAATTACACCTGCACACTTTTTAATTGGTCGGCCATTAACAACCCTCCTAGAACCTTCAACAATCAACGTTATTCCAGCATCATTGAAGAGATATCACGTGTTGAGATGGATTCATCAACAATTTTGGGACCGATGGCGTAATGAGTACCTAAAAACTCTTCAACAGAGGACAAAATGGACCACTGTACAAACAAATCTTAAATCGGATGATCTCGTGTTGATCAAAGAAGATTCAACTCCACCATTTAAATGGCCACTTGGACGAATAGTTGACAAATCCGGGTGAGGATGGTCAAGTTCGAGTAGTTACCGTCAAAACTGCCGAAGGTGTCTTTAAACGAGCTGTAGCACGGCTGTGCAAACTGCCTATAGAGCCATCATCACAATTAATTGTTGAAAGCTAGGCTTTCAAGGGGGGAGTATGTTTGGGTGTAAAACTTTTTCTATTGGGTCTTTTGTCAGCAATACGCAACAATAATAGAACATAGAATGCAAGTATTTACTTCTGCAGTTAGCCGCGACAAAATGCAAATAAAAATGTTGTTTTTGTTGGTATCAGTTTTCTTTTTCGTATAATAACTTACTTTTGCTAACAACGGTCAGTCTGTTTGTGACCATAGTACAGTAGTCTTTCAACTCTTAACTTACATTTAATAAAAAGGTCAAATTTTTCAAATGTGTTTTCGTTTTAATTAAGAGGCGGTTGGTTGGTATTAAAAAAGGGGCACGAAAAAGCTCTTGTCCTCAACAGGACCTAAGAGATAGATACCCTGTTTCCATAACAAAATTCGTCACAGACGAATGAAAATTTGTATGAAGAACAAAAACAAAATACACGTAAATTTTTGTTCGACTGTGACGAATTGTGTTATGGAAACAGGGTAAGAATCTCTAAACGCAAGGTATAGGGTATCGTATAGTCGGTCTAGACCTACTATAATTTTCTTAGTTATTTTTATATGATCTTTCCAAGTGAGCCGTCTTCTAAATGTATCCCATTAAAATGGAGTGATGGACATTCACTTTTTCTTACAGTGAAAGTCACATGGACCGATTTCTCCGTATTCACTATAATGTTCCATCATATCAAGTTGTGTTTGTATCAGTGCAGATGCTTCATTTGGAGATTCATAAGAAGACAGAATTGCGGTATCATGTCCGTACGTTGCAGTGGTCGATCCCTCAATAGAGGGTATATCCGAAGTAAAAATTGTGTGGAGAACTGGTCCTAGAACGCTTGCCTGTGGGACATCTGCAACTTAACATCCAAAACTTGAATCCTCATCGTTAACATTATATAGAATGATCTTTCATGTAAATACGATTTAAAAAAAAAAGGAAAATGGTGCAGGAACAATATTTTTTCCTTTCACGGTTCTCGTAATTTCTTCAACAATACGGTGACATTGTTCAGGAGTACTGTGCTTGTGCGTAAATCCTAAATTGGTGATCTGGAATTATGTTTTCCTTTTCTAATGTGAGAAATAAACTTTTCAAAATAAATCTCTCAAATATTTTAGAGAATACTGACAGCAAACTTATTTGTCTGTAAGATGCTACATTATTTTCTGGTTTATTTGGCTTTTGTCTTACTTTCATTGGAACGGTACGTAATATAATCTCATAATGGCATTATATATTGTCAAATATCTAATAGCTTTTTTGGGTAAGAATTTCACAACTTTTGAATCAATAGAGTCGTATGATGGCAATTTCATATTATTTAGTTTGTTTATAACACTTACAACAACTGTGACGTATTACTTAGGTTAAAAAGAGCAAATGATTTTTCCAAATAATCTTTAAATTCCCTACCTTTAGTCGCATTAGCCCTATAATAAATACCGCTTGCAATTTTGATTGGTACGTTTCTTTTAACAGGTCGCTTGAGGTATTTTGTAGCCTTCATCGTTTCTGGTTACATCTATGATTCTTAAGAATTCCGTTACTGATTCATTTTTTTAAAGTTTAAGTAATATATGCATGAATATTTTGGATGTTTTACTTTAAGTTTTTTTTTATAAGTCTGAAATCGTATCTATAGTAGTAATTTTTTCCTTTTTAGAACTTTTATTTTGAAAAAAGATTAATGTTCCCAGTTGCTTCCAAAGAAAGAACTTCTTCGGATGTGATTTTAAAGAACTTCTAAAGATGTTAATAGAAATCTGTTATAAAAGAAACACTTTCCAATCTAAACAGTATCTAATATGAATTAAGAGTATCCAAAATAATATTGGGAATTACAAATTTATATTGAGAATTCTAAAAAACTAAAAAAATAAATTGAAATAAAAAATTTCCGTAAAACAAGTACGAAAATTATAGTCGATCTAGACTTTACAATACCCTACCATGTGTTTCGATAGAGGTTCTTGGATTCAACATTGCTGAGGCAATAACTGGATATAGCAAATGTGCATAATCCAAACCACTATGTGGTTTGGGTATAATGACTTTGTGCTGCTGTTTGTGACTACCAAAAATATTTGACCTAGATCCATGTTCTATTATACCGATCGACTCAAAATTACTTTCTGAGTTGATTTAGTGATGTCCGTCCATCTGTCTGCCCGTCTGTCCGTCCGTCCGTCTGTCCGTCTGTGTGTCCATGTAAACTAAATCCAAAAAAAATCAAACTAAAGGTCGCAAATATGGATATATTTTGATGAAATTTGGTATATAAGCTTTTATCGGTATATAAGCTTTATTTGGTATATAAGCTTTTTTATAGTGGAAATTTAAAATTTTAACAATGACAATGATTCCTTTTATTATTTTGAATTTAGGTGTGTAACTCATGAAGATGTTTATTTCAGTATTATTGTTGCTAAGTCTAATGCAATGATAATGATAACATTACTGCCCCTTCTCCTGCCTCATCTAACACATTTTATTAAATCTATTATAACCGTTACAAATGGAGACATGCCGAAATAATTTCAGTTCCGGCCCATAGCAATCCTGTATTACTTTTCAAAAGTACTTGAAAGCTCCTTCACAAAGATGTTGATTACTAACATAAATGAGATTGGTTTGTTATCGAATATACAATCAGGTTTTCGATCTAATCATAGTTGTGTTACTGCTTTGACTAAGGTAACTGAAAACATAAGGCAGGAACTGGATGATAATAAAGCTAATTTTTTGGTCATACTCGACCATTCAAAGGCCTTCGATACAGGCGACCACGTAATGTAATAAGCTGAAACATCCTTTTAATTTCTCTCTATCATCTATAAATCTGATTCTATCCTACCTATCTGATCGTACCCTATCTGTTTACTTGAAAAATAAAATCTCAACAACGTTGAATATTCAAGGAGAGAGGAGAGAGAGTGCCCCGGGGATCCATCCTAGGGCCTTTTCTTTTTTCTCTCTATGCTAATAATCTGCCCTGACAACTTCTCCTGGTTCCTGATATTGAAATTAACGGTCAAAAGATTCCTATTGTTTCATCTGCCACAAATCTAGGTATTATCTTTAACAGCTCTCTAACGTGGTCAAACCCTATAAATAAAGCAGTTGGACAAACTTACGTTAAACTGAGTTCTCTTTGCTCAACACAATATTTCACACCTTTGTAAGTAAGAATTCTACTAGTCAAAACGTATATTATTCCTGGACTTTTGTGCGGCTGTGAAATTTTTGCTAATTGCGACTCCTCGAGCAAACGTCGATTAATTGTTGCATATAATAACATTATTCGTTATGTTCTTGGTTTAATAAAATATTCTCTCGTTTTATAATCTTTTAAAAATTTTACAGTATTTATAATTTTTATGCACAAAATTATTTACACAAAAAACCTAGCGACCTCTTCTAAAATTGCAATTTGTTAGGTCTGATAGAAGAAGAAAGCTCATAATTCCTATTCATAGGACACTTTTCTCACAACATCAATTCTTTGTGGGCGGCACACTGTGGGCTGAACTTTTGGTTTCATTGGCCAAAAGTCTAATTTTTTTTGTTACCGATTTTTAAAATTTTAACGCCACTTTGTAGCTAATATATCCAGACCAAGGTAGCCAAAAAATTAGTTTAAACTTTTGCTGACTGTGGGCGTGGCATGCTGTCAACTGTTTTTTTAATTTCAGAAAAAGGTGATTCTTTTTGTTTTTTTTTTTATCAAAAACAAATGGTTACTACTCGCAAGTTATCATCGATAATGACCTGCGGTCCTTTTTAGAAGGTTGGTAGGAATGTAGTCTTTAGTTGTTGTAAGTGGTTACAGCCCTACCGTATAATATTAGGGGTGTTCTGAAATATTTATTAAACTAATATGTTTGTGTCAAATTTGAACTTTAGTGGAATAGAACTTCTAGGGAACAAAAGGGAACAAGAAACGTATACATCCAAGAGGAAGGTGAAAGTGTCCTCTTTAACCCTATATATATTCCTGCACCAGAGACGATCCGCGGCTAGAACACTTTTTTCTTTTTAATCAAATTACTTAAAAAATTTCAAATTACGGTAATTTGAATTGCTATAATATATTTCAGCCATAACAGTCGCAAATAAAAATATTCAGAAAAATATGGTGAGCTTCAGTTATAAACAACTGGCCGAGGAGTATTTTTGGGACAAAAAACAGAAAGATGTTCTTAGTTACGTTAAAATAAAATTAAACTTAAATTCGTGTAGCATGAAAATACAAGAGCAATTATCTTATTTCATCAAAACATTAAAAAAAAACGCTAGAAGGAAGTTAGCTACAATAAACAAAATTTTTATATAAAAACCGCAAACTGGTTAGTAAGGCCAACTTACTGTCGCTTCAGAAACAACAAAACCAGATAAGGCTGGAAAACCACGCAAAACATTGGACAACTGCAGCGATAGATCTAAGAGGCGAAAACTTAAAGATGTTAACGATGAAATTGGATGATAAATATAAAAGAATCTTTCCTAAAAGTTGTTACAGCTAGGCCAGTGAAGACAAAACGGATTCTTAAAAGTATATAAACTCCGAGCGATGCACAACAGTTTACAAATGAGGAGGCATTAGCATTATTTCTGGATTTGAAATTAACAAAACAGCAATATATTCAGCTCAGATTGCGTGCGATTGAAAAAGGCTTAAATATGTATCCAGCATAGCATCACATAACCGCTGCTAAAATGGACTGTTTGCCATCAAAGGACACTATCACAATCACACCAATTTCGGCAAAGGTACAACTACAATCTCTACTTGATCACACAATCTCTACTTGATCATAAAAGGAAATGAGTTAAAGAAATATGGAAACACAAAGTTAATTCTTTTTTGTAAATGGGGATGTGGTGGTTCTTCGGGACAAAAACAATACAAACATGTAGTATGTGACAATATTTCAGACTCAGATATGTTCGTGGTATCATTTGTACCATTGCGATTGAAAAAGATTTTGGAAGATTCAGAGCTTCCGACTAGTACAACGCCACAAAAGATATTTGGAAAAATGAGACAACATCTTCTACGAAATACTGCAGGCCAAACAAATTTAAATTCAAAAAAGAAACTCATGATGCCATTAACAAAGAAGTTAGTGATATCAAGGCCCAAATTTCAACACTACAGCCATTACAATTACAGTTAAATGGGCAGCAAATTGAAGTAAGCTACCAATTAATGCTGACAATGATAGATGGAAAAGTAGACCAGTATTTGACTAACACGAAGGCTGCATCCAGCTGCATCATATGCCAAGCAACACCAAGCCAATTAAATCAAGTCCCGACAAAATTACTAGATAATACAGGTGCATTTGAAATTGGATTATCTCAACGACATGCAAGAATACCACTTATGGAACACATACTAAAAATAAGTTATGATTTGGATTTCGGTTCTTAAGGATCAATAAGAAACAACGAAACCAGCAAAAAGTTAAGAAGTTCAAGAAAGGAACATGTTCAAGATAAATATAGCAAAACAAGGGTTAATACCGCAAGAAGATTCCTTTCAGATCCAGAGACAGCATCTGAAATACCAAGAGTGGATTTAAACCTTATTTTCAGATTTAAAATAATCCTAGAAGTACTTGCGTGCAATGAAGAAATTGACTCCAAAAAATTTTGAGATTATGCTAAGGAAACTGCAAAAATATATACAACCAAGTACCCATGGAGAAATATGGAGAAATATGGAGAAATATGAAATATAATGCAGAAGATGTCATTAAATATCATTTGGTCCACTTGGAGATCTATCAGAGGAGGCTCAGGAAAAAAGGAATAAGGATTACAGATTTTATAGAGAGCACAATACTAGAAAAATTTCACGAAATTCCACGAATGAAGATCTATTTAATGTATTATTGACAACGTCAGATCCGTTCATCTCCAGTATTCGAAATCAACGGAAAGTTGAACATTGGGATTTAGATGAAGAAGTCAAAAAACTACTAAAGAACAGAAGTAACATAGAACTAAATATGGAATATTTGCAATCAATATTTGAATTAAATGAATAATAATTATTACTAGCAGATTCCAGCCCTTAAAATTCGAGTGCAAATTCTAGGAAAATTTATTTTTTCATTAAATAAAGACCCTAAAGGTATGCTAATTAATTATAGCCAAATCACAAATCAGCACAAAAAACAAACTCATTTTTATTACAAACACATTAACAAATTTAATAAACACACACACAGCATTATATAATTTTATGTATGTGTTAGTAGCAACTTTAAATGCATTTTACTTAAAATAAAGGAAAAAATTTAAAAATCTGTAAATCTGCAAAACGGCTAAAAAGAAATACCTTTCAAGTAATATACGTTTGGTCAAAATCGGTATAAAACGGTAGAACAAACATCGGTCACAAGTAATCGCCTGGTCTATTAATATTATAGATTACCTTTCGTTGTTATTTAAGTACAAAAAACAGTATTAGTAAAAAATAACAATAAACAGAACCTCCCATTGTTACAAATGGTATTAAAATCTATTGCTGTTTTTTAAAGGTTTTTTTTTACCCACAGATGTATCAAATGTTTTAATAAATAAGAAAGATTCAAAAAATAAAAACCCTTATTTTCATATCAAAATCAGAATCCTTGCACTAATATTCTGCAGATTTATTTACCTAAAATTAATAAATTTGACAGCAAAAAATGATAAATTTTTCTGTAGTAATAGCAAAACTTTTAGAATATATTACTAACGTTTTTTTAAGTGTAAATATTCCAGAGTTCAGAAAAAAACACACACTGAATAAAAAACTCGTACATATATGTAAACAAACATAACTTAGACCAACACACACATATTTTTATTTTCATATCAATTATGTTTGTTTTTAAATTTTCTTCGGTGCCCAACACAACCATGACTGTGTTCGTTTTAATATTTCGTTATTTACACGAACATTTTTCTATCACGTACTTTTTGTTTCAATCACACATAAAGCACACATTTTTGAGTGTTGCTTTATTTGAAGTTCATGTTCTGGTACGTGTACTGAAAAAAAAAAAAACACAGAACATGTACAATAAACAGGTTCGAGTTCAGTTATATTTTAAGTCGTGTTGTGGCTCGTGTAGTAAGAAAAAACAGAACATGTACAATAAATAGGTTCGAGTTCAGTTATATTTTAAACACGACTTAAACACGAGTTAAAATATAACTGAACTCGAACCTGTTTATTGTACATGTTCTGTTTTTTCTTACTACACGAGACACAACACGGCTTAAAATATAACTGAACGCGAACCTGTTTATTGTACATGTTCTGTGGTTTTTTTCAGTACACGTACCAGAACATGAACTTCAAATAAAGCAACACTCAGAAATGTGTGCTTTATGTGTGATTGAAAAATAATTTATGTGATACAAAAATGTTCGTGTAAATAACGAAATATTAAAACGAATACAGTCATGGTTGTGTTGGGCACCGTAGAAAATTTAGAAACGCACATAATTGATATGAAAATAAAGTTATGTGTTGGCTGCTTTTGAACAGAACATTGTGTGTTTCATGTGTGTATTTTCTGAACCTTGAAATATTCATTGAGTGTAAATATGCAAATTTGTCAGCAAAAAAATTTTTAATTTTTCAGTAGTAATAGCAAAATTTCCAGTTGATTTTACTTTTTTTTTTTGAGTGTAAAAATTATTTGAGTGTAAACATTAAAAAAATACCATTATTACAAAAAATGCTTGTTATTACTATTAAAATCCAAATATTAAATTTTTTAATAAATAAAAAAAAAATAATAAAAACCCATATTTCACGCTAAAAGTTAAAAAAATGAAAAGTTTAACATTGACTTAGAATTCCTTAAAAAGTACTCAATAAATTTTAATGAAATTAAAACAGACTCAAGTTCAACTAAATATCTATCCACTAAAAAACATAATAAAATATTCTTATCGGTTCAAAAGTTACAGAATTTTGGCCAATGAAAAACGATTTTCAGCTACTATGCGGCGCACAGTGGACCATTTGACGAGAAGGCGGTCAAAAATCTATAACTTTTGATTGGATTGGAATTTTGATATGCGGTTTTTTTGTTTGGTAGGTGAGACGTAATTCTCGACCGAAAATAAAAAAAGTTACGGAGGGTTTAAAATACATTTTCATTTGTAGTTGAATTTTAGTACAAAAGTGAAGTGTTAAAAGGTAAAAAAAAAAGGTTATTTTTAATATAATGTCTTATTTTTTCAGTTAATTTTACAACTAATACTTTTTAACAATTTTTTAAGTTTATTTTTTCAGAAAATGCCAAACTTTGGCCCCCGTAAACTTTTTAGTCCTAATGTGCACAAGGGCCAAAGGTTTTTTTTTTTTTTTTTTTGAAAGATCCCGAGTTAAAATATAAGTATTAAGCAGCGAACGTAAAAGTTACCTTATATTGGTTCAAGATAGAGAAGTTTCAATGAAAAACTCGTATGTTTTTGCTTTAGTTAAATTTTTTTTATTGTCTTTTTAAATATTTCTATATCAATTTTTATGGTAAATTTATGAAATATAACAATTTTTATTGTAAATTTACAAAATATATACATTTTTAAATCAAGAAAATTTTTTAACTATATAAAAAAAAGTGTAACTTATTGTTAGTGTAATGAAAAAGTACTTTAAATCAACCAATTTTAGTAAAAATTTCTTCTAAATAGCCTTGATTTTCATCTTCTAGAAGTTGTTTAGCTTCTTCGTCTAATTCAATAGAGGTAGTTTTCCATTTTTGACGAATGTTGGACATATATGGATCTGAAGTGCACAACAAAATAGTGATAAGGTCTTCATTAGTACAACATCTGGACATTTTCCTTGTGTTGTGCTCGCGAAGGAATCTGTAGTCTTTGTTCCTTTTTTCTTGCGCTTCTTCAGATAGATCTCCTATTGGTAGCATATTGTTTTGAATTATTTGTTCCCCATGGAACAAAATTTTATGAACTGTGGATGGCTTATATCTCCAAGATATTTTTTTCTTTATAAAGTATAGCTGTTTTATTGGCGTACTCTCCAAATTTTTTTGCATTTATCTTTCTGCTGCATGCTAGAACTTGTAATATGATTTTGAATCGTCTTATTATTTCATGATCTACAGCTGTGATAGATGCTGCAGTTTCCGGATCGGACAAAAATCTCCTTGTGTTTCCTTCCCCTTGTTTTGGTTGGTCGATTACGAGGCCTAGCTGTAGATATTTTTGTTGAATTTGTTTTTTTTGCTTTCTTTTTTCTTCATTTTCTTTGTTTTTTCTCACTGTTTCGCCTAACGGACCAAATTCCAAATCATAACCCAATTTAAGAATATGCTCCATGAAACGTATTCTAGCATGAATAGGGGACATTCCAAATTCGTAGGCTTACTTAAAACTATCGTCTTCTGGTGGGGGTTGGCTTAATTGACTTGATGTCTTTTGGCATATAATGCAGCTTGACTTTTTTCCAGTTAAAGCTTGTGCAACTTTTCCATCAATCATTGTGAGACACATTTTAAAATGTACTTCAATGTCTTGGTCATCAAATTTAAATATTACTGGTTGAAGTTAATTAATTTGATTTTTTATTTTTTGAACTTCTTCAGTTATGAAATCTTTGGTTTCCTTTTTGAATGCAAATTTTATTGGTCTGCAATACTTTGTTGAAGAAGGAATTTCATTTTTCCATATATCAATTTCTTTTGCTCTACTAGTTGACGGCTCTAAGACGCTATACCTTTTTGTTAAGCGCAATGGAACGAAAGATACCATAAATAAATTAGCATCTGATGAATTTTCGGCATTAAATTGCTTGTATTGTTTCTGACCAGAGGATCCATCACATCCCCATTTACAAATTAAAGTAATGCTGCCATTACCAATTTTTTTTAAATGACCAGTATCAAGCGTATTTAGTATTTAGCAATCGTTCTGCAGTATGTTCAAGGAGATCTTGCAATTTTATTTCTGCTGATGTTGAAGTGACACTAATAGCAGATTGTGAAGGTAAGCATTCTTTTTTGGCAGAAATTAAATCTCGATACTCTGGAAAAATCCCACAATTCTTTTCATTGGTTCGCTTCCGCATGAGAGCATTCAATGTACCGTCTTTTCAAATTCGATGCAAAATTAGTAATTTTTCCTTTGTGCATTTCAATGTCTTCTAGGTTACAATTCACTATGTGCAAAATTACATCGTCTACATCATTTCGTTGAAAATAAATATCTGCCAGTACTTAGCCATTGCACAAATTATAATGAATAATAATTGTGGAAACATTATTATAAATACTCCTTCTTGCAATTATGTAAAATAAAAATTTTTATCTTTTATTACCACTTTTAGAAGCATAAAAAACCCACACCCTAACCCCTTTTAAAAGGTGAAGCATACCTGCTCATATCTTAAAGGGCTATGTCGCAATAGTTTTTTTTACCATTTACCTGTTATTTAAATTGTTTCCCATTTTCTCGATATTTAAACTATATAACTCTAATTCGGACTATTAATGTTTTTGAAAGATACCTATGTAAATCTACCTGTAACAATTAAGCGCATTATATCTCAACCCTTTTTTATAAGTATATAACAACTCCTGACAACTCCGGTACGACCAACTTTTGTATTCATAACACTCAGACGGACGGACGGACATCTTTTAATCGACTCAGAAAGTGTTTTTGAGTCGATCCGTATAATAAAAGATGGATAAAGGTCCAATATTTTTGCCAGTTACAAACATCACCTCAAACTTAATATATCCTAACCACATAGTGGACAACTTTTGTATTCATAAATTTTGCAGAAAATATCTAACTTTGGGTCAGATAAATTGTTCTGGTGCACACGGGCGGAAACTGGCGGATGTATAATGGGGTATAGGAGTATAGGGGAGGGTTCGGACTATAGAAGAGTGCAAAATTTTTTCTGACTGCTTTTGACTGGCAGGAGTTATGCTCTATTAAGTAGGAGATTTTCGGAAAATTTTGACCTTTTTTAAAAAAATTTTTTTTTTTTTAAATTTCGGAATGACTCAGTGATTTTACATTTTTAACATTAATAGTATGGAAGCAGGAAAATTATACAAAATTTATTTCACTTCAAAATCTTTTAAATCAAAAAAGTTACAGTCATTCAAAAATAAAAATTTACAAAGAAATTTTTAATTTTAGCAAAATACTGAGAAAGCCCATTTTCGAAGACCCTGTTCGCTGTGATATAGTTGAGATAGAGTCGCAATTTTTTGGCTCCCGAGGTTTACTAGTATTTACTTTCAAATGAATAACATAACTTTAAAATCGGTAACAAAAAAAAAAAATGATTTTTGCACGCCTTCTCAAAATATGGTCCACTGTGCGGCGTTCGCGTTTGGAATGCACTTCCATAAACTTATCAACTAACAAGCAACGCACAACATTTTAAAAGACAAATTTTTTTTTATTTTGCATAGTAAAATCTTTGAAATTTCTGCATTTTGTTATCTTCCTTTGTTATTTTATTTCATACATAATTAATATATGTAATTAATTTTATTCATATTAGCACATTGTATCCTTATAATTAATGAATCCTGTACTGTAATTATAAGTATAATTTTTCTTTGAAAAAAATTTTTTTTAATGGAGTTTATTAATATCTCACAGAACTGTTGTTTAAATGAATTTTTTTTACCGTTACAAAATTGTACCTGAGGCTTGGCAAGCAAATACTAGAAAACCCTCTGGAAATGAACTTTTAACAAACTTTGTTGCCACTTAATAATTTCTTTCACAATCAATAAACTTTAAAGTCCTTGGCAAATGAAAACTGAACGCTTTAGTATGTATAGTATGTGTACATACATTGTTATTTAAAACAAGAAGAAATAGAATAACTATTTATTCTTTAGAATATTTTATGACTTTAAAAGTGGAATAGTGAAAAAAAAAAAACAATAAAGAAATACCCTTTGAAGTTGTTAAAATTGAATTAGACATGCAAGTTATTCACTCCATTAAGACTTTTATACTTCAGATACAAATACTTTCGTATACTCGTATGTATGTATGTATGTATGTATGTATTTAAATGTGGCCGGCTGAACGAAAAGTTATAATAGCAACAATTAGTTGTTCTTACAGTAGTTAAACACAAAAACCAGCATGTTAGCAACAATTACTCTGCACAGATATAAATCTCATACAACATTCATTTGCGAGAACAATGAATAATGATGCATGTATCCAAGTCAAAGAATGGTGTTCTTATAGACAATTTAACGACTTTAAAGATTTTTATGTGATCAAGATGATCCGCAAAAATTTACATAGTGACATTTTCTTATATTTTAGAAGACCATTCTGTTGGAGTACAATTTTGTCTTAAAATATTTTCCGATTTTTGTTTAAATTTACTTTCGGTATTGCTTTGAAGTTGTGTATATTATTTAAAATTTCTTTTTGAAAATTTTTTTAAAATCAATTTTGAATATAATTTAATTTATAAATTAAATAAAATGTAATAATATGGAAACCATAGTTTTATTTTTTTTATTAATTTAAATTATATTGAAGCTTACAAAAAAAAGATAATTTTTATTGTTCTAATCATTACTTATGAACTTATGGACCTTTTCCGAAAACCCTTTCATTAGGGATTTTTTTTAAACAGGTCCATCTCCGTTTAAAATTTTCCCTATTTTGGGACACTTTTTTGTGTTCTTCAACTCCCTTTTCACAAGAGCCCAATATCTCTCCATTGGCCTATGCTCTGGATAATTTGGATGTTATTATTCTTGTACCACTCAAGAGCTTTCGTACTGTAGGTACAGGATGCCAAATCGGGCCAAAAATAAGTGGACACACTGTGTTGGCTTAAAAAACAGGAAGGAGTCTTGAGATAAATTTCGGTATTTATAAAGCTATCTGGAACTTTTTGGACTTTGTTTGTTTGCAAACCTGCATTGACTTTAACTTTTCCCCCCTAATAGTTTGAGAACGAAGCTAACGACCTGTTTTTCTACTGGATGTGTTGGTAGCTCTTTTCAATATAATTCCAATTTTCTTCACCATAAAACCATCATTTAGATCTTTCTTTCTTCCCGAACCAGGTTTCCTATCTCCTGATACTTTCTAATAACATTGGAAACTTTTTGACGGCAGACCTTTGATTCTTTGGCCAACTTTTGTAGGACCAAATTGGATTTTGTTGAAAATATTTAATAATTTAAGCACGTACTTCGTTTTAATCAAACTAGCAACAAATGAATAGAGCTGCCATTAAACATAATAGCTGATATATTTTTCAAAGACAATTTGGTCACAAAAAAAATTCAATAATACTTGCGAAAAAAGTTATTACGAAAAATGTATGTTAAGATTTTTTCGATCTCACTCCTTAAATACCTATAATAATAATAAGAATGTTTATTAGAGTAGACCACCAATTATAAAGTTAAGTGCACGTCTGCCAAGGAAAAAGATTTCTTAAATTGTAATTATGTTTTATAATTTTTCAAAATATTTGCCCGTAAGTTGGCAACTCTGTTCAAAAATATGTACAATATAGTTTAAAAAGCAATTGAGTTTGTGTTAAATAAATCAAAATATTATAACATGCTCCCAAATAATAGTGTACATATTTAAATATATATTTTTCTCGAACAAAAATGTAATTAAAAATATTAGTTTTTCCTACGTTACACAGTGGCGCCCGTAGAGCAAACGAGGTTGCAAAAATCAAAATTTTCATGTGCGCCGACGAAGTTTTGAATAAACCCATTTTATAGGAAACTTTTCAACGATTTCAAATATGCTACTCTTAATAATATCACATTTTTAGTTTAGAAGATATAACCGTTCAAAGTTGACCGACTTTCGGTTTTCAAAAAAACACACAATTTTTAGTCAATTTGTTGCGATTTCAGGTGTAATATCACGAAAAATAGGTAACGAATCGCCTTATTTTTTATTTGTATTGATTGATGTATTTAATAAATGTATAATGATAAAAAAAAATTAACTGTTTGCTTTGTGTTTCTCCTGGTAAATCACTATTTAAAAACTATCCGTTTTTTCACTATTTTTCAACTTTGACGGAAAATAAAAAAAATCTATATTTTTCTATATTTGCCATATTTGCAAAACATGTTCTTTGATTATTTCTTTACTTCCGTACGTGCCCGTTTGGCTTCTAGAAGTAAAAAAGGTTAAAAAGACATGGTTGCAGAAATTGTATGGCGTGCATCCCTTACATGTTTTGACTGACAGTAGTTTGATCTAATAGTTTGAAAATTGCATTTTAAGTCGGTTGTCTACCTGTGAGCATCTGCCAAAGTCTACTCCCAATATTCTGTTACAGACACAGGATGCACAAAAAACTACTCATTGAAATTCGCAGGTACGCACCTCACTTAAAAATTACTTTGGAGTACAAATGGTCAAGAACAATATTGACTTATGGTCCCTCCAGGTAGGCACAAATCTTATTTAGACACGAGCATAATATCAAAATTGCATAATTCAGCCTAAATCCATATGTATGCAGGGAACAGGTAAATTTTTAGGCATGGTAGCATAAGCCTATATATTGCAAAATAAGCATAATGCCTGGATTAGTCTACGACTGAAAGTTGGCGCAACAAGTACTGAAACCATGGCGTTAAACAATTTAAGTACTGAAAACATGGCGTTGAACAATTTAAAATTATTTGAACTGTTTAGAAGGTCAACCACACCAAAGTTTTTCACGGAAGCTGCTTTAGAAGAACTTGATAGCTTATACGGAAATATTGAGAGAAGCGAAATTATAAAAAATAATTTTTATCTGATATATGCAAATATTAAGGCAAAACAGGTGAAATCTAATCGAACCATTCAGAACTTCAACTCCAAATACGAGGACTGGCTTAATGAAGACACCATCCTGGATATATTGGCAGTAGATAAACCCACCACATCAACCAGAGGAGCAAAAGGAAGGCCAAAAAAAAGTATTGAGGAGTGTTCAATTTTCACAAGAAAGAGGAAACTTGCCTATGCCACCAATGACTTGACCACGAAGCATTTATCGGACGCGCTCCTTATTAAATATGCAAAGGATAGTGAAAGAGTTAGGCCGCAGATTACAAAATCTGTTGCTGATGCAAGCCCACTGCGACTAAAAAGGATTAAGGAAAGCATTCCCACGCCCACAAACGCACACATTAAAAAGTATGGTTCCGAAGAAGCCTTGGCCTTGTTTATGGACTTGCAACTTTCCAAAGAAAAATATGAGATACTACGGGCATCCTTGATGCGACACGGGGCTGACGTTTTACCAGGATACAAGCATATTACGCAAGCCAAAATAAATTCACGACCACTGCATACGGAGTTTACGGAAGTCTCTGTGAAAGCCCATCTGCAGGATCTCATGGGCCATACAGCAAAACGGTTGTTGGAGAGTCTTCCTGAAAATGGGGTGAAAATTCTTCCTGAGAAACTGATATTGATCAGCAAATGGGGCTGCGATGGATCATCCGAACAAAGCGTTTATAAACAAAGGATATCTTCCGATGACGCTACAATATCGGACGGAAATATGTTTATGGCATCTGTTGTTCCTTTGCGGCTAAAATCTGATGTTTCCCTACACTGGAAAAATCCACGTCCATCATCAGTGCATTATTGCCGACCAATAATGTTTCAATTTGCAAGGGAATCGGCAGAAGTCATAAGGACCACGGTGAAGGACATTGAAGAACAAATAAACAAGAATAAGCCTACAAAGCTGCAAATTGGAGAAGGAAAATATATTGAATGCAATTACGAGTTCCACCTGACCATGGTTGACGGAAAAGTCGTAAACGAACTGACAGGAACAACCTCAACATTGTCATGCCCGATTTGCAAAAAGAGTCAGAAGAACTTTGGTAATTTAAACGATTCTACAAACGAGGAGAATTACGAATATTGAATGTCACCATTGCACGCAAGGATAAGGTGTATGGAGTTCTTGCTAAAACTGGCGTATACCCTACCACAAGAGGAGGAAAACTTCGATGAAAATACATCAATTAAGGATAAGGAAAAGATCAGAAAGAAGCAAATACAGGATGCTTTTTTTAAACAAGTTGGATTAAAAGTAGACTGTCCCAAGCACGGATACGGTAACTCAAACGATGGAAACACTTCTAGGAGATTTTTTGAAAATGATGAGGCAGTAACTAGAATCACTGGAATTGACAATCAAATCGTGAAAAGATTGGGAACGATCTTGAATGTTTTAAACTGCAAAGAAAATGTCAATTCTACAAAATATGGAGAATATGCATCGAAAACTGCATCTCTTTTAGCAGAAATGTATCCACAGAAGAAGTTGACCCCGACCGTCCATAAAATATTGGCGCATGGCAAAGATATAATTGAGTACCAGTCTTTGCCAATTGGAGAGCTTTCTGAAGAAGCACAGGAGTCTCTTAACAAATTTTATAAAAAATATAGATTGCAGAACATATTCAAAGAATCAAGGGTAAGGCAAAATGAGGACCTCTTCAACATGTTGGCAGCATCTTCCGATCCAATTATTTCTTCCCTGCGGCATGTGAAGTCACGAATAGAGTTAGAAAATAATTATAGTTTAGAAATGAAAGAAGTAATTTTTTTTTTAATTTGTTGGGTAATAATTTAAAACATAAAACCCTAAAGAAAAGAAATAAAAACAATCTAAAAATGTAAAAATAATTTTTTTTATTTACCATAAAATTGATTTTTCTACAAATTTTAACTTTGATAACCCATAAGTAGGCCCCTACAAACGCTCGTTTCATAGGCTGAACAGTTATCTATCATATGCTGTTTAAACTGTTCAATTATGTTATTCGGTTCAAAAGATATGATTTTTGCAACGAAAAAACTCAAATGGCGCCACTGTGCGTTAATTGACTTTAAAATATGGAGCTTATATATGATGTTAAAAAGAGTTGCCATACCGAGACAAAATATTTTGACAAATTCTAAAATATGACTCCATAATTAGAAAGCTTGCATAACTATTAATGATGTTGCTGTATATACAAGCTCGTCCCAAACTAACGAAATTAAATATAAAGGGTGTCCCCAAATTCCCACTCTTTAAATATTTATTTTTTTATTTATTCACGTAGTACACAGAATAGGGTTGTGTATGGAACGCCACGTCAATTGGCATCCATGGCTCCGCTGGAAAATACGAACTCGTTTGTAGAAATTTTCCATGTCAATTGTTTTTTTTTTTTTTTTATTAATCAACACTCAGGGGATGCCCCTACAGATGCAGTGCATTGTGTTGATCTCAGGAAAGATATAGATATAGCATGGAGGAAAGAGGAAGTAGTGTGGTTTTTTTTTGCAGCGACAAACCAAAGCCTCTGGTGGGAATCGAACCCACGACCCCCGCATGGTAGGCGAGCACGCTACCTACTCACCTACCGGGGCTGTGCATAAATGTGGCTGGATTTCTTTTATGTACCAGGTGTTGTGGGCGTTTTGGCATAAACCTTTGACTTCAAATGACCCCATAAAAAAAATACAAACAAGAGAGTGCACGATCAGGAAATGTCTTATGCAGCAATAATGTGGCACCGTCTTGTTGAAAAGACGTGTCGTCCACATCTACATATATCATCCAATTTAGGTAGAAAGAACTCTGTTTTGATATCGCGATATCGATCACCACTAACAGTCACTCTTTGACCACCCTCATTTTCGAAGAAGTATGGGCCAATGATGTCTCCAGCCCATAATTCGTACCAAATAGTGACACGTTGTGAATGCATTTATTTTTCTACAAACACTAGTGAGTTCTCTAACCCTTAGTGGAGCAATTTTGACGATCAGGATAATTTTTTCCCCCGAAAAATCAGCATCCGCTTGTTGATGTTCAATAAATCATTCAACGAATTCTGTTCGCTGTGCATCGTCATTGGACTTCAGTTCTTCAGACAATAGACAACTTCATCATATTTGCCGAATTCATATTCTTGGACTTTTTCCAACACTTCTACGCACTGCTTGAATATTGACATTTGAACGGATTGTCTATGTCAATATTCCGACTATTTTGTACCAAGTTTTTTAACGTTCATTATTATATTACTTTCATTTATATACATTCATATATACTAGCAGCTCCCAGCCCTCGAAATTCGAGTCCAAATTCTAGGAAATTTTATTTTTTCATTTAATTAATTATTTTATAAGACCCTAAAGGTATGCTAATTAATTTTATCCAATTCACAATTCAACACATTTAAATATCGATTACGATATTCGTTTATGTCCAAAATTATTTTTCAATTCAAAACAGTTATTATTGTGAATGAAGAAAACAAACTAATTTTTTTGGAAACACATTACCAAATTTAATAAACACGCACATAGCATTGTATAATTTTATATGTGTGTTAGTAGCAACTTTAAATGCGTTTTACTCCAAAAAATTTTAAAAATGTAAACATCTGTAAATCTGGTGAACAGCTAAAAAGAAATACCTCTCAAATGAGATACACTTGGTCAAAATCGGGAGAAAACTGTGGAACAAAAAGTCGGTCACAAGTAATCACCTTACCTATTAATATTATAGATTAGTAATAGATTAGTAATGTCCTTGACAAAAGGAAAAGTATTGTACCCATAATGGTCATGTTTCATCCATAGAGTTCTCACTTCGGAAAACGGCTAAATTATGAGGGGGGAATGGGGTTGCTATAGATTAATTTTGAGGTAGTCACGCAAAGTCACGGACAGTCATGGAGTGATTTAAAACCCATTTCCCCTTATCCGATCGATCTGATTATCTTTGACGTAGTCACGCACAGTCACGCATAGTCATGCACAGTCACGGAGAGATTAAAATCTCACTTCCCCTCATCCGAATGATCTGAAACTTTTTCTATAGGCTTGGTGTGGCCGAAAATTAATTTTGAGATAGTCACACACAGTCACGCATAGCCACGCAAAGTCACGGAGTGATTTAAACCCTATTTCCCCTCATCCGGTCGATCTGAAACTTTGTCCATAGACTTGTTGTAGACAAAGATTAATCTTAATCAGTCACGCATAGTCACGCGCAGTCACGAAGTGATTTAACCCCCATTTCCCCTCATCCAATCAATCTGAAACTTGGTACACAGACTTGTTGCCACCACATATTAACTTACAGATAGTCACGCATAGTCACGCCAGTCACGGAGTGATTTAAACCCCATTTCCCCTCATAGAATCAATCTAAAACTTGGTCGATAGACTTGTTGTAACCAAAGATTAATTTTAAAATAGTTACGCAAAGTCACGCACAGACACGGAGAGATTGAAAACTCATATGCAAAAGGAAATAAAGAGTTTTAATAAAAACACCAGCAATCAAATTTTCAATAATATTTTGCCTTTGAGATCTAGAATCACTTTTCCCATGGATTTTGACCTCCTTAACACGAATATGAATTTTAATAATTTTTCTATGGAGCAGTTTTTGAGATAAAAATTTTTGAAATTTTATTTTCACATTTTTGGAGGTGCACCTACAAAATTGGGTATATCTTGGGTGTCCCTTGACCAATCTTCATAAATATTCACACAAATTGAAAATAATTAAACCCTCTACAAACCTTTCGTTGAAAGCTTTCAAATTGGCTAAATAGTTTTGATGCCAGCGATATATATATTTTAAAAACGTCGTTTTTTTTTGTAAAAATTGGCGTGAAAAATTTATATATTATTGTAGGAAAAATAGAAAAAAAAAAATGTTCACCCCAATTTGATATTTTTCGCAAATAGCCCCCAATCACAAAAATCCTTGGACATTTTAAGAAGTTATGATGTTTTTAGTAAAAGACTAATATTTCGCTTTTTA
Source organism: Cordilura impudica (assembly GCA_963682025.1). Taxonomy (NCBI): domain Eukaryota; kingdom Metazoa; phylum Arthropoda; class Insecta; order Diptera; family Scathophagidae; genus Cordilura; species Cordilura impudica. The sequence continues at coordinate 121,585,885 of OY821517.1, forward strand.
ACGATTTTCGGTTTTTTTAGACTTTTGTTGCTCAAGGCGAAAAAGGAAAGCATTTTTTGGTTAGTTTTGAAATCTAAATAAATTCTTACCATAAATATGAACACAAGAAGAAAATTTTCAGAGTTTTCAAATTCGCAATTGAAGAGCGAAACCATCAAATAAGAAGCATTAGCATAACAGAAAGTTGTCCTTTTTCGATAAAAAAAATCACTTCCACTCGATAGTTGTGCTTTTATTGATAACAAATAACTGTCACACGATATATAAATATATTTATCGACTTATACTGCAAACTTTGGCAAATACCGCGTGCAATATATTGCAGTGCTTTTTGTGATTGTTAATAAAATATAAGCAGCATTATTTTAATAAGTTTGTTTCTTAATTTGAATTACTGGCGAAAGTTGGGAGAATGAGTAAAAGAAGTCATAGCTTAAAGGCCGTTATAACGGGAATGAAAAGCCATCTATTCCTGTCGCTCATGCCGTCAATTCAAAAGAAAATCATGAAACACTGGAAGCCATACTCCAATGCACTAAGTATGAAAAGTTTAAGTGGAAGATATGCGCCGACCTTAAAGTTTTGGCTATTTTGACCGGACTCCAAGGAGGGTATACGCGATTTTGTTCTTTTCTTTGCCTTTTTTATTAGTTGCGCCGATAAGCTGCACTATCTTTAAAATGAATGGCCGCTGCGTACAAATTTAGTAGTTGGCTAAGACAATATTCTACGCAATGCTCTTGTAAGAAAATAAAATATTATACTTCCACCGTTGCATATCAAATTGGGCTTAATCAAAAATTTTGCAAAAAAATTGGAAAAAGATGGAGAGGCTTTTGCGCACGGCTGATTTTCCCTCAACTTTCGTTGGCTGAGATCAAAGAGGGAGTCTTTGCTGGTCCCGAGATAAAGGCGCTTTTAAAGGATGAAATATTCCCTACACTTTTATCGTCCATCGAATCAGCAGCTTGGAACTCATCCAAGCTTGTCGTAGAAAATTTTTTGGGTGACCGAAAAGGTCGAATTTCAAGCAACTAGTTGAGGATCTAATTAAAAATTATGCGGCTATGGGTAGTATCTTATACAAAGGGTGCTATATATTAGATTTCTTGAATTTTTTATTTTATATTATTGGATAGGAATACACATGTGATTGAAAATCCATTTTCTCCATTCGCATTTGGATTTTATCCTGAAAACTATGGAGACGTTAGCGATGAGCACGGCGAGCGTTTCCATAAGCAATTAGAGGAAATGGAACGACGGTATCACGGCTTTTATGACACGGCAATGATGGGTGATTACGTTTGGTCCTTTATACCTTATACGGCAGACTGAAAGTGATGAATATAAAAACAAAGGAAAAGCCAGCAATTCTTTCGGTTGCCGTAAAATGCAAAACTCCTTTCAAGTACCTACATATGTCATTAAATCAGCTTTGTATTTGAAAAGTCATTAAGTATACATATTAAAAATAAAACAAAATTTTCGCTTTTAAATTGCGAATTTGAAAACTCTGAAAATTTTTTCGTTGTATTCATATTTATGGTAAGAATTTGTTTAGATTTAAAAACTAACCAAAAATGCTTCCCTTTTTCGCCTTGAGCAACAAAAGTCTAAAAACTGAAAATTGTTAAAAAGCGAAATTTTAGTCTTTTATTAAAAAAACTCATAACTTCTTAAAATGTCCATGGATTGTGATTCGGGGCTTATTTTCTTTGGAAAAGAGTCAACTATTTGTAAAAAATATCAAATTGGGGTGGACATTTTTTTTTTCTATTTTTCCTACGACAATATATAAATTTTTCACGCCAATTTTTACAGAAAAAACGACGTTTTTTAAAATATATATATCGCTGCCATCAAAACTCTTTAGCCAATTTGAAACTTTCAAGGAAGGGTTTGTAGAGAGTTTAATTATCTTCAATTTGTTTGAATATTTATGAAGATCGGCCTAGGGACACCCCAGATAAACTCAATTTTGTAGGTACACCTCCAAAAATGTGAAGATAAAATTTCAAAAATTTTAATCTCAAAAACTGCTCCATAGAAAAATTTTTAAAATTCATATTCGTGTTAAGGAGGTCAAAATCCATGGGAAAAGTGATTCCAGATCTCAAAGGCAAAAAATTGTTGACTGGTGTTATTAAACTATTATTGTTATCCAATTATTTTTTTTTTCAAAATTAATGTTGAAATACTATATTTTAAAATAGACTTACATCAAATAGATATGATAAAAAGAAATTATCTACCCGGATCATTGAAATGCATGAAAATGTGAGGCAGTTACTACAGAGTTTCATTTAGGTGACTTTACCACGTTATTTTGGGCAAAAAAAGAATTTCTAGAAAAAGATTATGATGCATTTCTCTTAATTAAACAATTCTCTACAAAACAGCTTCATTACGTTTTTGATATTTTACACTCCAAAAACGAACTTTTTGCCAGCAAAATCCAACAGTGCAATGCACTGCAGCATTCGTGTTTAGATGGCATGTCTAAATTCCACAAATTGATCTTATTATCCTGACTGACTGTTTTCTATATAGAAACCTAGGGAAACGGCTAGACGGAAAGAGATTTAGCTTCAGAAAATAAATGCTTATATTAAGGACCTTGAAATATCCTATTATTTAGATGACTTAAAACAATTAGACAAACGTTGGACAAAGTGTATTGAGCTAGAAGACAATGGTGACAATAGTGGTAAAAAAAACCGTCAAAAATTCAGGAATTTATTGATTCGCTCTGCAGGCTAGCGATGACCCAAGTTTAAGTTTAAATAATTTGGCAACTATTTATTTCCATTTTAGTAACAAAAATATATGTATATTTTCAAGTATGTGTTAGTAAAGTAGAAATGGGTAATCACAGTCCAATGAATTTAGTTTAGTAATTACAATTTTCTTTTTGAATGCCACTCAAATTTTTCTTGTCTGCATAACGAGGGCCTCCCACTTTTGTGGTATATATCAGAAATCCAATTAGTGATAAGTATCTTCTCTTGTGTATAATGTATGTCTTTGCCCTGGTTATTACGATTTTTTGATACTATCAGTTTGCTTAGTTATTCATCTACAAATTACCAACACTAGCTTGCATTTGTGGCGAGTTAGATTTGTGCAGATGAGCAAAACGTACCATCTACATAACATTGTGGTTTTTGCAATTAAATGTTGCAGTGTTTTTTTTTTTAGCTTGTGTTAGTTTTTTTCAAGGTAGCCAACTAATCCATTTAATTAACTAAATTCATTCAAAAGATTATCCGGTTGATAAACAAAGTGCTGATTTTGCTAAAAGGTTTTATAATGTATTAAACAATTAAAATTAATTTATGCCTTTTTAAGGATTTCTACTTTTAAAGACTAATTTGTCTACATTGCACAGTGAATCGAGCCTTTACAAAATGGAACTTAAATAGAACAAGCCATAGAAATATGAAAAAAAAGCAGATACATATTTGAAGATACATATCTATATGTATTATTATTTATTGTCACACGAAAATATTGATAACTACTGAAAATTAAAATAAATCAGTGGTATACAGTTTTTATTGTAAAGAGCCCACCACTCGAAATTTGAATGCAAATTCTTGAGATTTTATATCATAATATATTTTTCTTTCAGTGGTTTTAAATAAAATTCATTATAAAGAGAATTTTTGATTCAAATTAATTAAATTTCATTGTAAATATTTGTCGAACATACAGAAGATATATAAATGGGTTTGTTAATAAATAATTTTATAAGAGCCTAAATGTATGCTAATCAATTTTAGCCAATTCACAATTCACACTTGGCTTTTGATACACAATTTTTACAAACACATTAAGCACACACACAGCATTGTATAGTTTTGTGAGATTTTAAATGAATTTTACTCCAAAAAATGTATGAGATGGTGCACATCTGTAAATATGGTGAACATCTGCAAACAAATACCTTTCAAATGGCATATTTTTGTCAAAATCAGTTGGTAATTAAAGGTGTAGAATATGTCACAAGAAATCGCCTTGCCTATTAATATTATAGATGCGCTGTGATACCGAACATTTTTTTCATTTTAGGCGTAAATATACAAAACCGATAGGTTGACAACCACGTGAACAGGCTGCATATGTCCATGTTTTAAAACAGGATACTCTAAATTTATTCCACAAATCCTTGCGCCTTATTAATAGTAACCGCAACTTCGCCTTTGAATTTTCCAGTTAGCACAAATCCAAAATGAAAAAAAAAAATGCAAAATAATTTTGGATTAGTTTTCAGTGTATAACCACTTATAAAAACTTGTGTGTTTATTTCTGTTATTTTTTGTCACTATTATTCTTGATACGTTGTTATATTCTCATCCAAAGTCCCATTAACTTTTTGTTGACGAACAAAAAGATCCATTTTTCAAGCAACAACTTATGTCTACATGGTGGTAGTTTTCTTTTTCAAAGAAAACGACGTTTGTCGACATAAGTTGTTTTATTTGCACACACTTTAAGTGTAATTTACATATTGTTTTTTCGTCCTTCTCTAGGATCTATTCCTCTGAAGATTTTTGACTCAAAATTTTATATAAAGTATTTATTGCCCATATCTGCAGGACTGTTAAATAAAATGTTCTAAAAACTTTATATCGAGCCCATAATTTCACATATAACGTTTTTTGGCTCCCCTGAACATTTTGATTTTATGACATACGCGGTTATTCTAGAAAACCACAGATATATACTTGAATATTAAAAAAAAAAAACAACTCTGTAAGTTTGTGAACATGTTAAACTCACAGCACACCTAGCGGTCAATAGCTTGAATATTTAAAATTAACGAAAAAGATTTGTGATTTTGCTAAACAGACAGCGAACTCGCCGGTTCTGCTTACTAAATACACCAATACACTTACATATACCACACACCGTTTTTCCCTTACGCTATTTTTGTGATTGTATTGTGAAATTAGATTTTACCCCCCCCCCCCTGAGCGCATAGATGTTTACACATCAAAAAGAAACGTATTATAGTATTCTAATTTTGGCAGTAATGATTGATATACATAAATCCGTATCGAATTTTATTTAGATAGTGTAAATATTTCTAATTTTTTTTTATTTTTATCGTTACGAAACGAAGCGATTTATTGTTTCAGTATTGTAAAAGGCGGAAATAAGTACTGTGAGCGTCAAAAAAAGTAAACAGCATTTTTTTTCTTTAAATTGTCTTATAACAAAGTAATTATTTACTTACGATAAGAAGTAACATTATAGAGTTTACTACTATAAAAGTTAGAAATTGACTACTATAAAACATGAAATCAAATCAAGTGGGAATATTGCACAAACCTCTCGAAAGTGAAAATGCATCAGGTTTAAAACCTGAAACGCGTCAAAAAAAAAGTAAACAGCGGTAACACTTATTTACGTTTTTTGATGTGTAAACATCTATAAGCGCAGGGAGGTAAATTTCTATTTCACAATACAAACACAAAAACAGCGTAACGTGTGATATGATATATAATAACCTGTTTGAAAATGAAAAATGGAAAACGTAAAATGATAAACGAAAAATGAAAAATAAAACATGAAAAATGAAAAGTGAAAAATGAAAAATAAAAAATGAAAAATTAAAAATGAAAATTAAAAATGAAAATTAAAAAGTAAAATAAAAAATGAAAAATGAGAAATAAAAAATGAAAAATGAAAAATAAAAAGTAAACAAGTAAGAAAATTATAGTCGGTCTAGACCGACTATACGATACCCTATACCATGCGTTTAGAAACCCTATCTCTTAGGCCCAACTAACTGGACATTGAAAATAAGCAAAAACCAAATTTGAGTGGGATTTTTATTAATTTTTTTGGCTGCAGATATGAAAAAGTTCATATCGAATGCTATATCTATAAAGGGACTAGGTCCAAAAATGGACCGATCCTGATCATGTTTGGTAAAGTCTCTTGTATTTTGCAAAAATATGTACAAACAAAATTTGAGAAGAATCAGTGCAATATTTTTGTTTTTTAATAGATTTAAGTGAAGATCGGGAAGCAGCTCTATATGGGGTCAAAGGGATCATTTTTGGACTACTCATTAGTGGATGTAATGAACGCATACAAACCCAATTTGAGTAAGATCTATATGACAATTTGGATCTTATGGCAATTTATGTCGATTTCTTATGGGTTATTTGTATGGGGGCTAGGTCTGAACATGGACCGATTCTCACCAATTTCAATAGCGTTCATCCCATGGCCGATAAAAGCTTATATACCAAATTTCGTCAAAATATATTCATATTTGCGACCTGCAGTTTGATTACAAGCTTTACATGGACACACAGACGGACGGACGGACGGACGGACATTGTTAAATCAACTCAGAAAGTGATTCTGATTCGATCGGTATAATTAAAGATGGGTCTAGGTCAAATATTTTTGGTTGTTACAAACAGCAGCACAAAGTCATTATACCCAAACCACATAGTGGTATAGGGTATAAAAATGAAATGAGAAATAAAAAATTAAAAATAAAAAATTAAAAAAGAAAAATAAAACATGAAAAATAAAATATGAAAAATAAATAATGAAAAATGGTAAATGAAAAATGAAAAATAAAAGTGAAAAACGAAAAATGAAAAATATAAAAAGAAAATTAAAAATTTAAGAGAACCAAAATTTAAAAGAACCAAATCTCAAAATTGAAAAAAATCTCAATTGGATAAATACATAATTGTCATAAAACAGAAACCAATACCCAATCTTCCCTAATTTGCTTGCACAAACAATACCGATAACTGAATTTAAAAACCAATTGAATTTAAATTTTTTTAAAAAAAATTTCGCTAAATTTTTATTGAACCAATACACACACAAAGACCGTATATAAACCTTGGTATTGACGACACCTTTTATGGAAACTTTCAAAATCGGTTAATGCATTACAGAGAACATCAATTTCTAACACAATGCAATATATTTTTAGTATGCCCCGCCGAGTTTCGCTACGGCTTAACAAAATTCATTGATATATGCATCTCCCTATGTTCACATTTTTAGAGTTGCACAATGTGTCAAGGCCTTCACTATTATCTTACTCCATATATATAGTAATTTTTTATGGATATCACGCCCACTTGTCTAATCCCGCCCATTTTTTCCACCACTACTCAAATTGGTAGCTTATGTGCTCATACTAAGAGTGAGGACTTTTGTTGTAATTGTACTCAATATATTTGGTTTTAATAATTCCCTTTGTATGAGAGTAACCACGCCCACTTTTTCAATACTCCCGTTTTTGCCTCAAATTGTGACATACATAACAACTACTCACATACTTAATTTAAAGACTGTCCTTTCATGGTACTCCAGGTATATATTTTGTATTGTAGATCTGAAACATTTTTAGGTCGAATATACGCATTTCTAATTTATAGACTTGAACAAAGTTTCAAGGCCGTCACTATTGTCGTGCTGCAGATATATAGTATTAAATATTTGATTTGTGGGGAGTGCCACGCCCACTGGTCCGATCCCACCCATTTTTTGCACAACTACTCACATGGCTAACCTATGGTCTCTTGATATGTACTAGTTCGCGTTTTAACTAAACTCTAATGTAGGGGAAACAACATGGTAAAACATAGGAATTATGCGTATCAAAATTTGTCTTTTCTCAAGTACATTTCAGTTCTTTGGAACGAAATGGAATTTTTCCAAGTTATCCATTATCCATTTAGAAGTGCCTTATGTATCATTTAGAAACAGAATATGAGATACCCATATATGTTGAACTGGAAAAAATGGAAATATCTTCAAAAAACTAAAAAATATACCTTTTTTAAAAACGGTCCAGTTCAAAAGGGGTCAATGACCAGAAGTATTTTGGGAATTATTATAAAATAAATCAAGATAGATTTTTAGGGGTAAACTTTTTTCACTTTTTTTCTGATATTGCATATCCTTGTGGGATGTGGGCTTCTGTCAAATTAATAATTATGAAATTGTAGTGTCAGTATTGACTGTTTTACAGTATTGCCAGCATGCGATAAAAAATGAAGAAGACGTGATAGCCCAATTTTTATGCCAGATTCGAATTCAGCGCACCCAGATTAGTTAAAAAACATGCTTTGTTTCTGCAGTCAGTTTTCTTTTTTAAATTTGTAGACCAGTGTTATTAAAGATGTGTCGGACAGTACCAAATTAGCCATGTTTTTATAATTGTGACTTATGCTTGGGGTCATGGTTTTGGTAAAACCAAAATCTTTTCTTATGTCCAATTTTTCGGCACTTTGGAAAAATTGTTATAAGGTTTCGACACCACACCATCACATGATATCCACCGGCCTTTACTGCACATATAACGCTTTTCCAGAAGGTTTGTTATTTGTCAACATGGTATTTAGCGAATTGCAATCTTCTGTTAAGATTAGTTGGGCTGATAAACGAGTTGCTCGGGCTCCAGGAACCATATATTTCTAAGCATTGTTTCCACATTTTTCGCTAATGCTGGTGAGATTTTGTTTAATTTCTCGTATTATCCAGGGTTCGTCTGCCTCTGCAAAAATTTTATTTGGTGCTTCCAACTCTATTCTCTTTAAATATTGTTTCTGTACTGAATATTTCTTAACAGTAAATTATTGTGATGAGTTTTTCCCTTTTGTTATAGTAAACAATAATATCTCTCTTAAAAAAGTGTTTTCTGTTTTTACGTTTTACGTTTGTATCAATATCTGGATTTATTGCGCTATTTATAAAAAATGTTAACAGTTTTATAAGCTTAATACTTAATTTTTACAACAAACACACTGAATTTTAAATATTTTTTAGAGGTGTCTTCATATTTTAGATCATATCCTGGCACAGTGATGCTCGATTTACCCCATTTAAAATGCCAATTTGCTCGAAATAATGACAAACTATATCATCCTAAGTTTACCCATATAAATGATTTATTTTCTGAATGAGCGTGATTTCAACAGACAGACGGATGGACGGATGGACATTGCTATATCGCCTCGAGATGTTATAAGGATCAAGAATGTATGTATATATATTGTGGGGCGCAAATTAATTTTTGGATGCGTTACAAACGGAATGACAAATTGATTTACTTTTACTCTCTGCACATTGGCGTGAAGGGTGTAAAAATCCCAGAAATGATTTTTTTTATATTTTTCAATATTTGTCATGTTTTTTGCCCAGGGGGTAAAAATCTATTTCACAATACAATCACAAAAACAGCGTAAGATGTAAGATGTAAGACGTAAGACTATATCGGTGTGACTTAAGATTGCATTGGTGAAAATATTATAACATGTAATAACTTCTTGTCTCTGTTTTCTGCAGTATATTTCTTCACTTTTTATAAACATTTATAATTAATTTCCTCAATCATTTAGATGTATTCTTCACGTTTTAATTTATTCCATATAAATAACACAATTGTCACTGTATTTAATATTAATGCTAATCAAACATAAATAAAAAATAAATAAAAATAAAAAATAAAAAATAAACGAATTACAGTAAAAAGGAAGTGTTTGGAGATAAAATGGATGGACAATTCATTGGAAAGTGTTTGGAGATAGCGTTATAAAAACATTTTGAAATATGAAAAATTAAAAATGAAAAATAAAAAATGAAAAATCAAAAATGGAAAATGAAAAATAAAAAATTAAAATGAAAATGAAAATGAGAAATGAAAATGAAAATTGAAAAATAAAAAATGAAAAATAGAAAATGAAAAATAAAAAATTAAAAATTTTAACTAAAAAACAAAAAATGAAAAATAAAAAACGGATAATGAAAAATAAAAAATGAAAAATGAAAATGAAAATGAAAATTAAAAAATAAAAAATTAAAAATTAAAAATTAAAAATAAAAAATTAAAAATAAAAAATTAAAAAAAAAAAATGGAAAATAAAAAATGAAAAACGAAAAATGAGAAATTAAAAATTAACCAGTTAAATAATAATAAATATTTTTATATTAGCAGAGCCCCTGCAGCTGAGACATAGATGACGCTTTCTGTTTGATTTTAAAAAAGTGCCACAAAAGCATCTTTAATTACTTGGTTTTTACACATCTACCCTGTGATCGGACTCACATGATTTTTTTATTTAACGATTTTTTTCAATTAAATGCCAAAAGGAAGTCTATTTTTAACCGGTTTATGTTCAGACCTAGTCCCCATACAAATGACCCCTATGAGATCGTCTTAAATTGCCATAATATCTAAATTATCATATAGATCTCGGTAAAATTGGGTTTGTTTATGTATATTACATCCATTTATCAGTAGTCCAAAAATAAACCCTATAGCAAAATTCTTAGTCATAGCCCCCATATGAAACTGATTCCCGATCTTCACTTAAATCTGGCAAAAAAGGATGGGTCCTTTTTTCGACCAAGTCCCCATGTAAATATAGCATCAGATATGAAATTTTTTATATCCGAAGTCAAAAAATTTAATAACAATGCCACTAAAAATTTATTTGTCCTTATTTTCTACATCTAATTAGTTGGACCTAAGAGATAGGGTCTCTAAAGGCGGTATAGGGTATTGTTTTTTTTTTATTGGACAGATTTGCTGTATTTACGAGAAGAAGGCTGCCATAGTTATATATTTATTATATTTTTACATACATGAATGTACATTTATTTGTTAAATACTAGATATTAATTTGCAAGTAGGGGTTGTTTCATAGAAGTGTGACATAACACAATAAAAGTATTTTCATATTGGCTGGGGAAATAAAAGCAAAAATCTATTTTTATAGCAGATATTTTTATCTGTGATATATTTTAGTTATGACATATTATTCGTTACATTATGAAATACTAACATATTTACGAAAAAAGAAAAAAAAAAAAAATAATAGCTATCAGATTCTGACAGAATTTAATGATCGTTTTCGTCATTGATAACTAAATATTAATTAATATCATTGAATTTGTCTACCACTTTTTGTATGAAGAATATTTCTATCAGCTAACATATACGGGTCAGAAGATACAAGAAGTTTTGCATGCCAGCCCGTGTTTGATCTTCACAATTTTGCACCCTCTACACCAGTATGCAGAGGGTAATAATTAGAAAAAAAAAATCTGGACCCAATAAAATATATATCTGTGGTCAGAAGCATTAACCGCCTAAGTCGAAAATCATGCCTTCGAGAAAAATAACTTTTTATATAAATGTAGTGAGGCTTCATTACGACTTAGGTCAGTATATTTTTATTAATATCTTTTTAATAAATAGTGTCAGAGAAATGGGGATTTCACGTAAATATAAAGCGTTTTTAGTAGAATATGATAGCATGCATTACTCAAGTTATTCTTAAGTCGACTTAGGCGGTTATAGCTTGTCACCACAGATATATTCTTGATCCTTAAAACAGGCGGAGTTGAAAAAGCGATGTTTCTGTCCGTCTGTGGAAACCACGATCACGCTCTTAATCAGTTGTATTGCTCACTTTTGGTGTAAATGTGTCACTTATAGCCTGAGGTTGATGATTATAATCATCAAAATTGGTTCAATAAGTAACGAGATTTCAATGAAAATGTAAAAAAACTGTCGAACAAATATGATTTTTATATGTTTTTTCTTGTCAGTGTTTATACTCTATACCACTATGTGGTTTGGGTATAATGACTTTGTGCTGCTGTTTGTAACTACTAAAAATATTTGACCTAGACCCATCGTTTATTACACCGATCGAAAAAGAATCACTATCTGATTCGATTTAACGATGTCCGTCCGTCCGTCCGTCCGTCTGTGTGTCCATGTAAAGCTTGTAATCAAACTGCAGGTCGCAAATATTTTGATGAAATTTGGTATATAAGCTTTTGTCGGCCATTGTATGAACGCTATTGAAATTGGTGAGAATCGGTCCATGTTCAGACCTAGCCCCCATACAAATGACCCCTATAAAATCAACATAAATTGCCATAAGATCCAAATTATCATATAAATCTTAGTCAAATTGGGTTTGTATGTGTTTATTACATCCATTAATCAGTAGTCCAAAAATGATCCCTATGGGAAAACTCCTAGTCATAGGCCCGATATAGAGCTGCTTCCCGATCTTCACCTAAATCTATCAAAAAACAAATATATTGCACTGATTCTTCTCAAATTTTGTTTTATATATTTTTGCAAAATACAAGAGACTTTACCAAACATGGTCAGGATCGGTCCATTTTTTGGCCTAGTCCCCATATAGATATATCATCCGATATGAACTTTTTCATATCTGCAGCCAAAAAAAATTAATAAAAATCCCACTCAAATTTGATTTATGCTTATTTTCTATATCCAGTTAGTTGGGCCTGAGAGATAGGGTCTCTAAACGCATGGTATAGGGTATCGTATAGTCGGTCTAGACCGACTATTATTTTCTTACTTGTTTTATTTTAAATTTTGTTGTTCGTGTGTGTGATAGCAGTAATCGCTCTTGTTGTTGTTGTCGTTGTGTTTGTAGCGTATGCTTCAATAGTTTGTATGTGTGGTTATACTCCATGTGTCAAGTGGTCAAAGTCGTGCGGCTTAAAGCCGGCTTAGCCAAAAAAAAAAATGGGTTTAAATTAAAGCATTGAAATTAAAAATACTGCTAAAAACTTTAATAAAAAAGTGTGTTTGTTCTGAAGCTCTTAATAGGTCAACCAACTAAAAATTGTCATAGACGAATATCAGATTTTTGATTTCTTTTCTCATTTACCATGACCCAGAATGGAGAGCTTACTGTAATTGTTTTTTTTCGAAATGTTTATTTGTTTATAGTTATATGTAGTATGTATACTATAAATAAACAAATATTTAATATTAATTAATTAATGTACAGTGTCCCATATCGGGCGCTCTAATGAAAAATTATATAAAAAACATTGCCTATATAAGTTTATTTCAAATTTGTAGTCTAATGCCGGTTTTCTCAATGTATCGTCAAACTGCCTGTTACTTAACCAGGACATAAATTTATTGGAACGATAAACTGCCAGTTAACTTTTTTGGTTTTCTCAATGTACCGACAAAAACATTATTTTCAGTTGGCAATGACTCCCAAAATACGTATGAAAGTTGGAAGAATTATTTTCACTTGGCAATGCCTCTCAAAATTGATATGAAAGTTGGGAGAATAATTTGTCTGTACGATAAATAAATAATTGGCAGATGAGTGCCGGTTAGCTTTGCGACAAAATAGAAGCAAACCAGACATTGAGAAAACCAAATTTCTTTAATCGGCAGTTTCTCGTTGGGATAAAAGATAATCACCTATTGAGAAAACGGGCATAAGAGGTAAAAAAAAGAAGGAAAATGGCCTTACTCGGAAACCACCAAAATTTATTAATATTTACATTTGAAAGTAAATTTTTATCTTTAGAGAAAATATCTCTGCTAAATCTACTATTCTCTACTGTCAGTTGATTATCATATATATTTTTAATATTTGTCCTCCTATAAATATGATAACTTATAGGAATACCTGTATTGTTTTGAATATAGCCTTTTCTATCGAGGTGTAGGAAAGCTTCTGGTGGAACATACCCACTTATTAGGCATGAAGTTATACAGTTTTAAAGTGAGTCAACTCAAAATTTACAAATTTTCAGTAGAGACAAAAAACCGTTTTTTTTTAATATTTACTATAAAATTTAAAAACTGTTGTTTCGTTGTAAAGAATGGCGAATAATAAGTATACAATAGTAGTTGTTTTTGCGATTTTTTCAGTGATCAGCAAAAATAACAATTCTTTTGGGTACAGGTGCGATATGTGTTCTTATCAAATGAATTTTGAAATTATCAATTCTGTTTATTTTTGCATCATTATATAGTCTTATGTGTTCTGTAAAGCGATAAACAAGCTCTAATAAATTTACGTTGAAATACACGATATTTTCCATATTAGATGGCGATATATTGAACCATATTGGACAATCATATGTCAATATGGACCTAATTAAAGTTTGATATAACATTATCTTTACCTTGGGTAGTATACATTTTGAATAGAAGAGATTCTTATACATAAAAATGCACGTTATGCTATTTCCAATTGTATTTGAATATGGGTGTTAAAGTATTAAATTTTATCTAGATTCACTCCTAGATATTTTACTTATCCTTTGTTTGGGATGTCGATATTCAGACACGATTTGATACCAAATGATTTCCAATTTTTTCTTATATTATAATTGCATTTATTGGTTGGTGGTCTAAATAGAGTTGTCTCACATTTGTTTATATTGATCTTTAGTTTCCAATCTGAAGCATATTTTTCAACTGTTCTAAAGTGGCCTTGAAGATTATTATTTATCTTATCAACTATGTTATCAGCGTGAGAGATTATAAGGTCATCTGCAAACGCGATGATATTGTCCATCTCACTCACTAAATCATACAAATATAGATTGAAAAGAATTGGTGAATTTACCATTCCCTTTTGTTATCCATTAACTATTAAAAATGACTTGGTACTCGACCTACCTCTTACTGTAATAACAGAAAAATAATGCAATTTTTAAGATAGAAGTTAGAAGTTCTATGAAAAAAAGCAATTAGAAATTATAATAAATAGGTACTGGTCAAAAAAGAAAAATAAACTATAAATGGCATTAGACCAAAAAAGTTTAAGACGTAGGTGGAGGGTATATCAAAGGCACAAGCGAATTTAACAGTTTTATTTACCAATTTCTGTTTTAAAAAGGTAATTATATTTGCATTTCGATTAATATGGCCTTTTCAAATCTTCATTCAGATATTTTTATTGTTTGATGCAATACTGATTTGAATACTGCAAACTGTTTTATTAGCATTTTTCCAGCGTTAAACAAACGGCCGACGGTTACAGACTGGTTTATAGCAGAGTGTCAGGTAATATATTTCATTTGAGACTTAAATAAACACCCTTTCTTTAATATGCATGTTGTAAAGCACTTTTTCAACTACTGACTATGTGGTAAAATATCTTCCAAGGTTTTTTTTTTAGTACTCAAATCCATATTGGCTGGTGTACTTAAAATAGTAGTTAAAACGAACTGTCTGCCAACATAGATAGACATAGATATTTGGCAAAATGTCCATAAATTGTATCAATTGCAATGCAGACAAATCCACACACACACACGCAGCCATTTAAACAAATAGATACACTAACAAAATTAGTCTATGCCAGTGTTGCCACTTCATGTGTAATTACACATATTGCGTGTAATTTATGGAAATGTGTCGTCCATATTTTTGCACATTTCCTACAATTTGGAAAAAACAAAAAACACATTTACATAAAATAGTAATTTAAGTTATGTTTATGATGGAAACAAAAGGAGTAGGTGGTGTACCTTAAAACTCTAAAAGTAGATTTACAAGTCAATTACAATGGTTTTGATACATGTTATCCGTTCAAAACTTGAACATTGTTGATGACGAAAATATTACACGTTAAATAACACAGGCCTTCTAAATTTAACTTTCTTCTGGGGGGTTTTCATGAATTTATGTTAACTAGTATAGCCCAGCACTCGAAATTCGAGTACAAATTCTAGGAAATATTATTTTTTCATTCAATTTTTGTCTTCCAATGTTTTTTTAATCTATATATATATATATAAGAAATTTATGAATACTTAAATGAGCCTTAAGGTATGTTAATCAATTTTAGCAATTCACAATTCAACATAGAGCGTCTGATATATAATTTAAATCATTCGCATTAACAGGGTGTTACAAATTATTATAAATATTTTATTATTTAATCTCTATATATATAAAAATTACATGTATGTTTGTCGCATTAAAACTAAAGAACCAATGGACTAAATTTAATAAAATTTTAATGTATGATGTATGGATGATGAGAATGGTTTTAAAAAAACAAATTTTGAAAAGTAAAAAAAACAAAAATTTTTTTTAAGTGTCAAATGCTTATCATATTTTAGCGCCACATACTGTTCTACCTTTTTATCCCGATTTTGACCAACCGTATTTTAGTTGAAAGCTATTTCTTTTTAGCCGTATTGCAGATTTACAAATTTTTAAATATTTTCCTTTATTTTGAGTAAATTTCATTTAAAGTTGCTGCTAACACATACATAAAATTATACAATGCTCTATGTGTGTGTTTATTGAATTTGTTAATGTGTTTGTAATAAAAATGAGTTTGTTTTTTTTGTATTGATTTATGAATTGGCTTTAATTGATTAGCATACCTTTAGGGTCTTTATATAATGGAAAAATAAAATTTTCTAGAATTTGCACTCGCATTTCGACTGGAATATGCTAGTTATTATTAAATATATGTATCTTCTTAGAGATAATAAATATTTACTTTTTTATTGTTTTAAAACTGCGTGTTTTTAAAATATTTCGTTATAAAAATGTAAAATAAATAATAGGCATCTTTTGAACTAATTCTAGATTCTCAACTACATTTTTTGTCTCAAATTTAAACCCTTGCTTGAGTCTATGACTTTATTTAGTTTATTTATTTATTAATTTGCGAGTATATTTTACATGGTTAAAATTTTTTTGGTTTTCGAAAGGGGTGAGGGCGCTAAAAATGTATTGTGCCCCAGGCGCGGGTTAAGCTCGCTACGCCACTACAAACCTGTTGGACTATTTGTAAACATAGTCCCCATATAAAGCTGCCTCCCGATATTTCCATATACCTAAAAAAATATAGCATAGATTTTTTTCAAATTTAGTTGGTATATGTTCTTACGAATCTGAGGGCGGATTGATATTGAAGCTACCTAGCGCTAGATGGCAGCACAAACACAAAAATTTTTTTTTTTTTAATTACGATCTGTCAAACGCCAGCTGTTAAAATGTCAAATTCATCGATTGGTTTATTTGTTGTAGTCGTTTGAAGTAAGCAATTTTTTTGTTTCTTGAAAAATGGAAAAAAGCGAATTTCGTGCAGTGATTAAACACTATTATTTGAAAGGGAAAACGGCGAAAGAGACAAAAGAAAAGCTCGATAAACATTACGGCGAGTCTGCTCCGTCAGATTACATGGTAAAATATTGGATTGCTGAATTTAAACGCGGCCGAACCAGCACTGCAACAATACCATCAACAGGAAGGCCAAAAGAGGTGGTTACTGAAGAAAATATCAAGAAAATCCTCGATATCGTTATGAATGATCGCCGAGTCAAGTCGCGTGCGATTGCTGAAATGGTAGACATATCATATGAACGTGTGTTCAACATTTTGCATGAACATTTGCATATGAAAAAGCTATCGGCAAGATGGGTGCCGCGTTTGCTCAGTGTCGAACAAAAACGAGTTCGACAGACCACTTCACAGCGGTGTTTGGGCATCATAAAGCGTAATCCTGTTGATTTTTGGCGTCAATTAATAACTGTTGATGAAACGTGGGTCCACCACTACACACCTGAATCCAAAAATCAATCGAAACAATGGGTCGAAGCTGGTGAAAGTGCTCCGAAGAAGCCGAAGGCAGTGAAATCGGCTGCTAAGGTTATGGCCCCTCTATTTTGGGATGCACACGGAATTTTGCTCATCGATTATCTTGAAAAAGGATCCACAATCACAGAAAAGTATTATCGTGCATTATTGGATCATTTGATTGATGCAATCAAGAAAAACCGACCACATTTAAAGAAGAAAAAAGTGCTCTTTCTTCAAGACAACGCACCGGTTCACACAGCATTAGATACGATGCTAAAATTACGTGAAATACACTTCAAATTGGTTGATCATCCACCTTATAGTCTAGATTTAGCTCCTCGTACCTTTCATATCTGCGGAACACAAATTCATAACAATGCCATGCAAATTTGGTTTATAATCTAATTAATTATCAAGTACACCACGTATATACCTATGCATATGTAGTGTTTTATAAAAACTATACTGTCCCTATATATTGTTCCATGATATCTGTGTTTGTATTGTGGTAGCACCGTCTGTCAGCCTGTGTCTGTCCGGCCGTCTGTTATAGGTTGCTTCAATTACATTGTTT
The DNA here is from genome assembly GCA_963682025.1 of Cordilura impudica. Classification (NCBI taxonomy): domain Eukaryota; kingdom Metazoa; phylum Arthropoda; class Insecta; order Diptera; family Scathophagidae; genus Cordilura; species Cordilura impudica. The sequence continues at coordinate 121,603,860 of OY821517.1, forward strand.
TCAAAACTATTGTGGTAAAAAACAATATGTCTGACTGCATTTAAGGTTGAATTGTTTGATTCGTTTTGTGGTGCTGCATGCAATATAGTTAAATAAAAAACAAGGAAAAGAATCGAAACGAAATGTATTCCACCACTGTACTTTATCTGCTTCTAAGTGACATTACGTGTTTCATGTCATTGTGTTACTTTAAAATATTTTATTTTTGTATACTTGAACTTGTATTCCATATACAAGTACTTAACTTGACTTTCCATCTCGCTTTTTTGTGATAAAAACTGTTAACCCTTTTTGTATATATTTTTTATTTAAACTTGTTTTAATTTTTTTTACCGACTAATCGAAGCATTTTTTTTAGGTACGAAGAACTTCAATGGTGAATTAAATAATAGAATTTCTAAACGAAGATTTTTCCTAGGAAAACTAGGAACTATTTAAGCATAAGCACTATATTTAAAGAAAACTTACAATCTCTATAGTCTAGAAAATGGTCAAAAGAAAAATTATTGAAGTTGCCGCTTCATAGAGAATTTAGTTAACATATAAAAAAAAACAAGTTTAGAGACCCAATCGCTTCGATCCAACTAATTGAGGGGAACTGTTTTTTTTGGCTGCAGATATGAAAAAGTTCATATCGGGTGCTATATTTATATGGGGACTAGGTCGAAAAATACCCCGATCTTGACCATATTTGGTAAAGTCACTTATATTTTGAAAAAATATATACGAACCAAATTTGAGAAAAATCTGTGCAATATTTTTGTTTTTTAACAGATTTAAGTGAAGATCGGGAAGCAGCTCTATATGGGGCCTATGACTAAGAATTGTCCTATAGGGATTATTTTTGGACTACTGATTAATGGATATAATAAACACATACAAACCCAATTTGACTGAAATCTATATGATAATTTGGATCTTATGGCAATTTATGTCGATTTCATAGGGGTCATTTGTATTGGGACTAGGTTTGAACATGAACCGAATTTCACCAATTTCAATAGCGTTCATCCTATGGCCTATAAAACCTTATATACCAAATTTCTTCAAAATATATTCATATTTGCGACCTGTGGTTTGATTACAAGGTTTACATGGACACACAGACGGACGGACGGACGGACGGACATCGCTAAATCGAATCAGAAAGTGATTCTGAGTCGATCGGTATAATAAAAGATGGGTCTAGGTCAAATATTTTTGGTAGTTACAAACAGCAGCACAAAGTAATTATACCCAAGCCACATAGTGGTATAGGGTATAAAGACAATATAGTATTTTGAACTACTGGTTATATTAAGTACGGCAACACCAATGTTGTCTGTGTTAGTATAATTTATGCGGTTTACGAAATAAGTTGACTTGCACTTGAACAACGTTTTGAAATATTAAAAACTTTTATCCAAATTGGAAGAAGAAAGCTGAAAAGCTCTTTTTCATCTCGGTTGTTATGTCAACAAGCAAGATAGTTGTATCCGTGGCACTGAAAATCTACATATGACTGCTAAAAAGCCAATGCCCACTGAACAATGCACTGTTGTTTGGTATGGCTTTCGGGTCATCTGTCTCTTGGCACCATTTGTCTTCGAAAATGCGGAAGGCAAATGCGTTACATTGAACGGTGAGTGCGACCCTTCATTAACAGCAGATTATTTGGGGCTCATTTGCGAAGATATGGATATGGACAAGATTTGCTTTCAACAGAATAGCGCGCCTTGCAACTAAAGCCGTGAAACAATCGATCTTTTGTGTGACAAGTTATTATCCGTCCTGGCGATGTGCAGTGGCCATAACGAAGCTGTGATTTGATCCCGTTGAACTATTATGTTTTAGGAGCTGTTAAAGAAGAGTGTTACACTAATCACCCAATGTCGATTGAGGCACTGAAAAAAGAAATTAGTGCAGTCATCGGTAAAATACAGCTTCAAACGTTCGCAGCTGTACTGAAACATTTATGTAGCTGATCGTATGGGCTACTGCAAAGCCGGCACCTGAAGTCATTTGAATGAAATAGTGTTCCATAATTAACCGCAAGGATTGTACTTTCGAATAAGAAACCGAACGAAAAAAATTTTTTTTGAGTTTTTTATTTATAGCAAAATCAAAATTCAAAACTTATATGGTCCACCCTGTACGTTAATTAAGTGTTGAATAGAGCCAATTAATTAGTAATCAATTGCATTTTTCATTTCCATTTTATCTTACATTGATATCACACACACACATTAAGTTGATGACTAATTTCACCGAAACTCAGATTGATATTTTTTATTGGAATGAAAATCAACTGTATTTTATACCCTCCCCCTCCACCACTATGTGGTGAGGGTGTTACTACCATAATTTTTAAAATTTATTTTCAGGAATAACGACCACTATGTGGTCAGGTTTGGTGGTGATTTTTAAAACTGTCAAAAATACCGATGGACTCGGAGCCACTTTCTGACTCGATTTAGCGACGTCTGTCTGTCCAACTGTCTGTCTGTCCTTGTAATCAAACCACATGCCGCAAATATGAATATATTTTAATGAAATTTGGTATATAAGCTTTTACTAGCAATACGACCAACGCTATTAATATGTTCAGACTTAGTCCCCATAAAAATTATCTCTATGAGATCGAGTTAAATTGCCATAAGACCCAAATTATCATATAGATCTTGGTCAAAGCCGTTTCCGATCTTCACTCAAATCTATCAAAAAAACCAAAAAATTGCACAGATTTTTGAAAATTTGGTTTGTATACGTTTTTCCAAAAAATAAGTGACTTTACCAAATATGGTCACTATCGATCTATTTTTTGACTTAGTCCTCATGCAAATATAGCACCCTGTATGAACTTTTTCATATCTACAGGCAAAATAATTAAGAACAATGCCACTCAAATTTGATTTATGCTTACTTTCTATATCCAGTTAGTTGGACCTGAGACACCCTCTCTAAACGCATGGTATAGGGTATATTATAGTCAGTCTAGATCAGTGTCGACCATACCGAACTATATGTATACAGCTGGACGAAAACAAAAATACTCACCAAAGAGTAAAAGTAAACAACACTTTCATTCAGTCTTATGAAAGCTTTTGAACAAAGCAGGTCTATGTCGCATTGTCTTTTGAAAGTTTTACATTGTTTTTTTTATGGGTACAAAGAAAAATTGACAGCAACGCAGAATTTTTTTGTTTTATTAAAGCTTATCTTATATATTAAAAGAATTTATGAAAACTAAAGTCACTCCGTCTGGCTGTTCTATCCGGCCGATTTCCTTAATTTTTTTTTTAAATGAAAGGTATTTAGACACAGATATATCATCAAGCATTGGAATTTACTCAACTGCCACCTTACACAAGTTATACTCAAACACGATTCTTCCCTGTACATTTCTTATGGGACACATTCACTCAAGCAACTCGAATTCGCATAGCTCCTCTTCTAATGAATGCACGTTGATCGTTTCACACTCAGAACACTCAGTGGATCAAACTCTTTCTTTTGAGCTATTAACTGTTTAAATTCGTTGAGTTTGAGGAAAGTTATGCGTGCACAATCAACTTTACATTATGCAATACGAAAGTTAACGTACAGATTTCATTACAATAATTGCATAACACATACCCTGTGTTGAATTGTGAATTGCCAAAAATTTTAATACCTTTAGGTGGCATACAAGGTGGCCTTTATTTCTGTATGTTCAACAAATATTTATAATGAAACAAACTTAATGAATTAAATAGATTAAAAAACAATGAAAGAAATAAATTGAATGATAAAATAAAATTTTCTAGAATTTGCACTCGGAATTCTAGGGCTGGGCTTTGCTAGTATTTTATAAATAGATTTTTAATAAAAATAAAGCAATCATGTGAGATGAAGAATGGGAAAGTAGTTTTTGCTTTTGTTTAAACGCGCTAAAGAAGCGAAGTGCCATACGGGTATATTTTAAGTGTTGTCCGTCCGTCCGTCCGTCCGTCTGTGTGTTCATGTAAAGCTTGTAATCAAACTACAGGTCGCAAATATGAATATATTCTGATGAAATTTGGTATATAAGCTTTCATCGGCCAAAGGATGAACGCTATTCAAATTGGTGAAATTCGGTCCATGTTCAGACCTATCCCCCATACAAATGACCCCTATGAAACCGACATGAAGTGCCATAAGATCCAAATTATAATATAGATCTCAGTCAAATTGGGTTTGTATGTGTTTATTATATCCATTAATCAGTATTCCAAAAATAATCCCTATAGGACAATTCTTAGTCATAGGTCCCATATAAGCTGCTTCCCGATCTTCACTTAAATCTATCAAAAAACAAAAATATTGCACAGATTTTTCTCAAATTTGGTTTGTATATATTTTTTCAAAATATAAGTGACTTTACCAAATATGGCCAAAATCGGTCCATTTTTCGACCTAGTCCCCACATAAATATAGCACCCGATATGAACTTTTTCATATTTGCAGCAAAAAAATTAATAACAATGCCACTCAAATTTGGTTTATGCTTATTTTCGAATTAGTTGGAACGAAAGATAGGGTCTCAAAACCATGGTATAAGGTATCATATGGTCGGTCTAGACCGACTATAATTTTCTTACTTGTTTTAAATTAATTTCTTACTTATTTGATTTATATATGGGGGATTTCATGTCAAGTGCACCAACTTTTGAAACCGATGTCTTCCGATCGGGATGAAATTTGCATCAAGGCTAGTCCTATTGGATAGTAGTTTAGACACAATTTTTCAACAAGATCGGTCCAGATCTCTCTGAGTTAGAGGGGATCAAAATTTGACATTTTGGCCAAACAGGTGTTTTTTCTCATCCATGTAACTTATTACCTATTGTTCTTAGAAAATTTTCTCCCAACTAGTTTAGATAGCTACTTCTTCAATATTTCGGAAAAAAATACTTAAAAAAAAAAATTTGTAGACTTTTTTTTTTTGCTAAATTAAAGCATTTTTTGCCTTTTTTTCAAAAAGGGCATTTTTTTTTCATAAGAAAGCTTAGGATTTTTCCTTTAAGAGCTTTTTGGTCGCCTAGTGGGATGGGAGTGGGATATCTATCAAAATAAATGTTTTGTAACTCAAGACAACGGTTTTTCAATTTTTCACAAATGCATTATTTTGAATTTTTTCCTATTTGTGTCTAAAACCTTACAAATAAAACTTATACTGAGAAACTAAACAAACTAAACTTTCCGAAGGTATATAACATACCTAACTAAAATTTTATACCCTCGATACTGTAATACCCAGAATATGTTAACCTCAGGAAAAAAATCGCTTTTTTTCTATAGAAATGTTGAAAAATTATTATTTTTTATTTATTTTTAATAATAATTAAATTAATGTATAATAATAATAATATTAAAAATAAAAAGATAAATAATTTATTAAAATTTAATCTTAATTGCATTAGATCCATTTATGTCATAACTATTTATACCCTATACCACTATGTGGTTTGGGTATAATGACTTTGTGCTGCTGTTTGTAACAACCAAAAATATTTGACCTACACCCATCTTTAATTATACCGATCGAATCAGAATCACTATCTGATTCGATTAAACGATGTCCGTCCGTCCGTCCGTCCGTCCGTCTGTGTGTCCATGTAAAGCTTGTAATCAAACTGCAGGTCGCAAATATTTTTTTTTTTTTTTTTTTCTTCATTCTTTATTTACAATCTATTTTACAATATTAAGCAAATTTGATAAAATAAAAATAAACTAACATTAGTTATTGATCTTCATTAAGATCAATAACACTATAAGTACATACGAGAGATCATAGTTCATTTATTTCTAATTAATATTTTTACAATAGAATATATATTTATTATTTTTACAATATGTACAAAAATCTTTATGTAATAAATTACATTTTTTGAAATTAAAAATTAAGTTCTGAATGGCAGATCAAGTACATGATGTCTATTTAGTCTTCTGACTACTTCGCTTTCATCTAACAGCGATATGGCTAAAGGATTAACATGATCGCTTAATCTTTGTAAATATCGTTGGCTATAATTTCCTATTTCAGTTTTTACTTTCGGGATATCAAGGTCATTGTGTATGGTATTGTTAGAAACAAACCATGGAGCATTTATAATCATTCTTAAAGTTTTTGATTGAAATCTTTGAATAATTTCAATATTGGAATTACTTGTAGTTCCCCAGAGTTCAATCCCATAAGTCCAAACAGGCTTCAAAGTTGTTTTGTAAAGCACAATTTTATTTTCCAAACTAAGTTCTGATTTTCGACCAAGAAGCCAGTACATTTTTTTCAATTTGTTGTCAACTTGAGTTCTTTTGGCTTTCACATGATCCTTCCATGTTAGCCTTCTGTCTAAACACATGCCCAAATATTTTACACTACTTTTTTGTGAAATTTGTGTACCATTAAAATTTATTTTTGGACAATCGCCTCGTCTTAGAGTAAACGTTACATGTGTAGATTTTTGTTCATTCACTTTGATATTCCAAGTAGTCAACCATGTTTGTAAGTTATCTATTTCATGTTGAATTAAATTTGATGCATCAGTCGCTGAGTTGTTAGAGGATATAAATGCTGTGTCGTCCGCGTAGGTTGCAACGGTTATTCCATTAACACAAGGCATGTCAGAGGTAAAAATAGTATACAAGACTGGCCCCAATACGCTCCCCTGAGGTATACCAGCTTCAATTTTTCGCAGAGTAGACATTTCATTGTTCACCTTAACATAAAAAGATCGTTCCTTTAAGTATGACTTAAGAACAAGGCCAAACACGATCAAAAGCCTGCTGTATATCCAAAAATACAGCTGAGCAGTATTTTTTGTTTTCTAATGCATTAGTAATAATATTGACTATTCTATGGCATTGCTCTGGGGTTCCGTGTTTATGACGGAAGCCAAACTGATACTCTGGGATTATGTTTTTGTTTTCTAGAATTGGAAGCAATCTCCGAAGAAAAATCTTTTCGAAAATTTTTGAAAATATAGCCAGTAAACTTATTGGCCTATAAGAGCTAACTTTGTTTTCTGGTTTGTTTGGTTTAGCGATCATTGTAATTTCGGCACACTTCCATTGAACAGGGAAATGGTGTAATCTGAGGATTGAGTTAAAGATTAATGTCAGGAAAATTACTGCTTTTTTCGGTAAAGATTTTGTAACTAAAGCATCCATTTTGTCATAGCCAGGTGATTTAGATTTATTAAGAATATATATTTCAGAACTAACTTCAGTTGGAGTAATGTGAGAAATTGGAAGATCCATTTGGCATGCAGAGTCCAGAAAATTTATTATATGCGACTCATTTGAATTCAACGAAAAAGGTTTGAATGTTTTACTCAAATGATTTGCAAATGCAGTTGCTTTCTGAATATCTGTTCTACACCAAGAGTCGTTAGAATCTTTTATTGGAATATTTCTCTTAGCAGGTCTTTTCAAATATTTTGTTGCTTTCCACAGACTGTATTCATTATTCGGTGCATTTACATTAAGATTACGAAGATATTCTCCAATTTCCTTGTTTTTGTATTTTGAAATACATTCTTTGAGAAGCTTGGTGGCTAAATTCAAATTTGTTTTATCAGCTGGATGTCTACTTTGTTGCCAGATCCTTCGGAGTCTTCTCTTGTTCCTGATGAGTTCTCTTATATCTGCTGATATATACACATTATTTCCATTTGGGGGCGGTGATGTTGGGGTAGAAAGAAAAGCAGCTTCATGTATAACATTTGTGAACATTTCCACTGTGTCATCCAATTCTTCTCCAGACTTGATAGGAATTCGCAGATCGATATTTCTATCAATCCAATACCCAAACGAACGCAGATCAGTTTTTGGTGTTAATATTTTATAATTTTTTGGAATAATTTCTATACATGATCTTAAATTTATTATTATAGGTGTATGGTCTGAACTTAGGTCATCATTGTTTAATATATCCAACATGTTTCTAGGTATGCCATTATATACAGCGAAATCTAATAGATCCGGTATTTTTGCTGGATCAGTAGGCCAATAAGTAGGTCTTCCCCCTGATAACGTTGAATAATTATGTTTGTTAATGCAACTATACAGTTGTCGGCCTTTAGGATTCACAAGTCTGGAACCCCACCAAGGGTGTTTGGCATTAAAGTCACCAGCTACTAAAAACCGATTACCTATTTTATTAAAGAAGTTTTCGTAATCTATACATTTGACCGCATGTTTGGGGGGAAAATAAATAGAATATATATTTAAATAGTTGTTGTTAAATTTAATTTTAACACCTGCAGCTTGTATTGATGGTTTTAAAACTTCTTCTGCTATTTCATAATTAATTGTTGATTTTATTAAGATGGCAGCTCCAGCATGACATTTATCATCAGGATGATTTACAGCAATTAAGTCGTAACCTCTTACTCTAAAATGTGATTTACTATTCAAATGAGTCTCGCTAAGAAGAAATATATCAATATATTTCATTTTCATAAAAATTTCAATTTCATTTGCTTTGCTGGACACGCCGTTGGCATTCCAAACAGCTATTCTTAGGCCTAATTGCATAATTTATTAATAAGTAATGTTAACATGTTCATGAGTTGACCAAACATAATTTCTATATTTTTCATATTGTTGTTTTCATTTGAGGTGTTTTGCTTTAACACTTCAGAATATTGAGCATTGTGTGTAAAATTATTTTTATTATTGTTGTTATAATTAACATTGTTGTTATTGTTCGTATTGTTATTTGCCGCACTATGTAGTGGGAAATCGTTATAGTTCATAGAGAAGTTCTGACGGTTTTGGTTTCTGTTTACAAGTGATAATTTTTGCCGCAGTGCTTGATACACCTGACATCCTTTGTAGTTAGCAGTGTGAGTATTTAAACAATGTACACATCGTGGGGGATCATCTATACTTTTTTTACACTCTACTGTAGGATGACCAAGTCCACATTTTACACAAGTAAAAGGCTTTGAACAATATGTTCTTGTGTGTCCGTATTGTTGATAGCGATGACATTGGGGAATAGCATTTGTTTGGTGCGGTGGCTCAATTTTAACTACAGCATGAATAAGGTGCCGTATATCATATATTTTCTTGTTTTCTGGACCTGGATTTAAATCGACAAAGAACATGGGTAGAGGTTGCTTTGATACTTGGCTTCTAACATTTACTATACTTCTGACTTGATGCCCTAATGATAAAAGTTCAGCTTTAATGTCTGAAATTGGTGTTGAAAAATGTAAACCTTTAAGAACAACTCTATAAGCACGTTCACTTTTAATTTGATACGTGTGAAAGCTTATCTTATTAGCATCTAGGTACTTAACAATAATTCTATAGGAATCAATAGTTTTTATAATTAATTTTACCTGACCATCTCTAAAGGATTTATAATTAAAATTTATACTTGGAATAACACTAGATATTTTTTTTACCATTTGAGTTATATTGCTAACACAAGGTATAAATATAGGTGGAGGTTTTGGGGATCCTTCCCTCACTTCTTCTAATTCTTCTTCTGCATCATCATCGACTGCCAGAGCTGAATATTTGTTAGTATTCGAAGTACTTGGTATATCATCTTGCTTGACTTTCTTGTTGTTTTGAGAAAAAGTTGTTGGTTTTTTACGCTTAGTAGATATCATTACTTGCCAGTTAATATCATCTTCATCAGTTTCAGTAGAATCAGTGTTGTCAGTATTCATACTGTATGCAATGTACGTGCTAACGTACTCAGTATATGTTGTTGTAGCTTATGATTTTGTGCAAATTTATTGTTGTAAATATTGATCACTAATCTGCTTTAGTAAAGCAGTAATGTTTTTTGTTTTTTTGGTTTATGTTATGTTTTAAAGTAAGTTATTTGTTTGTCATAGAAATGAACACAGAATACGTCTGTACACGATCACAGCTTGCACACGACTGAGGTCGCAAATATGAATATATTTTGATGAAATTTGGTATTTGATCTTTTATCGGCTATGGGATGAACGCTATTGAAATTGTTGAGAATCGGTCCATGTGCAGACCTAGCCCCCATACAAATGACCCCTATGAAATCAACATATATTGCCATAAGATCCAAATTATCATACAAATCTTAGTCAGATTGGGTTTGTATGTATTAATAAGTAGTCCAAAAATGATCCCTATTGGATAACTCTTAGTCATAGGCCCCATATAGAGCTGCTTCCCGATCTTCACTTAAATCTATCAAAAAACAAAAATATTGCAAATATTGTTTGTATATAGTTTTGCAAAATGCAAGAGACTTTACCAAACATGGTCAGGATCGGTCCATTTTTGGGTCTAGTCCCCATATAGATATAGCATCCGATATGAACTTTTTCATATCTGCAGCCGAAAAAATTAATAAAAATCCCACTCAAATTTGGTTTATGCTTGTTTTCTATATCCAGTTAGTTGGGTCTGAGAGATAGGGTCTCTAAACGCATGGTATAGGGTATCATATAGTCGGTCGAGACCGACTATACTTAATACTTAATTTATTGTAGCTGATAAAGTATTTAAGTCTTGTAAATTTTTAAATACCCAGTCTTTCATCCAGCTTTTTTGTCGCCTTTATTTACTGCGTTTTTTTGTCAATCCTTTCTTGGCGTTACTAGGTTCAGCTGTTGATTTCGCTGCTGGTTTATTTGTTGTCTTTGGAAAGAAATCGCATTGAATAGAGGCAGAAAACTTTTTCAACTTGAGTCTTCCATCGACAAGCGGTATAAAAGCATGGTATTGAGCGGTACCATCGATTGTTACAGCAGCATCGAATCTGCTCTTCAGTGTTTTCAATGTTTCCTGATGATCCTCTTTGCTACTAAAAACTATTTTAGTTTCTTTACAATAACTCTTTGCCCAATGGAATAAAGCAGTCGCATCTAAGATGCGATCTTGATGAGAGCACTGGAGGCTATACTTCGCTGCATTTCTTTTAAGGTTTGCTCCAATACCATCACATGCTCCTTTACCATGAGCAGTAGGATGAAAATGCCACTCAGTTGGCATTCCAAAATCTTTTTCATGGGCCATAAGATTTGCCAAGCTACTTTTGTTTTTAAAATGTTGACGAGCTCCGTCCGAAACGTAGTATACCTTCTTTACTGTAAATTTAGATTTTAGAAATTTTAGTATTCTCTTCTGGTACTCATAAACTGCAACGGTATCATGTTTTAAATAGTCGGATATGATTGCCATACTTTTGTGTTCCAGTTTTTCATCTTTCATGTAGTAAATAACTACTGTGAATATAGTTGCTTGGTCGTTATTGAAGTGGAATGCTTGTATGGCAGCCTGAAGAACATATTTATAGTTTTCTGCGAAATCATATGAAATAACGAATTCACCAGATTTCAAATGTATCTTCAAATCCTTGAAGAATGACCATTGCTCTTTGACTAAAAAGTCATGGTTTCTCAAGTTTAGCAATCCTGTACACATTTCTTCCACAAAATCATCCACATTTAAAATGATTGTTTTCAATGTGCATCTATCAGTCTGAATCCAAGAATCAAAATTGACCTCTTCTATATATTCTCGATCTAAAGAGTTGATTAAATTTTCTTTGATGAATGTGGTTTTCGGGCAATTGGTACATTCAATTTAATTAATCGCAATCGCGGTAATCGCGTAAATCTTCTGCCGAATCATCTGTTAAATACTTTAAGTTGATTTCCTTCAACATCAGTTTAACATATTCATGGTAAATGCAAACGCAGACTGTGTGAGTTCTGCTGCTTTCTGCCAAAACGCAATGTTTTGGCCTCATTTGGGTTAATTTCGTGGAGCCAATTCTAACATCCTCGTGTTCAGATTGAAATGTTGCAAATAACTCTTTCAGGTTACAGATAACCATTCTCTTCTATTATGTTATGAAGGTATGTTACATACCTTCGGAAAGGTAAATTTGTCTAGTTTCTCAGTATAAGTTTTATTTGTAAGGTTGTAGACACAAATAGGAAAAAATTCAAAATAGTGCATTTGTGAAAAATTGAAAAACCGTTGTCTTGAGTTACAAAACATTTATTTTGATAGATATCCCACTCCCATCCCACTAAGCGACCAAAAAGCTCTTAAAGGAAAAATCCTAAGCTCTCTTATGAAAAAAAAAAAAAAAATTCCCTTTTTGAAAAAAGGCAAAAAATGCTTTAATTTAGCAAAAAAAAAGTTAAAAATTTTTTTTTTTTTTAAAGTATTTTTTTCCGAAATATTGAAGAAATAGCTATCTAAACTATTTGGGAGAAAATTTTCTAAGAACAATAGGTAATAAGTTACATGGATGAGAAAAAACACCTGTTTGGCCAAAATGTCAAATTTTGATCCCCTCTAACTCAGAGAGATCTGGACCGATCTTATTGAAAAATTGTGTCTAAACTACTATCCAATAGGACTAACCTTGGTGCAAATTTCATCCCGATCGGAAGACATCGGTTTCAAAAGTTGGTGCACTTGACATGAAACCCCCCATATATATGTTCGCGGCGTTCCTATAAAGAGCATAGGGCCTCATAGAAGTTTCGGTAATCATTGTTTTTTTAAGCCGAACAGCGGATTAGGCTAGCGCATCCGATCCTGGTGCTGGGGCTTCCAGCGGGCCTTCAAGCCGACAAAAAAGGTTATACCGCCTTGGGTCGGTCGACAGAGCCGACTTATGGATAAAAGTGATTAAATTTTCTTTACATATTGTTTTAAATTTTCAAAATTTAAGATTTAAAATTTTAAAACAGAATATATTTCAAATTTTCCCATATTCATCGTGAACTTAACTATGTTTCCTTTTAATCATTTATATTAACATTCATACAAAACCTACACAAAAAAAATTCAATATCGGCATTGTGTTACGTCAATGGATTTCGATCAGTGTAATACAACTAACACATGCTCATAAACAGTACTACTAACTCATTTCTCTCGATGGCCACAACTGGTCTAGATCGACTATAGTTTTCTCACTTCTTTTATTTTATATTAATAATAATAGCAACTACATATGTATTAAAAAAAATCATAAATATCCAAACGAGTTTTATAGGAAATTGGATTTGTAAATTTGCGATAAACAATTCTGGCCAACGGTTTTTTTTTTCCAAATTTTTTCATCAAATTTAAACTACTTTTAGACGTTTTGTTTAAAAACTTCCCTGTTTACGAGAAAAAAACTTTTTTAGTCTGCACGTATTTAAATATACCGCCTTTTCATCATTTATCAACAACAATTGGTTACGTTATACATTATGGAGGAAAAAATGCTCAAATACTTTCGAAACACCAAATAGAAAACGTGTTGAATTTCAACAAATTGCATTATTTTTTATTATATAGAAAGTTTTTGAATTGAGACGCCAACTTCTGGAAAATATATAAATAAAAAATAATCAATATTTACATTTATCATTACCCTACTGCGTATCATACCGTATATGAATATTTCATTCGCTATTTCTTAACAATGTTTTATTTTGTAGTTTCCTTATCGTTCGTTTTCCATTATATTCTTTATACTCTATGATTTTCTACCCTTTTTTCTTTGAGATCCTTTATATTTTGTTATCACACGTGCACTTGAAATTGTAAAGTTTTTACATTTAATTCTTTGAAACATGTTTGTTTGTTGTTCGTTATTTCTTTTTCAACATTATATCATTAAAGCTTAACATTATTTCTTATTGTATATATGTGTATGTTATGTATGTATGTATGTATTTATATATGTATATATACCCTGCAGGAAATGTCAATAGTGAAATGAAATAGTGAAAGTACTGATTCACTATTGACTTTGTCACCAGTACTACTGACTAACTATACCCCAGACAATGTAATTTTCTATAGACATTTAACATGTACTTGTCATTGCAAATCACTAGTGACATTGGTACTATTGATTAGTTAGTGACTAGGTAGTTCTCATGGGACCATATGTAGACATTGGAACCAGATATTCTTGTACAAATTTGATTGTTCTTTCACTTTTCTTTTATAACTTCGTTTACTTATTATGTTTTTTTTTTATTTGATTTATTATAAAATATATTTTTATTTACCTTTTTTATTCGATTTTTCTATATCTTGTTTTAAAACTTTAGTTTTTCGTCCAACCACGTGTTTTTCAAACAAAACTATAGAAATCAAGAAGAAACAGAACTACCTAATTCACTATAGAAAATTTTTTTGTCAGATAAAGTAAAGTAAATAGTGTAGACGCTTAGTTGACAATGTCAACAAAATAGTAGACAAAAGTGGTGACTTGGGGACACTTGGCCGCAGGCTTCCTGCAGGGTATGTAAGTAATATAATTCTAGTTAATGCTATAGTTTTAATGAATTTAATTTGTATTATTGTAATCATGATTTATTTATGGATTTTTGAAATGTGTTCGAAAGAAAGCCAATCAAAACAAGTAAGAAAATTGTAGACCGACTGTCCGATACCCTATACCATGTGCTTAGAGAATTGATCTTAAGTCCAACCGATTGGGTATAACAAATAACAAATAAACATAACCTGGATGGTCTATTAATTAATTTTTTGCCTGCATATTTGAAAAAGTTCATATCGGCTGCTATATTTATATGGCAACTAGGTCAAAAATTGCAGCGATCCCGATCAAATTTGCTAAAGTCACAAAAACATATACAAACCAAATTTGAGGAATATCAGTGCAATATTTTTATTTTTTATAGATTTAAGTTAAGATCGGGAATCAGCTTCATATGGGGGCTATAACGAAAAATTGTCCTACAGGGATTATTTTTGGACTACTGATAAATGGATGTAATAAACATTCACAAGCCCAATTTGACCGAGAGCTATATGATAATTTGAGTATTAAGTCGAACGAACCCTAGTTTATATGGGGATTAGCTCCAAACATGAACCGATTTTCAAGTTTAAATTTCATCAAAATATTTTCATATTTGCGACCTGTAGTTTGATGACAAGGTTTACATGGACACACAGACGGACGGACGGACATCGTTAAATCGACCACAAAATGTTAAAGGTTATAACAACGTGAAAAAAGTTTGTCAATTCAGTTATTTAAAACTGAACAGCTGTTTGTATTTTTGCTTCTAACAACAACAATTTAACAACAGTTAACAAAGAATTAGAACATATTTAATATTAAGACAGCAACATCGACAAAAACTGTAGCCACAATATATTTTCTGTGTGAGCATTTTTTTTGTTATCACAAATCGGTATATAAATTTGAAAAACATTTTATACATGAAATCTGCATAAATCATCGATTTGATTTTTTAATAATGCTAAAGTTATGGAACAAAAATGGGAGAGAGAGACAGTGTTGACATATTAAAACTAAAAAAATTCGATACAATCAGTAATTTGTAGCTCATTTGCACGTCCTTAAAAAAATATAAATTAAACTTTTTATAATTAATTTTGCCTTTTGCATACAAAATGTTTATATTTGCTTCCATACTTTTCGCAATTGTTTCATTTACAAAAGTTTCAATGACTTTCTTGGGAGTGGGAAGAATTAACGCAAAGAAAAACCAATCGACGGGTAATGTAACAATATTCATTTATAACGAACAATTATAGTTTTGAGATTTTTTCAATAGAATTGTCCATCTGCATGTGGAAACGTTAAAGTTATATATTAACTAAATAATGGGGACTTTTCACTGGTTCTACTAAAAATATGGACATAATCCTGAAGGTATAATCCATATATTAATACGTGAAGGTAAATTTTTAGTTCCCTTTCTAAACAATATACGGGCACGGAGGAGTACGAAAATTGGCATAGTTATAGTTAATATGGAGGAGAAGCTGAGAATGATAAAATTTATGTTTAATCTTTCTCAAAAATATGTAAAGGGTGATTTTTTAAGAGCTATAGTTTTCCAAAAAAAAAAAACACATAAAACTCAGAAAAATGCATGAAATCTTTATTTGAATCGATAGTACGGTCCATATAATTTAATGTTTGAAGATTATTTCATGCAAATGTTGACCGTGACTGCGCCTCAAATGGTCCATCCGCTTAGTTCAATTTTGGCATAGTCTTTCCAACATTTCGGCCGGTATCTCACGAATAAATGCTTCAATGTTGTCTTCCAATGCGTCAATTGAAGCGGGATTGTCTGTATAGACATGAGCTTTAACATAGCCCCACAAAAAATAGTCTAAAGGCGTTAACTCGCACGATCTAGGCGGCCAATTGACCGGTCCCGAACGTGAAATAAAATGTTCACCGAACTCGCCTCTCAATAAGTCCATTGTTTCGCGTGCTGTGTGGCATGTGGCACCGTCTTGTTGAATCCACATGTCATGCAAGTCAAGCTCTTGCATTTTGGGCAAAAAAATTTTCCACGTTGTTGAGTAACAGAGGCCCAATTGCTGCGATCGGCGACGAATCGATAATTGATGGTCATCATTAACACTGGCCGATACAGCTGCGATATTTTCTTCAGTTCGCACTCTACGTAAGCGTGTTGGTGGTTTAATGTCCAACAATGTAAATTTGGTGCGAAATTTAGTCACAATAGCCCGAATAGCCGCTTCAGTGGGTCGATTAAACTGACCATAAAATGGAAGAAGCGCGCGATGAACTTTCTTAACAGAGCACGCATTTTGATAATAAAATTCAATAACTTGCAAGCGTTGTTCGTTTGTAAGACGATTCATGGTTAAATTATAGACCAAACTGAAGATGTTTGACAATGAAACAAAACACGAAACGTGCGTCAACTGTTTAAACCAGTGTTGCCAAAAAGATAATAGCTAAAAAATCACCCTTTATATTAAATTAAATAAAATACTTATTATAATTCGTTACATCCTGTTAATGCGAATGATCTAAATTATATATCAGACGTTGAATTGTGTTGAATTGTGAATTGCTAAAATTGATTAAATTGATTAAAAAAGTTGGCCAACGTATCAAATGTCTGCCGTCAAACTGTTTCCAATGTTATTGGAAACTAGCAGGAGAATACTACCGTTGCACAGTGGACCATTTGACGAGAAGGCGGTCAAAAATCTATAACTTTTGATTGGATTGGAATTTTGATATGCGGTTTTTTTGTTTGGTAGGTGAGACTTTAAGTTTTGCTATAGAACGTAATTCTCGACCGAAAATAAAAAAAGTTACGGAGGGTTTAAAATACATTTTCATTTGTAGTTGAATTTTAGTACAAAAGTGAAGTGTTAAAAGGTAAAAAAAGGTTTTTTTTTAATATAATGTCTTATTTTTTCAGTTAATTTTACAACTAATAATTTTTAACAGTTTTTTTAGTTAATTTTTTTAGAAAATGCCAAACTTTGGCCCCCGTAAACTTTTTAGTCGTAATGTGCACGCGGGCCAAAGGTTTTTTTTTTTTTTTTTTTTTGAAAGATCCCGAGTTAAAATATAATTTATTAAGCAGCGAACGTAAAAGTTACCTTATATTGGTTCAAGATAGAGAAGTTTCAATGAAAAACTCGTATGTTTTTGCTTTAGCTAAATTTTTTTTATTGTCTTTTTAAATATTTCTATATTAATTTTTATAGTAAATTTATGTAATATAACAATTTTTATTGTAAATTTACAAAACATATAAATTTTTAAATCAAGAAATTTTTTTTAACTATATAAAAAAAAGTGTAACTTATTGTTATGTAATGAAAAAGTACTTTAAATCAACCAATTTTAGTAAAAATTTCTTCTAAATAGCCTTGATTTTCATCTAGAAGTTGCTTAGCTTCTTCGTCTAATTCAATAGGGGTAGTTTTCCATTTTTGACGAATGTTGGACATATATGGATCTGAAGTGCATAACAAAATAGTGATAAGGTCTTCATTAGTACAACATCTGGACATTTTCCTTGTGATGTGCTCGCGAAAGAATCTGTAGACTTTGTTAATTTTTTCTTGCGCTTCTTCAGATAGATCTCCTATTGGTAGCATATTGTTTTGAATTATTTGTTCCCCATGGTACAAAATTTTATGAACTGTGGATGGCATATATCTCCAAGAGTATTTTTCATTATAAAGTATAGCTGTTTTGTTGGTGTACTCTCCAAATTTTTTTTTGCATTTATCTTTCTGCTGCATGCTAGAACTTGTAATATGATTTTGAATCGTTTTATTAATCTACACCTGTGATAGATGCAGTTTCCGGATCGGAAAAAAATCTCCTTGCAGTATTTCCATCATTTGTGTTTCCTTCCCCTTGTTTTGGTTGGTCGATTACGAGGCCTAGCTGTAGATATTTTTGTTGAATTTGTTTTTTTTTGCTTTCTTTTTTCTTCATTATACCCTATACCACTATGTGGTTTGGGTATAATGACTTTGTGCTGCTGTTTGTAACAACCAAAAATATTTGACCTACACCCATCTTTAATTGTACCGATCGAATCAGAATCACTATCTGATTCGATTTAACGATGTCCGTCCGTCCGTCCGTCCGTCCGTCTGTGTGTCCATGTAAAGCTTGTAATCAAACTGCAGGTCGCAAATATGAATATATTTTGATGAAATTTGGTATTTGATCTTCTATCGGCCATGGGATGAACGCTATTGAAATTGGTGAGAATCGGTCCATGTTCACACCTAGCCCCCATACAAATGACCCCTATGAAATCAACATATATTGCCATAAGACCCAAATTATCATACAAATCTTAGTCAAATTGGGTTTGTATGTATATATTACATCCATTAATCAGTAGTCGAAAAATGATCCCTATTGGACAACTCTTAGTCCCATATAGAGCTGCTTCCCGATCTTCACTTAAATCTATAAAAAAAACAAAAATATTGCACGGATTCCTTTCAAATTTGGTTTTTATATATTTTTTCAAAGTATAAGTAACTTACCGATCGACTCAGAATCACTTTTTGAGTCGAAATAGCAATTTCCGTCCGTCCGTCTGTGTGTCCATGTAAAGCTTGTAATCAAACTGCAGGTCGCAAATATGAATATATTTCGATGAAATTTGGTATTTAATCTTTTATCGGCCATGGGATGAACGCTGTTGCAATTGGTGAGAATCGATCCATGATCAGACCTAGCCCCCATACAAATGACCCCTATGAAATCAACATATATTGCCAGAAGATCCAAATTATCACACAAATCTTAGTCAAATTGGGTTTGTATGTGTATATTACATCCATTAATCAGTAGTCCAAAAATGATCCCTATTGAACAACTCTTAGTCATAGGCCCCATATAGTGCTGCTTCCCGATCTTCACTTAAATCTATCAAAAATCAAAAATATTGCACTGATTCTTCTCAAATTTTGTTTGTGTATATTTTATCAAAATACAAGAGACTTTGCCAAACATGGTCAAGATCAGTCCATTTTTGGGCCTAGTCCCCATATAGATATAGCATCCGAAATGAACTTTTTCATATCTGCAGACAAAAAAATTTAAAAAAATACTACTCAAATTTGGTTTATGCTTATTTTCTATGTCCAGTTAGTTGGGCCTATGGGGTAGGGTCTCTAAACGCATGGTATAGGGTATCCTATAGTCGGTCTAGACCGACTATAATTTTCTTACTTGTTTTTTTATTATACCCTATACCACTATGTGGTTTGAGTATAAAGACTTTTGCTGCTGTTTGTAACTACCAATAATATTTGACCTAGACCCATCTTTTATTATACCGATTAACTCAGAATATCTTTCTGAGTCGATTTATCGTTGTCCGTCCGTCTGTCCGTCTGTGTGTCCATGTAAACCTTGTAATCAAACTACAGGTCGCCAATATGAATATACTTTAATAAAATTTTTCTCAATTTTGGTTTGTATATATTTTTTCAAAATATAAGTGACTTTACCAAATATGGTCATGACCGGTCCATTTTTCGACCGAGTCCACATATAAGTATAGCATTCAGTATGAACTTTTTCATATCTGCAGCCAAAAAAATTAATAACAATGCCACTCAAATTTTGTTTATGCTTATTTTCTATATCCAAGAAGTTGGACCGAAGAGATAGGGTCTCTAAACCATGGTAAAGGGTATCGTATAGGCGGTCTAGACCGACTATAATTTTCTGAGTCAACAACATGTCGAGAGTGTTGTGTCAAAATTTCAAGTAAATCGGAGCGGAACTAACGAAGATACAGCGTTTCCAGCGACCGGCCCTCATACGGTATAACGTATGTGTTAAAAACTTAAAATTAGTTTTCTAGCAAACGACATTTTTGAAGTCCGTGTACACCATAACTCAAATTCTACTTGACCGATCCTTTTGAAGTTTTATGCACTATTTCTTCACATAAATCACGAAGAGCTTGTTTTTAAATTTTTTCCGATTTTATACACAACAAATTCACTGAAACTTTTTAGCAAAAATCGAGTTTTTCACTTCAAAACGCGGCCAAACATAACAAAAAAAAAAAAAAAAATTAAAAAACAGTCTTCGTGATTAGCTCGGGAAACATATCAACTTTTAAACGCATTTTTTTTATTTCACATGATCCGATATCGAGTTATTAACGCAAAACAACTTTTTTCGAAGCGCCTCCAGAGATTCGTTATCATGGACTTATTTAATTAATTTTTTTTTGTATAAAATTTTTTTTCGAATATAATCAAATAAATCCAACATTATTCTTATCTTCAAAAAAAAAAAAAAAAAAAAAAAAACGCCTTTTTTCGCCTTTAATCCTTTTGCCTGGTTTTCACTATGTCATATATGCTGCCTTAACTGACATATCGTAACTTTCTATTCATTACGTATTCACTACATCTTATAAACGAACCAAAAATCCGGCTATCAAACTCAAACATTTCAGTTGTCAAATGTTGCCAGGGGTTGTAAATGACAAGACATTGGAACCCGTTTTCATACAACTGACAATAATTAACAACAATTCCCTTTAAAAATGACATAATGAAAACCTGACATTTAATGCAGTTTCTAGATTTCAAGATGATCGAGTCGACGAAACAGAACGAAGACGAATAAATAAGGAGAATAATGCAAGGAAGCATATTCGTACAATTTAAGATCTCGCTGCTACAATAACAACAGCAACCAACAACCCTTTAGTGCGGGACATAGCAAATAGGGTCGATTTGAAAGCTTGGAAGACCCATTGTTGTTTTCTTACATCTATGGCCGTTTATTCATGTTCAAATTCAAAACAGAATTAAGTTTATACGATTTTTGAGAAGGATTCCTTTATCCGTCACCCTTTGTACTAGTATTTTGTTATTAAAATTAGGTCTCGAATAAAGTGGATATATTGAATGAATGACTTGTCGGCAATTAAAATACATTTTTAATTTGGTTCTACTTAGTAATCCTGAAGAAAGTTTTTTCCTCTAATTTTGGCAAATTGTCAAAATTTCAAATGTCATATAATAGCCCTTGTTACCATTATTATTACTATTATTATTGGTTGGTCGACTAGTGTATACAAGTGCTTAACTACTAAAAGCAGTTTGTGGCCATTGAATTATAGACGACAGCGTTCTAAATATATATATGTTTGTGATCTTATAATTTTTGGATCTTTCATTCGATTCGGAAACTCACATTGTTGCGTATTGTATAGTCAGCCCATTTCTTTTCAATTTTGTGTTTTTCTCTTTTAATATTGCGCATTCGCAATAAAATTACTAAAACTTTTATCGTCCATTGTCGATTGACCACATCCTGCATTTGAATTCTAAAGTATTTGGTTACTTGTGTATTTGTGCCATACTCGTATAAGTGTAATATTGCGATGCAAATCGTTATAATATTATTTTCAAAAGAATTTTACCTACTAATACTAATGAACATTATCGTAAATATATTTAATGTTATGAACATAGAAGTTAAAAAATGTCCTTCAACACTTTTTATATGTTTAGAAAATATTTATAATAAAGCTAAACTGATATAATATAAAAAAAATATATCTGTGGTCACAAGCATTAACCGCCTAAGTCGAAAATCATGCTTTTGAGAAAAATAACTTTTTATATAATTGTAATAAGGCTTCATTACGACTTAGGTCAGAATGTTTTCATAAATAATTTTTTATTAAACAGTGTTAGAGAAATGGGGATTTCACGTAAATATAAAGTGTTTTTATATGATAGCATACATAACTCAAATCGTTCTTAAGTCGACTTAGGCGGTTATCGCTTGTGACCACAGTTATATAATAAATTAATCTTTATTATAAGCAAACAATGCTTCAGAAAAAACTCTAGAAGCTCGATTAACCCTCATCTTGTGACATTTCTTTACACTTCAGTTTTCGAAATAATTTCTTAATGAAATGTTTGTGATAAAACAGTATTTTCAAAAACAAATATTTCATTAATTAAAAACTGAATTAGTTAATATTAATAACTAGTTCGATTTAAGTCGCCAAAGACGTGAAAGTTAAAAGTTAAAAAATTTGATTAAAAATGTTTTTTTTGATGTGTAAACTTCTATAAGCGCAGGGGGGTAAATTTCTATTTCACAATACAATCACAAAAACAGCGTATATGTGAGATTCACATCTTACGCGTAAGATGTGACCATTAAGACAAATCAGTATGACTTATGATTGTTTGGTGAAAAAATTATTACATGAAATAACCTTTTTGTCGCTGTTTTCTGCATTTTATTTATTACCAGATGTTGACACATCTCCCCTGTGATCGGACTCACATGATTTTTTTTTTAAAGAAAATTGTAGTTTTTTAGAAGGTACCTTTTTTAAGAAAAAGTACTTCCTTCAGAAAAGGTATTTTTATAGAAATTATAATTTTTTAAATGTACTTATTTTAAGAAGAGGTACTTTTTAAGAAAAGGTATTTTTTTTTAAGAAAATATACTTTCTTAAGAAAAGTATCTTAAAAAAAACTTTTTTAAGAAAAGGCAATTTTTTCAGAAAAGGTACTTTTTTAATAAAAGTTACTTATATAGGAAAAGTTACATTTTTAAGAAATGGTTCTTTTTTAAGAAATGAAAATTTATTTCTTTAGGAAAAGGTGGTTTTTTAAGAAAATTTACTTATATAAGAAAAATTTACTTTTTTAAGAAAAATTTACTTTTTTAAAAAAAGGGTAAAAGTTTTTTTAAAGACATTATACCTTTTTAAGGAAAGGTACTCTCTTAAGAAAAGGTACTTTTTTTAGTTAAGAGGTGATTTTACGAAAAAGCCTTTTTTAAAAAAAAGCTACTTTTATAGAAAAATGTACTTGTTTAGGAAACAGTTCTTTTTAAGAAAGTGTGCTTTTTTAATAAAACGTACTCTTTTAAGGAACTGTACATTTATTTTTAATAAAACGTACTGTTTTAATAAACTGTACTTTTTTAAGAAAGGTACTTTTGTAAGAAAATGTTAATTTTTAAGAAAATTAACTTTTTTAGGAACATTTACTTTTTTAGGTTAGTTAAATTTATTATTTTTGAAGGCAACGTACTTTTTTAATGAAACGTATTTTTTTTAAGAAAAATTTACTTTTTTAACAAAAGATACTTTTTTTTACGAAAATTACTTTTTTAAGGAAAGGTACTTTTTTAAGAAAAAGTTTTTTTTAATAACTGGTACTTTTTTAATAAAAGGTCCTTTTTTTAAAAAATGTACTTTTTTAATAAATGGTACTTTTTTAATAAAAGGTACTTATTTTTTTAAAGAAAAGGTACTTTTTTAATAAAAAGGTATTTTTGCAAAATTTGGCTGGGGTTTGCAGGAGCGGCTAAATTTCAAAATTTTGTTCTACGACGCTTTGTTTTCCAGATTTAAGCGACTTTACCAAAATTTTCAATCTGGCTATCCTAAAAATAGTTGGCACAATTCGGATGCAGTTTTTCAATGAATGATATTTATATGAACAAATATTCATCACACAGCGTTTCAGAATCATCATATCAGTGAGTCAGTGATGAGCTTTACTATTATAATGATAACTACTCTAAGTTATGAGAGCTGGAAACAAAATATTAAAATTAAAAAACTTCAATGATTCATTATGAAGATATTTTCCTAAAAATTATTTAATATTACCTATGAAAAAAACAAAACTATGTGAGTCCGATCACAGGGGAGATGTGTAAAGATCTAGTAATTAAAGATATTTTTAAGTTGAAAGTACTTATGCTTTCAGCATATTTTTTTTTAATTTGGAGTTTTTATGCATTTAGCCTAGTTTAATTAGTTGTTACATTTGCATATTGTTATATTTGTGATTGTGTTATACTTTTTGGTTGGTGAATTAGTTGTTATACTTCGATATTGTTTTTTTTTTTTTTTTTTTAAATGTTAGTTTTTATTTATTTTCCAATAATCCAGTACATTTTTGTTGCCTCAGCGCCTTATAGGCATTGTTGAGGCGAGTTGGTAAAAATTAAATATTGGTTATGATTATCAGTATTCAAAAAGAGTAAAATATATAATTAAACCAGAAAATTAAAATAATAAAATAATTTTTTATCATATTAATACATTTTGAGATCAAAACTATTTACATCAGAAGTTCTTCTAAATTTTCAAATAAATAATCTTTCAAAGATTTTTTAAATATTGAAATTCTATTTATCATTTTTAAGTATTGAGGTAAGTTATTAAACTCCCGACTACCCATGTATTCAATTCTTTGTTTGGTTGTTTCCAACCTACACCTTGCTACTGACAAATTGCTGTTATTCCTTGTATTGTGTAACTCTTGATTTCTTGTAAACTGAATCGTGTGGTGACCAATATTGTGTACAATTTTAAAGACATATATCAAAATTTGCAATTTGTAAATACCAAAAACTGGTAAAACTGTTTTGAATTTATCCTTATATAATGATATTGTAGGGAACGTAATAGGAAGATTAGAAGCCACTTTTAAGGCTTTATTTTGGCATCGTTGAAGTGACTTAAGCTCATTACATTGCTTCCATCCATATACGGCAGTTAAGTAATTCAAATGACTTTGAATAAGGGCATTGTATATTAAAAATTTTGTTTTACGGTCGAATTTATTTTTAAACGTACAAAAACCCGGTACCTTGAGCAACTTTTGTTTTCATATGTTGTATGTGTTGGTTCCAAGACAAATTACTCTGTAGATAAACACCCAAGTACTTTATTGAGTTGACATCGTAAATTTCACTACCATCAACATAAACACTAAAGTTTATGTTATTGTGGCAATACGGTTTAAATCGAATCAACTTTGTTTTATTTGCATTCAATATAAGTTTGTTAATTCTAGTATATTCCAAAATAAGAGCAGCATCTCGTTCCATATAAGCTTTTGCCACGGTTTCATGCTTATATGGGTAAAACAGACAAATATCGTCAGCATAAATAAATAGCCTCCCACGTAATCCAAGGTTTTTTATATCATTAAGATAAATTGTAAAGAGTAAAGGCCCCAAAACACTGCCTTGCGGAACACCATGCTCGACAGGTTTGAAGATGCTCTTATCTGCGTTGATTTTAACGTATTGTTTGCGATTTACCAAGTAACTTTTAAAGAGAGACAATTCTTTCCCACAAATTCCGTAGTATCTAAGTTTTTTAACAAGAATATCATGGTCTATGAGATCAAAAGCTTTTGTTAAATCAAAAAAAATACCAGCTACGCCACTAAATCCTTCATCCAGTCCCTTACAGATGAAATTTACGACATTAAGAACAGCTTCCTCGGTACCACATCCTTTCCTAAAACCATATTGATAGTCGTTTAATAAATTATTATTCTTCATATATTCTGAAATTTGATTATACAAAATTTTCTCAAATACATTATCGATGACAGATAATACAGCTATTGGTCTAAACATTTCAGCACTAGAGGCATTATATGCTTTTGGTATCGGAACCACTTTATGAATTTTTAAAATTTCAGGATAAATACTTTGATCTACCATGTTATTAAAAACATTTACCAAATAAGGTGTCAAAACATCGGAGCACATTGCCAGTACTTTAGGTGATATGTTATCATGGCCACAACTTTTATTGTGTGGTAGATTAGTCACAATGTTTTGCAACTCATCATGCGTGGTGTGTTCTAAGTAAAGTCTATAATTAGGTTGAACAAGCGTTCTCAACGAATTGCTCGAGTCAGATGTTATTTGATTCATTTGAAATTTTAAGTCGTTAATCGATTTCACAAAGTAAGTATTAAGAATCTCGGCCTTTTGAAAATCATTTGAAATTATATCTCCATTTAAATCTTTTATTGTAATCGACTTAGTTTGTTGTCTACCTAGAGTTTCATTTAGGAAATTCCAGCACTTTTTAGGATCTTGTTGAATTTCGCTTAAATTGTTTCTATAAAAGTTATTCATGGACTCCTTGCAAGCTCTCTTGATTACACCACTAATACGTTTAAGCCTTTTGTCTATATCGGTTTCACCAGGTTTTTTCCTTCTCATTTTCAAAAGATTTTTTTTATACTCTATTAATTTTTGTAAGTTTCTATTTATCCAAGGTGTTATCTCATGCCGAATCAATCTTTTATGTTGTTTTTCGACTGTACAAGTTTGAATAACATTACTAACACACGATATCAACGTTGAAGTATCGAGTGACGGATCACTAGTTGTACATATACTTGGTAAACTATTTCGGATTTCACTTTTCACGCGGTCATAATCACAATAAAATCGCCCATCTCTCTTGAAAACTTGGGATTGAGCTTCAATTTCTATTTCACATGATAAGAGGTTATGGTCAGAAAGTCCATTTTCCACTGAGCCAATACGAAAAGAACTTGATATGTTACTATAAACATGGTCAATAGAAGTACCACTATCGGGACGGGTAACCAATGTGTGGTGATTTATAAAATCATAGTTGGCAAGTAAATTTCTAAGATCTTTCGATAAATTTATATTTAAAGTATCAATATTAGAGTCACCGACAAAAACACATGGGTTGCGACCAACATTAATTAAAATATTTTCCAAATTTGACAGAAATCTATTCATTCCACACTTTGGTGATCTATAAAACGATACGAATTTGACGGGTTTGCCATTGGATTTGTTGCTGTTTAGCGTTAAAACAATTGATTCCACAAAGTCATCACTTACACAGGATTCTACTTCGTATTTTAAACTTTCGGATATAAAAATTGATGTACCACCATAACTATCTGATCTGCAACAATGAACCGAATTATAACCAGCTATTTTATAAATTTGAGACAAATCGTTATGAATCCAGGTTTCCTGAACAGCAATAATATTGGGAAGCCAGGGTAGGTTGGCAACTATAGTTTTAAACTTTCCAATTGAGGAGAAACTTCTGATATTGATTGATATTACGTTAAAAAATGAAATTTTGTTATTATCTACAAAATTTTTGAATAATTTTAAACTAGAAAAATATTGACTATTACTCATAATAATAAAATAAGAAATATTTACATATACAATTTATTCATAAAGATTAAACATCGCTGAAATCTTCATCAGGAGTTAAATGCTGCGATCTACGTTTTTGCTTGTTAGTGGCTGCTACAAGTAACATATCATCAATTTCCTCCTCACTTCTTACGATTTTTGGCTTGGACAACTCACTTCTTTTAATAAAAACTTTCCCACCAACAACAAAAACGCTGCGGTATCCAACTTGTTTTAGAGATTTGGCATAGTTTAATAAACTCATTGTTTCTCTACTCAAGTAATCATTGACAAACACTTTCTTTGTTAATTCATTTTCCATTAATTTTGGTTTAATTGACATCATCGTGTCTTTTGCTTTTTTGGAATTAAACTTCACCACCATTACCTGCTTTGCTTCGTTATTTTCATTCTTCTTGTCACTAGATGTATTCCTCTTCTTAATGAAATAAGCTTCATCAATAACTTCTGGTTGCAATTCTACACCGGCATCACTGGACAGTTTTAAAACAGTATCTGCAGCAGACATTCCATCTGTCACTTTAACGCCTCTTATCAAACAGTCATTCCTGACTCGTTGATCGTTTAAAAATCTTACAGAATTTTGTAATGCTTTTACTTAATTTTTAAACATCTTGTTTTCCCTCTGCACAATTTCCAATTTCTTTTTGTTTTCAGCTACTCCTCTCAATATGTCATCGTATTGCTTAGACATAAAAGTCATGGTTTCCTGCAAATGCGACAGCTGAACGATCTTTTTCAGTTCTGTTTTTATCTCATTCAATTCTTTTTTAAGCGTACCACTATCATTGTTATTATTACCATCACACAAATGGCACACAAATTCTTCTTCTTCATGTTTTAGTAAATACTCATATTCGCGTTTATTCAATGCAGTACAAACTACATGATATTTTTTTGAGCACTTGTCACATTCAATAAACTCATCGTCATCTTTGATTTCCAAGTTACATTGAGTGCATACCACTTTATTGTTTTGAATGCTTCGGCGACCTTTTGGAGGCATATTTCATATAATTTGAATTCCCCGTAGTTTGATTAATAAAATGCGAAGTTTTGTTTAGTTAAACTTGTAAATTATCCGGTTTAATTTAAATTAATAAAAACTTTGATAATCACCAGAAAATTTTGACGTAGGGTTACCAACCAATTTTTTTTGTTGTATTTGTAATAGTATTATTCTTGAAGGTTGTTGAATTACTGCAATAATTTTATTGCACCAATACACTCATAACTCATACCGTTTTTGTCTTGTATTTGTGTTTTTGTGATTGTATTGTAAAATAGATTTTTACACCCCCTCCCCCCTGAGCGTATAGATGTTTACACATCAAAAATATAAACGTAATAAAAGTTTTACTCGGAACTACGTCAGCGATTTCTGACTGGGAGACTTAAAAAATGTTTTTTTACTGCTTTCAACGGTAAACTGAGAAAGTTAACTCAGTTGGTATTTTTTGGTTGTGTTTTGTGGCATTCGAATCGTCTTTCCGCCACCAGGTAACCAAAATTAACCGCCCGGTTATTTTTTAATTTAATATTGTTCTCCAACTGTCTTGAGGATAAACTATTTTTTAAATTCCGTTCTTAAAAAGGTGAACAATTTAGTTTTTAGTTTTGGATAGATTTTGTTCAGAAAATATTGAACACTTGCTGATCTGAAAACAGTATGGTTTTATATTGGTTTAATTTCAGAAAAATGCGTGTTGTTAAGAACGCCTTTTATAGCGCTTTTACAATATTCCATATTATATTGTTAATATGTTAGAAGTTCCTGCTTTATTTAAAATTGAGTTTTAAAAGTTAAAGATTTACAACATGAAGAACAAAATCATTACTTGAACTGATCCTCTATGCGTATGATTGAGTAAATAATTAATATCAATCATACGTACAGTATTAAATGATCGATGTTATATTAAGGTAATCTTGTAGTGTTCTACAGTATTTAATCGATGGATTAACATGTACAAATTTGATATATCCAATAGCAGAAAGTTTTATAAATTCATCTGTCCTTGTGTTCATCTGAATTTCCATTTTGAACCGGGTACGTTTAGCCAACAATATATTCAATTGTATTAAAAAAATCTCAAAAGCTATGAAGAGTACTTGTATTTTGTACTGCTAGAACATGTTAAAAAGCAGTAATAGCAACTAAAGAAGTTACAGTCGGATTAAACATTTGTCTACATTTGTCCAGCGGATATCGTTATATCTTCGCTTCCCACTAATTTTATATTTTATATAACACGATTTATGTTAAATAAATTTCACATTCTATTGCCAACATTCTTATGCACGTTTAAATTTTAGATTGTATGCTGATTATTTTTTAATTTGCATACTGTTGACAATAAATAAACAGACAGATAATAATATTGCCAAAAGGTATGTGTAAGTGAATTTTGTATATGTTACTCCTGAGCAAGGATGATAATATTAGTGTATGAATAGTTTATACAAGTGAATTAAGGTTATGGCAAATCAAAGAATATATTGTTATTTTTATTTATAAAAGTATGAGATATTTTAAATATTTGTATACCTTATATATTTGAAAAGACAAAAATTTATTTTTTTTAAACAAAATTTCCAAATTTGTTTCGACGACGATCCAACTCATTGAATGACATTTTAAGTAATAACATAAGCCAACAAGGTTTCCTAGGGTAATTTGGTGAGCTGAATTCGAATCTGTAATTGGTTTTTCTCTATAAGTCAAGTTTTCGAGATACAAAACAAATGCTTTTATTCGTTTTTTAAATAAAAAATCATTAGTTTATTTAAAAATCAATGAATTTTCAAAATTGAATGGCGTTATTTAAACGTCGTTTGTATTTTGCTGGTTCGTTTTCTCGTATTAGAGTCCAGCAATAGTCTCCCAGCATGCTTTTGTCCCAAAGTACTTGATAATTTCTTTCAACTTTCATTAAATCTTGGTGAGCACGGTGCCCTTGTTCGTCGCTCACCGCACCTAGGTTTTGTGGAAAAAAATCTAAATGCGAATGAAGAAAATGCATTTTGAGTGACATTCGTGCACCAAATTCGTGATAATTTTTCAATAATTCAGCAAAAATTTGTCTGCAATTTTCACTCTTATTATTTCCAAGAAAACTGTCCACGATGCTCTTGAAAGATTTCCAGGCTGCATATTCTTTCTCCAATAAACAATGTGAAAAATTGGCATCATTCAATAGCTTCCTGATTTGAGGGCCAACAAATATGCCTTCTTTGATTTTAGCATATGAAATTTTAGGAAAAACCGCTAACAAATATTTAAATGTATCACCATCTTTGTCCAGAGCCTTGACAAAGTTCTTAAAAAGGCCCAATTTTATGTGCAGCAGCGGAAGAAGAACGCCATTTGGATCAATGAATGGTTTATTTGAAATGTTTTGTTTTCCTGGTGAATACTCAGATCATTTTGGCCACTCTGTTCTGACGTAATGATGACATGTAGCGCAACAATCCCATAGACAAAGGAAACAATAATATTTTGTGAAACCTCCTTGCATACCAGTCAACAAACCAATGACCTGAAACAGATTAATTTACAGTTATTTACGATGGCCTATATATACAAAGAAATTTAAATCACACACCTTAAGGTCACCACAGATCTTCTATTTATGATCGTTATATTTGAGTAATGTAAAAATTTCAGTCATTGATTTGTAGTTTTCCTTTGTATTAATGACATAAGAAATTGGAATGGATTGTTTTTCATTCCCATTATGCAAAAGAAGGGCTTTTTAACTGTACTTAGAGCCATCAATAAATAATCTCCATTCAGTTTTGTCATATGGCTGGTTCATTTTTGAAATAAACCATCAACATCAGTACTGTATAGAATAGAGTGTTTCTTTTCAAAATATGCTGCCAATTCCAAGCTTCTATCTCTATAGATTGTTACTTTTGTCCCCACTGTAAGATGTTTCCACTGCTTCTGTGTCTTGCTTCCTTAAATGTAAATCCCGAGTTAGATCATTCAGCTCAGGTTGAGTCACTAAATGGCGTTCATCATCAGCCTCATGGAACTACCACTGCTGGTAAAAGATGTTTTGGACTCACTGCTCGTAGCACTGGGAATGACTGGTAATGCATCATTTGGTGGACGTTGAACTGGTTTGGAAACCGATGGGACATTCGCGTCAGTAATATTTTTTCGATTTTTCATATGGAATCCAGCAACTTTTGTTAAACAGAAATAACAATCGGTTTGGTGGTTACTTGACTTTTTCCAAAGTACTGGAATTAAAAAATCGAAATAGAAATTCATGCCATTTGACCACTTGTATAAAACAGTTCTGCAACTATTGCAAAACATTGTCGGTGTCCACGGTTTGTCGAAGTTTGTGACAGCAAAACCGCAATAATGTAAATGTGCATATTTTAATGATTCTGATATTCCATATCCTTTTTTTCAAACCAAGTATTCAGCGCACACAAAGCAAAACAAGTAAGAAAATTATAGTCGGTCTAGACCGACTTTACGATACCCTATACCATGCGTTTGGAAACCCTATCTCTTAGGCCCAAATAGCTGGACATAGAAAATAAGCAAAAAGCAAATTTGAGTGGGATTTTTATTAATTTTTTTGGCTGCAGATATGAAAAAGTTCATATCGGATGCTATATCTATATGGGGACTAGGTCCAAAAATGGACCGATCCTGACCATGGTTGGTAACGTCTCTTGTATTTTGCAAAAACATATACAAACAAAATTTGAGAAGAATCAGTGCAATATTTTTGTTTTTTAATAGATTTAAGTTAATATCGGGAAGCAGCTCTATATGAGACCAAAGGGATCATTTTTGGACTACTCATTAATGGATGTAATGAACGCATACAAACCCAATTTGAGTAAGATCTATATGACAATTTGGATCTTATGGCAATTTAAGTCGATTTCATAGGGGTAATTTGTATGGTGGCTAGGTCTGAACATGGACCGAATTTCACCAATTTCAATAGCGTTCATCCCATGGCCGATAAAAGCTTATATACCAAATTTCATCAAAATATATTCATATTTGCGACCTGCAGTTTGATTACAAGGTTTACATGGACACACAGATGGACGGACGGACGGACGGACGGACATTGTTAAATCAACTCAAAAAGTGATTCTGATTCGATCCGTATAATTAAAGATGGGTCTGGGTCAAATATTTTTGGTTGTTACAAACAGCAGCACAAAGTCATTATACCCAAACCACATAGTGGTATAGGTAACACACGATCTCCCTGACATGCTTAAACGCTACCGTTAAGAAGCTTTAGAATGAATGTGGGCTTCTGTCAAATTAATAGTTGTGGAATTGTAGTGTCAGTATTGACCAAGGTTCAGAAAATACACACATCAAACACACAATGTTCTGTTCTAAAGCAGCCAACACATATTTATACCCTATACCGCTATGTGGTTTGGGTATAATGACTTTGTGCTGCTGTTTGTAACTACCAAAAATATTTGACCTAGACCCATTTTTTATTATACCGATCGAATCAGAATCACTATCTGATTCGATTTAACGATGTCCGTCCGTGTGTCCGTCCGTCCGTCTGTGTGTCCATGTAAAGCTTGTAATCAAACTGCAGGTCGCAAATATGAATATATTTTGATGAAATTTGGTATATAAGCTTTTATCGGCCATAAGATGAACGCTATTGAAATTGGTGAGAATCGGTCCGTGTTCAGACCTAGCCCCCATACAAATGACCCCTATGAAATCGACTTAAATTGCCAGAAGATCCAAATTATTATATAAATCTTATTCAAATTGGGTTTATATGTGTTTATTACATCCATTAATCAGTAGTCCAGAAATGATACCTATGGGACAACTCTTAGTCATAGGCCCCATATAGAGCTGCTTCCCGATCTTCACTTAAATCTATCAAAAAACAAAAATATTGCACAGATTTTCCTCAAATTTGGTTTGTATACATTTTTCCAAAATATAAGGGTCTTTACCAAATATGGTCAAGATCGGTCCATTTTTCGACCTAGTCCCCATGTAAATATAGCACCCGATTTGAACTTTTTCATATCTGCAGTCAAGAAAATTAATAACAATGCCACTCAAATTTCGTTTATGCTTATTTTCTTTATCGAATTAGTTGGACCGAAAGATAGGGTCTCTCAACCATGGTATAGGGTATCATATGGTCGGTCTAGACCGACTATAATTTTCTTACTTGTTTTATTTTGATACTAATTATGTGTCTTTCTAAATTTAGTACGTTACCGAACACAATCATGACTCTGTTTCATTTTAATATTTCGTTATGTACACGAACATGTTTCTATCACGTATTTTTTGTTTCGAACACACATCAACCACACAGATTTGAGTATAGCTTTATTTTAAGTTCGTGTTCTTGCACGTGTACTGCTGAAAAAAAAAACAGAACATGTTCTGGAACGCGCACATCTAAAAAATAAAACATTATGCACTCGCGATCGGAAAAATCTGATACACTGCTATAAAAACGACAACAATTGTTTCATCCAGCAGTTATAAAAAATAAAAAATAAAAAGATAATAATACAAGATAAAAATGGAAAGATAGTAATAAAATAGAAAACAGTGACATTTTATATGTTGTTTTTGACTTAATTTCGTTTTTTTTTTATTTTTTTTAATTTTTTTTTTATATTTTTATTATTATCTTTATTATTATTTTTATTTTTTATAACTGCTAATGAATTTTTTAAAATTTTTTTTAAATAAATTTGGTTGAAGCAACTGTCATCGTTGTGATAGAGGTATTTCAGATTTTACCGATCGCGAGTGGATAATGTTTTGATTTTTAGATGTACGCGTTCTGTTCTGTTTTTTTTTTTAGCAGTTCACGTGCAAGAACACAAACTTAAAATAAAGCTATACTCAAATCTGTGTGGTTTACGTGATAGAAACATGTTCGTGTACATAACGAAATATTAAAACGAAACACAGTCATGATTTTGTTCGGCACCGTACAAAATTTAGAAACACACATAATTGATATTAAATTAAAAATATGTGTTTGTTGGTCTGAGCTATGTTTATTTACATATATGTACGAGTTTTTTTATGCAGAGTGTTTTTTTCTGAACTCTCGTATTGACTGTTTTACAGTATTGCCCGCATGTGATAAAAAAAATAAACAAGACATTATTGCCGAATTTTTATGCCAGATTCGAATTCAGCGCACACAGATTAGTTAAAAAAACATGCTTCGTTTCTGCAGTCAAATTTTTTTTTAAATTTGTAGACCAGTGTAATTAATGGGACAACATTATGCTTTATTTAACTGATAACCAGACAGTTATATGTTGAAAAAAAAGAAGAATAAAACCACAAATTTTATTTTATTTTATACCACTATGTGGTGAGGGTATAATAAGTATGTGCTTATATTTGTAAGTACCAAAAATATTTGACCTTCTGAGTATATTTAGCGAAGTCTGTCCGTCCGTCTGTCTGTCTCTCCGTCCGTCGGTCTGTGTGTCATGTAAACCTTTTATTCATACTTGAAATTGTGCGTTTATAACTAAGCAGAATCTGGTATATACGAGAATGCGCGCGAAATCTAGCTCATTTTTACGAGATTTCCCATACAAAACAAACTCTACCTCGTTACTGGATTTGTGCAAAATCGCACAAAATCTTGTGAAACTAGGGCACTACCAAATGATACTACTGTGTTTTTTTTTAATATTGTAGTAGAAAATTACAACGCAGTGACTGAAAAATTAACATTTAAAACAAAAACAAACAAGATGAATAAAAAGGAAATAAAATATAAATTATTAACAAAAAAAAAAAACGAGTCTATAATAAAAAAAAATATTTTGTAATTGAAAAGTTATAACTTTTCATACTGACATGTGCCCATTCCAATCTGCTAAATAATAATTGTGGAAAATTAATTTGTTTTTGCTCAGCTTGTGCTTTTTTCATTGATTGATGCATAATATAATAATAAAATCAATGTTTTCATTTTCCTATTGTTTTGTTTATTTTTAGTATTTCTAGTTTATATGTTTTATTTTAATCAGCTGTTTATTGTTGTGGAAACAAAATCTCACAAAATGTCAAAAAAGTAAGATATAAACGGTATAGATTTTGAAATAGATTTCAACTAAAATCTACTAGATTTTCTTCAGATGTAAACGAACTATATGCATTGACGGTATCGAAATTGGTGCAAATCGGTACATGTTCGGACTTAAGATCCAAAGTATGTTATATATCGCGGTAAAATTTGGTTTTTAAGCGTTAATTACAGCCATTAAATAGTACTAGCAGATTCCAGCCCTCGAAATTCGAGTGCAAATTCTAGGAAATTTTATTTTTTAATTAAATAAAGACCCTAAAGGACTGCTTACAGACACCTAAAAATTGCAAAATTTTAAACTGTGGAGACATTGCTTGTAATAATTCTTTATTTGCGTAATTTCTCGAAAGTTTTACCGTATCTAATTGTAAGTAGTGTATTTTTCTGCTCTACGAGTTTTCAAAATGGTTGTCAGTACGTGGCAGCACTTATGATAATAAGTATTAGTTTACATAATTTGGCAAATAAGAGAAATTATGCAAATAAGAGAAATTATGCAAATAAAGAATAATTACAAGCAATGTTTCCACATTTTAAAATTTAGCAATTTTTAAGTGGCTGTAACCAGTCTTCTAGTTATGATAATAACACTTTCTAACAGCGTTTTCGATAGCTTAAAGACTCCGCTTTAGGAATATATAATGGTTTCTTATAAGAAATTTTGTTAATTATAAGTAAATCCAATTTTGGTTAAAAAGGAATTTTACCCATGTTAATTAAATGGGAAACTAAAATTAAAATAGTGACCTCTTAGAGTTGAGCTAGAACGCCCATCTTTGGTGAAGATTTTTTTTATATGAAATAAAAACAAAGAGCAAAAAAAAAATAAAATTTTTTTTGAAGTACCTTAATGACAGTACATTGGAAAGCTAATCTTTTCGTGAGTTCTATCTAAGAAAAAAAAAAACACTCTACAGAACTGCATTTCGATCTTAAGTCTTTCAAAAGTACAAAATATTGCACCAAAGTGTCTTTACCAAATATGATCGTGATCAGTCCATTTTTCGACCTAGTCCTCATATAAAAATACCATTCGATAGGAGCATTTTCATATTCGCCAGGCAACAAAATTATAATAGTGCCACTAAAATTTGGTGCTTGTTCATTTTCTATATCCAATTAGTTGGATCTAAGACGTCGTTTTCTAAACTCATGGTATCTGGTATCGTATAGTCGGTCTAGACCAACAGCATTTTTCTTTTTACTTGTTTGGTTATTGAAATAAAGCTGTATTATTGCAATATTTTCCGAATAATGTTTAATATTTGTAGTTTCTTAAACAAAACTTCCAATTTTTAATTAATATATTTTTATAACATCCTAACGTAATTTGTAAGACCAAGCTGATATTCTTTTTGTTGGATGTGGAGGATAGATAATAGTTGACGTTACTAGGCATCAAAAGGTTTCTATTTTGCCGAACCCATCAACTTCAAAAATTTTCTGATTTTTTATGACTAAAATTTCATTTTCAGTGAAAACAAGATGGCACTATCTCTAGTTTGATTCTATCAAAAAAATTCTAAAAATATCTCTATGTATGACTATAGAAATACCCATTCGGCTTTAATGGTTCAAGCAAATATAGTTCGCTTATGAATCAGACATCCTTCTATTGACGAACCCTTAAATTTTGGTTCTTTTATGTACCTTTTATTGCTTTAACGTTTATTATTCAGCTATTTAAACTAAAAAACTTTTAACTGTAGTTTGTTAAAGAGCATATTAAATTTTAAAAGCGCTATTTCGTTATTTTCAGGCTAATAAAATGATGTAGGATTGAAAAAGAATTTTTCGTCTAAAAACAACGTAAAACGAACTAACATTAGAAAACAACTAAAATTTGTAAACGTTTGAAAACATTTAATACGAATGAGTGGCTCCTTGCATTTAAAAACATTAAAGCGCTGCTGGTAAGTAAATATATACAAAGATTTACATATAACGACATTTCCAACGTAGTTCAATGCATCTGAATGTGAATAGAAAAGATTTAAAATTTCTGCTTTTAACTTTTTCACATTCTGTTGAACTTTTAAATGTTTATTTAACGTTTCATTGCTAAATGCGTTTTAAAGCTAACACAAACTTTTTTTGTGTGTAGAGGGAAAAATTAAATATGCAATAGTATTCTATAAAATGTCCTTGATCTTTTTCTAGTCACTTTTTTTCAAGTAAATTCTTAGAAATTTATAAGAGCAATAGAAAAAAAATCAAAATAAAAAATGAAAATGAAAATATGAAAAAATAAAAAATTAAAAGATAAAAAAAATATAAAAATAAAATAGATTTATTTTAAAATTACAAAAAAAAAAAAATTTATTAAATAAAATTTAAAAAAAGAACAAGTAATAGTGTCAAATTTGTCTACGACGAATCTTTGATATCATCCACCTGGGCTTTACATTTCCATTAATATCTGGATTTATTCCTTATCCATATCAAATGTAGCCAAAATATTTAAAAAATAAAACAGTTTGATAAACTTAATATTAAATTAGTACAACGAACACACAGAATTTTTAGCATTTAAAAAGGTGTCTCCATATTTTAGGTCACGTATCTTGGCACAATGATGTCCGATTTACCAAATTTTTTATACCAGCCTGCTCGAAATAATGGCAAACAATATTATCCTAGCTAAATGGCTTATTTTGGCAATGACCTTGATTTCAACAGACAGACGGACCGACGCACAGTGGAGCCTTTTGACTTTTTTCGTTGCAAAAATCATAACTTTTAAAGTAATTAAGATATTTTAAAAACTAGAAATGACTTTGAAAGAAGGCCTCTTTTTAATTTAAAATGTGTGCTGGCGGAGGGTGCTAGGTCGACAGGGGCTTTAACATATCCTATCAAAGTTCTATAAAAATAATGTGCGGAAATTTGGAACTTAAAGTGTTTTTGACTCAAAGACGACCCTACTTAAATTTGTTGGAATCGGCCCATGTTTGGACCTAGTCCCCATACAAATTTTCCCTAAAAAGTGGTTTTAATGAGACTGAATATAGCAAATGTTATTCTATTGCGATGAAATTTTAACCATAAGGGTTTATTAGGCCAGTGACGAGATCTATAAAAAATCTTTGAAATCGGTCCACGTTTGGACCTAGTCCTCGCGCAAATATTCTTCAACATTAAATTAAAATTCCACAAATTCCACAAAAGATGCCAAATTTGCTAATTTCTGTATTTTATTTTACAAAATTACAAAAATAGTGCAAAAAAACACTGTAAAAATTTAATTAAATCGAACCACTTTTGGACCTATTTTCCCGATTTTTTTTAAAAAAGAAAAACACCCAAAGTTCTCAAAATTCCAAATTTCGCAATGAAATTTTATTAATTAACCACTCAAAGGAGTTATAATTTCACAATACATATTGTTTAAATCCGAATGTCTAGAAAAAAATTACGCTCGTGAAAATGGTGTGAAATTTTCTTTCTTCCTGTTCTGGTAAAACTCTACTTCTTTTATAACAGCCAATCTATAAAAGCTTCAAAATAAATCAAACAATTTAAAATATTGTAAAGGGACATTATTGCACTTCACTCTTTTTACTTTTTACCAAAACATTCTGTGGTCTCTTATTGACTCAAATGCCAACTGGCCTCAGCATGGAAATGTAGGTCAATATATATCAGTCATCAGCACAATAATACTAGGCATAAAAGTTTCTATTTACTTTTTTTTATTTTATTATGCTGAATTCAGTAACCGCTAAAAAATAGTACAGGTAGCGCCAGCGAATTTTCGTTGTTTTCAATTTTTAAGTGCAAATTTTTTATTATGTTAACTTCATTTTTTGACCTGGTATCAGGTCAAAAGTTTCTAATTGTTGCAAAATACATACATTGTAAATTTTCGACCTTAGAAAAATAATCCAGGTAGCGCAAGCAAGTTTTTTTTTCATTTTTTATTTTTGAGTGTAAATTTCTTATTAATATTGAATTCATTAACAGAATTTGAACACTGAAAACTTTGGGTCGCTTAAAAGCAATTCAGGTAGCGCAAGCGGATTTTTTATTGTGCTGAATTCGTCAACAAAATTTTGATGATTGTTGCCTCCCAGAATTTGTAGTTTTTATTGCTGCCAATACACAAAAATTACAAAACATTAACAATCTTCTTAAAAACACTTCGCCATCCTCACAAAATCAAAATAAAATATGAAAAAAATTAAAATTTCTGTTTTCAAGCACCAAAAAAAAATCGTGAAAAATAATATAAAAATATGCAAAAATTAGATGATATTTGGTATTTTATAACCTCTAAAATAAGCCACCACTATGTGGTTTGGGTATAATGACTTTGTGCTGCTGTTTGTAACTACCAAAAGTATTTGACCAAGACCCATCTTTTATTATACCGATCGAATCAGAATCACTTTCTGAAATCAACATAAATTGCCATAAGATCCAAATTATCATATAAATCTTAGTCAAATTGGGTTTGTATGTGTTTATTACATAAATTAATCAGTAGTCCAAAAATGATCCCTATGGGACAACTCTTAGTCATAGGCCCCATATAGAGCTGCTTCCCGATCTTCACCTAAATCTATCAAAAAACAAAAATATTGCACGGATTCTTTTCAAATTTTGTTTGTATATATTTTTGCAAAATACAAGAGACTTTACCAAACATGGTCAGGATCGGTCCTTTTTTCGGCCCATATAGATATATCATCCGATATGAATTTTTTCATATCTGCAGCAAAAAAAATTAATAAAAATCCCTCTCAAATTTGATTTATGCTTATTTTCTCTATCCAGTTAGTTGGGCCTGAGAGATAGGGTCTCTAAACGCATGGTATAGGGTATCGTATAGTCGGTCTAGACCGACTATAATTTTCTTACTTGTTTTTCACTGAGTTATGGCAAAACACGTCTACCCATCTATCCAGTGTATGTCAAGATGCTTTTACAACTTTATGGTTGTTGCGTGCAGATAGGCAAGTATACGCAGCCAAGAAGTTCACTTTAACTAGTTAGAGTATTGTATTAGTGAACCATTTTAGGTAATATCTAAGTAAACATATTTAAAAGTTTTTAGTTTTATTCTATCAAAGTAGAAAAAAAGTACCAAAATATAGTATATTTGAAAACGTGAGACTGTAGAAAAAGTGAACGAGCAAATAACATTATTTTAATTTTGTTTTATAGAAAATAAAAATACCTTTCAAACGACAGCAAAAACATTATAATGGGTTAACTAGTTTGCCTACAATTTGATTTGAAAGAGGATATTTTTCAAAAATTTTTGCGCCTTTTTCTTAAAGCTAAATAAATTCCAACTTTGCGGAGCTCTAGTGTAATAATCTACCAATTACATTATAAAATCTAGCATTTTATATCAACGTAATATTTTCAGATGGCAACACTGTTTTGATATACTTTGCTTTGCTTTACATGTTTCGTTTTGCTTTTTGTTATCGAACGTAGCTGCGTACACATGTCGTACCTGTACCTCTAAAGTGAGTCAACTCAAAATTTACAAATTTTCAGTAGAGGCAAAAACTGTTTTTTTTTTAAATATTTACCATAAAATTTAAAAACAGTTGTTTCATTGTAAAGAATTGCGAATAATAAGTATATAACAGTAGTTGTTTTTGCGATTTTTTTCAATGATCATCAAAAATAACAAGTTTTTTGGGTGGCACTCAAAATGTGTCTTTTAATCGATTCTAAAGAAGCTATTCTTATAACACAAAGAGGGTTACAACTGTATTTTTTTTGTGCGAAAGACTAGAAAAATAGATGTAAGATTTTTACAGTGGATAGATATGGCCACTGTGTATCGTTTTCTGGCAAAAAGTGAAAATTGATAAATTTTGAGTTTACTCACTTTAGACGTACAGGTGCGATGTGTTATTTCTCAACATA
The DNA here is from genome assembly GCA_963682025.1 of Cordilura impudica. Taxonomy (NCBI): domain Eukaryota; kingdom Metazoa; phylum Arthropoda; class Insecta; order Diptera; family Scathophagidae; genus Cordilura; species Cordilura impudica. The sequence goes on from OY821517.1 coordinate 121,645,173, forward strand.
TTTTAGATTCTAGTTTATTTAAATAAAGAAACTCTCAAATACTATCTTGTCTTTAATTTGTTAGTTTTAACAAATATAGTACACTCGGCAACTAAAGACAGCACATCTAGCATCTATAATTTTTATCCGATTTTAAAACCGATTATTGATTCTTAATCTGTGAGAAATCCTCTATCCTATATATTCATTGATTTTACTGAATGCTTCTATCAAATTTTTGATTTTTGCCACGCTATTTGGGGAAAGGCGCCACTGTGCGACGGACATCGATATATCAACGGGAGTTGACTTAAGGATCACAAGTTAATTTTTCGATGCGTTACAAACGGAATGTCAAACTGATATATACCCCCTGCACTGTGTGGATGGTATACAAATTAAAAAAAAAAGGATTTAAAAAAATTTTAAAACACAATTTTGATGAAAGTAACTAATAAAGTAATAAATTTGTTGATAGAAATCATTGAACTTTATGTAAAATATATGAAATAAACTTAAAAAATTCTTAGAATTTTCAAAAATTCGTCTTCACGTATAGTTCTTAGAATCTCGAAATGTTTTCTTTCAATCTAATAGAATATGTATTCGCATAGAAAAAATAATTCGATTAATAATCGGAATTTCTAGTCAAATAAATTTTTCTATGCGATTACTATCGCATTCTAATCGGATTTTGATTTATTTTTTATACGATAACAAATTCTATCAGAATATAGAAATGTTATAAAATTTATCGAATTTATGATAAAGTTGAAAATATGAAAAATTCCACAAAAACAGAGAATTTTTCCCAACTTTATTATCGGAGACTTGCGTTTTAATGACACAGTCCTCTGAATGAGGACATTTTTCCTTACAAGAAATTCCCTTTGAGAAAGAATTTTCTATTTGGTACGAAAAAGTCTTCGGAACAAGAATCTAGAATATTAGTACGCTAGGCGATTTTTTGTTACCGATTTTTTGTTCTATCGTTTTATACCGCTTTTGACCAAGGTAATTCTTTTTAGCTGTTCCCCTGAAATTTTTTTTCTTTATTTTGAATAAATTGCATTTAAAATTGCTACATACATAAAACTATACATATGCTATGTGTGTGTTTATTAAATTTATTAATGTGTTTGTTAATGAGTTTGTCATCTTCATTCGCAATAATAATAAACCAAAAAAGTGTTGGTTTGTGAATTGGCTAAGTTGAAAGTTGCCTAGAAATTGCACTCGAATTTCGAGCGCTGGAATCTGCTAGTAAGATTTAAACATTAAATAAAAGTCAAAGAAATTTTTTATACCATAGATCTCAGAATAACCTCTGCGAATTAAAATCTGTTTATTTGCGAAACAATCACAAGCATCGGTTTAACTATGTCATCAGGCAAAGTGCTTAGAATACAAATATTTTATACAATTGTCGCATTAATTTTTTTGATGTGTAAACATCTATAAGACAAATCGGGATGACTTATGATTGTTTGGTGAAAAAATTATTATATGAAATAACCTTTTTGTCGCTGTTTTCTGCATTTTATTTATTACCAGATGTTTACACGTCTCCCCTGTGATCGGACTCTCATTATTTTTTTTTTTAATTGAATCGTTTATTTCAGAGACCAGTCAAGGAAAAAATTTTGAGAAAATCAAAGAAAACTTCATAGAAACTGTCACTTGACTTCTTTCTGCACTAAACAAAGATTTCTCGACTTTGCTTCACCGTCACGTGTGGCCAAAATGTGAATTGTTTTTCGCCTTGCCAATTCCCACCGGGGTGACCATTTTGGTTTTATTTCTTTAATAACTTGGTTAATTTTGCTCCGATCTAGGGGAAATTTCGACTCACTGAACAAATTGTTGAGTTCTTTAGAATTTTGCAAAAACATTATAATGTTTTTAATTTTTTGAAAGATTTTTTTTATTATTTTAAATTTTATTTCGTGGTTTACCAATACCCACCCCGGTGACCCTTTAAGTAAATCCAAGAAAATTTAACATACAGAAGAAAATTACAACAGTATTTTCAGTTGTAATTTATTCACTTTTGCAATAATAATATTTCATTCCATTACGTTGATGAGCATTGGTCGCAGCTCTCACATTTCATTTGACTGACGCAGTGCTCTGCACAAATGGGCTCTTTACACCAAACGCTAATTTGTCGTGTATTTCTTCTTTGTTTAGTATAGTAGCACATGCAATATTTGTCTTTTATTTTGATGCGGCCAGTTGCATTCCATTCCGTAGTTTCTTCAGCTTTAAAATCATCAGCCTGGTCCGTAGAGGTAATTGATTTACCTGAAAAGTAAAGCCTTGTTATCACTTCTTTTACTTTTTCAATGCATTCCATGGCTGATCTGATTGAAAATCTTCCAATAATTTGTGGTATTTTCGATCTTGTCAATATTAGAGGATGACATAGGTCTTCAGAAATGCTCTAAAGGAACTGATTTTGTTTCTATCGCTTTATTGACTTTTCTCTAACGTTTTCGTTATATATTATGAATGAAGCAAGGGCTGCCGCATCCAAAATATTAACAAACAGTGCTAATGGAACGTTGCTCGTTTTGTGGAATACTGTAACACCACCCTTAGCCCTGTTGTAATATAGAATTATTTCTGGTTTATTTTGTGGACCAGAAATAGTTTTGCCATTATGCATCGTGGCCAACAAAACAAATGATTTGTTCTTGGCTGGGACATAAGACCAACGCACAGTGGCGCCATTTGAGTTTTTTCGTTGCAAAAATCATATCTTTTGAACCGAATGATAGATAACTGTTCAGCCTATGAAATGAGCGTTTGGAAAGGGTGCTACGCTTTGTAGGGGCCTACTTATGGGTTATCAAAGTTAAAATTTGTAGAAAAATAAATTTTATGGTAACTAAAAAAAATTATTTTTACATTTTTAGATTGTTTTTATTTTTTTTCTTTAGGGTTTTATGTTTTATTCATCACAATTCGTAAGAGAAGGTACATCTATAAGACTAATCATTTCTAAACTATAATTATTGTCTAACTCTATTCGTGACTTCACATGCCGCAGGGAAGAAATAAGTGGATCGGAAGATGCTGCCAACATGTTAAAGAGGTCCTCATTTTGCCTTACCCTTGATGCTTTGAATGTGTTCTGCAATCTATATTATCCTGTCGGTTCGTTTACGACTTTTCCATCAACCATTGTCAGGTGGAACTCGTAATTGCATTCAATATATTTTCCTTCTCCAATTTGCAGCTTTGTAGGCTTAATCTTGCTTATTTGTTCTTCAATGTCATTCACCGTGGTCCTTATGAGTTCTGCCGATTCCCTTGCAAACTGAAACATTATTGGTCGGCAATAATGCACTGATGACGGACGTGGATTTTTCCAGTGTAGGGAAACATCAGATTTTAGCCGCAAAGGAACAACAGATGCCATAAACATATTTCCGTCCGATATTGTAGCGTCATCGGAAGATATCCTTTGCTTATAAACGCTTTGTCCGGATGATACATCGCAGCCCCATTTGTTGATCAATGTCAGTTTCTCAGGAAGAATTTTCACCTCATTTTTAGGAAGACTCTCCAACAACCGTTTTGCTGTATGGCCCATGAGATCCTGCAGATTGGCTTTCACAGAGACTTCCGTAAACTCCGTATGCAGTGGTCGTGAATTTATTTTGGCTTGCGTAATATGCTTGTATCCTGGTAAAACGTCAGCCCCGTCTCGCATCAAAGATGCCCGTAGTATCTCATATTTTTTCTTTGGAAAGTTGCAAGTCCATAAACAGGGCCAAGGCTTCTTCGGAACCATACTTTTTAATGTGTGCGTTTGTGGGCGTGGGAATGCTTTCCTTAATCCTTTTTAGTCGTAGTGGGCTTGCATCAGCAACGGATTTTGTAATCTGCGACCTAACTCTTTCACTATCCTTTGTATATTTAATAGACAGCGCGTCCGATAAATGCTTCGTGGTCAAGTCATTGGTGGCATCGGCAAGTTTCCTCTTTCTTGTGAAAATTGAACACTCCTCAATACTTTTTTTTGGCCTTCCTTTTGCTCCTCTGGTTGATGTGGTGGGTTTATCTACTGCCAATATATCCAGGATGGTGTCTTCATTAAGCCAGTCCTCATATTTGGAGTTGAAGTACTGAGTAGTTCGATTAGATTTCACCCATTTTGCCTTAATATTTGCATATATCAGATAAAAATTATTTTTTATAATTTCGCTTCTCTCATTATTTCCGTACAAGCTATCAAGTTCTTCTAAAGCAGCTTCCGTGAAAAACTTTGGTGTGGTTGACCTTCTAAACAGTTCAAATAATTTTAAGTTGTTTAACGCCATGGTTTCAGTACTTGTTGCACCAACTTTCAGTCGTAGACTAATCCAGGCAATATGCTTATTTTGCAATATATAGGCTTATGCTACCATGCCTAAAAATTTACCTGTTCCCTGCATACATATGGATTTAGGCTGAATTATGCAATTTTGATATTATGCTCGTGTCTAAATAAGATTTGTGCCTACCTGGAGGGACCATAAGTCAATATTGTTCTTGACCATTTGTACTCCAAAGTAATTTTTAAGTGATAATTTTTTGTGCATCCTGTGTCTGTAACAGAATATTGGGAGTAGACTTTGGCAGAGGCTCACAGGTAGACAACCGACTTAAAATGCAATTTTCAAACTATTAGATCAAACTACTCTCAGTCAAAACATGTAAGGGATGCACGCCATACAATTTCTGCAACCATGTCTTTTTAACCTTTTTTACCTCTAGAAGCCAAACGGGCACGTACGGCAGATAAAACCTTTTGAATTATGTAAAGAAATAATCAAAGAACATGTTTTGCAAATATGGCAAATATAGAAAAATATAGATTTTTTTTATTTTCCGTCAAAGTTGAAAAATAGTGAAAAAACGGATAGTTTTTAAATAGTGATTTACCAGGAGAAACACAAAGCAAACAGTTAATTTTTTTTTTTTATCATTATACATTTAATAAATACATCAATCAATACAAATAAAAAATAAGGCGATTCGTTACCTATTTTTCGTGATATTACACCTGAAATCGCAACAAATTGACTAAAAATTGTGTGTTTTTTTGAAAACCGAAAGTCGGTCAACTTTGAACGGTTATGTCTTCTAAACTAAAAATGTGATATTATTAAGAGTAGCATATTTGAAATCGTTGAAAAGTTTCCTATAACATGGGTTTATTCAAAACTTCGTCGGCGCACATGAAAATTTTGATTTTTGCAACCTCGTTTGCTCTACGGGCGCCACTGTGCGACGTAGCGCTTTCGGCGAAACCGAATAAGCTTGATTTGCCTTCGCGGTTTCGGGACGGCTTGAATTCTTCGGGAACATATCTCTTGTTTTTTTTACTGTGCCTACAATGGATAATTTCCAAGTGGCCAGCTCCTTAGCTATCGGCAATGTTGTAAAAAAAATCAGTTGAATGTATCAACCCTGGACATATTTTTATACCCTATACCACTATGTGGTTTGGGTATAATGACTTTGTACTGCTGTTTGTAACAACCAAAAATATTTGACCTAGACCCATCTTTAATTATACCGGTCGAATCATAATCACTTTCTGAGTTGATTTAACAATGTCCGTCCGTCCGCCCGTCCGTCCGTCTGCGTGTCCATGTAAAGCTTGTAATCAAACTGCAGGTCGCAAATATGAATATATTTTGATGAAATTTAGTATATAAGCTTTTATCGGCCGTGGGATGAAATTGAAATTGGTGAGAATCGGTCCATGTTCAGACCTAGCCCCCATACAAATTACCCATATGAAATCGACATAAATTGCCATAAGATCCAAATTGTCATATAGATCTTACTCAAATTGGGTTTGTATGCGTTCATTACATCCACTAATGAGTAGTCCAAAAATGATCCCTTTGACCCCATATAGAGCTGCTTCCCGATCTTCACTTAAATCTATTAAAAAACAAAAATATTGCACTGATTCTTCTCAAATTTTGTTTGTACATATTTTTGCAAAATACAAGAGACTTTACCAAACATGATCAGGATCGGTCCATATTTGGACCTAGTCCCTTTATAGATATAGCATCCGATATGAACTTTTTCATATCTGCAGCCAAAAAAATTAATAAAAGTCCCACTCAAATTTGGTTTTTGCTTATTTTCAATGTCCAGTTAGTTGGGCCTAAGAGATAGGGTTTCTAAACGCATGGTATAGGGTATCGTATAGTCGGTCTAGACCGACTATAATTTTCTTACTTGTTAGTGATTGGATTAGAGCCCATATAAAGTTTTTCGTGAATAATATTGATCGATCCTCGGCAATTTATGTTTGGTGCCTTCCAGTACCATTTAACAGTGTCTTTAGTCTCGTATTTCATTATTCGTCGGGATTTCATTATTTGACTTATCATTACTCTCACACTCACTTTCATCGTTTACGTCAACTTCGCAAGGCTCTTGTTCCGCAACAGAATCTTCAGCTTCTCCACTCGGCATATCCTCATCGTTTTCATCAAGCTGTTACCTCTCATAAGTTAAACAACAATAACATTAATCGCTTTATGTGACAATCCAGGCTTCGTCGCCCATAGGCATATGCATAGATGTGTAGGGTCATCTCGGTGGGTATTCGTAAACGATGTACATAAAAACCTTTGGTAAGGCGAAGGTTAAACAATGTATTTACGTTTAAAAAAGTGTAATCGCCCAATAACTCAATTTTTTCAATTAACATTTTTTCAATATGAAAATTTCTATAGAAATTTTTTATATGAATAGTCAATTTTTCAGAATAGCTTACCAATTCAAACAATCCGATATTTTTTTTTTTCCCTAAAATGTTTTGAATTATGATTGTTTTCGAACAAGAAAAAGTCCTTCGAATATGAAAATTTTATAATTTGAAAATTTTTCATTTACGAAAATTTATTAAAAATTAGAGAAGATTTTTTCCCAATAATCCTCAGATAGTATTTTTTGCCATACGTAAATGTTCTCGCAATTGTTATTTCTAGAACAGTTCACAGAATCAGAACATTTTTTTAATGTTATCTAAAAGAAAATGACAATGGGTTCGGATTTTTTAAATATACGAAATATGGAATTATTTTAAAGTCGATAATTTTTTATGCCATAGACAACAGTGTGCAAAGTGTATATATCAGTTTTTCATTCCGTTTGAAACGCATCGAGAAAATTATGTGCGACCCCAGAAAGCATATATATTTCTGATCCTTATAACATCTCGAGTTAATATCGCGATGTCTGTCTATTGAAATCACACTAATTAACAAAATAAACTAATTTCATGAGTAAAATTAGGATAATATTGTGTGTCATTATTTCGAACGGGTTGGTATTGAATTTGGAGCCTCTAGGCCCAATAGCCGAGGAATGACATACTAAAATGTAAAGATATCCCATAAAATTTCATATCAAAATTTTGGAAAATGTATATATCAGCGATGCATACACACTTTGGTTTGCTTCTTGTTTTTTTTTTTTGTACATGTGAACAAAGGTTTATCGATGAGAATAAAAGAATAACCAGACAAAAATGTTATTATATATGTATATTTATGCTCAGAGTCAGAGAAAATATTTCTTTAATTAAAAGTCCTTGGAATCTAAAAATGTTTCTGTATGAATAAATCTTCAGAATTGGAAAATATTTCTTTATGGAAAGTTTTAGGGAGAAACAGGCTTATATCCATACAAAGGGTGTTTTTTATATTGCTTAGACAGAACTTAGGAAAGGGTTAGCTGTCAAACGGAACTGTCATACTATGCTCGCTTTTTGGCATTTACGATCAGTATACTCTGGCAAATTATAATTATAATGAATTCAAGCTTGAACAACGCTACCAAATTATTCAGATTTACTTTGACGATTTCGTGATATTTTTGGCGCACATAATCGTGCATCTGAGCAAGCCAGCCGTCGAACCAGATACTTTCTAAATGATTCACTGTCATCAACACGTGAAGAGAATATCGCTGCTGTGAATAAAAGTGTGGAAGAAAATCCAAATTTATCTATTCGCCGTCGGTCGCAAGAATTTAAGCTCTGTCCGTCCACAACGTGGAAAATTATGCCCAAAGATCTTGGCCTACACCCGTATAAGATCCAGCTGATGCATGAATTTGTGCCCCGAGACCATCATATTGGGCTCTAGTGCAGTTGGAAACTGACCCTGACCATTTTTGACTTAACGGGTTTGTTAATAAAAAATATGGCACCATTGGGATTGAGACCAATCCAAAACAAACCCTACAGACTCCATTACATTAAGAAAACTGAACCGTTTGGTGAGGTTTACATGCTGGTGTCATCATTGGACCTTATTTCTTTAATGACGGTCAATGGATTTCTTTACCACACCATGATCAATAATTTTTTGTTTGAAAATATGGATGATTTTGATCTGGGCGAGATGTAGTTTCAACAGGATGGTGCTACGTGCCATGCGGCGACCGCAACCATCGACTTTTTGAAATCAATATTTGACGATAATTTAATTTCGAGAAATGGACCTGTCAATTGGCCTCTAAGGTCGTGTGATTTGACACCCTATAGGGCTACGTAAAGTCACTGGTTTATGTTGATAAACCAGATATAATTGACGCCTTGGAGGCCCACATTGTTCGTGTTATTCCTGACATACGGCCAGCAATGCTCGAAAAACTGGCCCAAAATTGGAACGTCCAGAATAAGTTTTGTCAAGAAATCATTTTCCATTCTTGATGCCGTGTATAGACATTTCGAATAAAATATTGTTTGATTAACGTTTAATATTTTATAATGGGATTATAGACTCTCGAAATATTAAAAGATTTTTTGAAATTATTTGTAATGGTTTGTGAAAGCTTTAAAGTATAGTTTCATTAGATTTTAATTAGTGGGTGTGGTACTTCCCCATAAGTCAATATTTATCATCAACTATATAAAGTAATATCATAGCGAAAGTCCTAAAATTTTGTGTGGGCTGACTAGTTAAAAGTATGCATAGTCGAGCCCGAAAAGGCCAGGGATCGGACAATAGGGCATGGCACATCCCATAATAAGTAAATACTTATCATCAAATATCTAAAGTACGATGATAGCGAGAGTCTTCAAACTTTGTGTCAGTCCATAAATTATTTATTTATTTTTTATTAATCAACACTCAGGGGATGCCTCCTACAGATGCAGTGCATTGTGTTGATCTCAGGAAAATAGGTTAGGGAGGAAAGAGGGAGTAGTGTGTTAATTTTTTTTTTGCAGCGACAGACCAAAGCCTCTGTGGGAATCGAACCCACGACCCCCGCATGATAGGCGAGCACGCTACCCACTCACCTACCGGGCGCTTAATTAAATTATTAATGGGAGTAGGCGTACTTAAACTGGTCATAGCGAGGGCATGGCGCATACATTAAAAAGTAAATTATAAGGAGTGTTGTGATATGATAGCTTGGAAACTTTGTGTGAGGGCATAATGATCTTAATATGAGTTGAACAGTTAAATATAAGCATGATTCGACTAAATGGCATGGCACTTCTCAAACAAAAGGAATCTATAATATTAATAGGCAAGGCGATTTCTTGTGACCTCTTCTTCACTTTTATTTATCAACCGATTTTGACAAAAAATATACCGTTTCGAAGGTATTTATTTGCAGATGTGCACCATCCCTACGGATGTGCAGCAACTGGTACATTTTTTTGGAGTAATAATCATTTAAAGTTGCTACTAATACATACATAAAACACATAAAACTATACAATGCTGTGCGTGTTTATTAAATTTTTTAATGTGTTTGCCAAAAATTGTATATCAAAAGCCTTGTGTTGAGTTGTGAATTTCCTATATTTTGTACTTGAATTTCGAATGCTGGGCGCTACTAGTATACAATATTATCTACATAGAATCCAAATGTTACCAATGTCATTGGAAAAATATTGATGTATAAGTTCAAGCAAGAACTATTTATTTACGAATGTAGGCTAGGTCGTCGCCATCCGTATAAAAATACTCATGAGAATCAGAATTTATGCGAAAAAGTCATCGGAATTGCTTTTTTCAATGAAAAGTTGCATAAACAATTTGCATTCTAAAAGTTTTCGCACTGATATATTTTAAGTAGGTTAATGTTGAAGGGTATTATGTAAACTTAGGTCTTCCGTATTCTTCATTGTTTTTCCATAGAACTGTTAATGAGAATAGTTGTTTTTAAATAAAGAAAACAAAAAAGAAAATAAAGGAAATAAATAGCGTTTTACATTAACAACTACTTATGTACAGTATTTATAGATCATCTAACTATTAGACCTATTCTGCTTTACACACAAGTATGTTTTCACCAGTGGTATGGAAATGGAAATGTAAATGTGAACGTATATAATATAAATTTTAATTACCACTTGTTCTACTCGTACTATGAAAGAAACTTTTTGTTTTTCTTCTGCAAGTGTTTTGCATAGTGTTACATTGTGCTGGCATACACGTATTCTGCATCATCAACTAAGTGTTGCACTTATTTGGCTTAAACCCATTTAAAGTGAAACGTTTTTTTTCTGACTACTTTTCAGAAGAAAGAAATTTTAGTTAAGAAATGTAAAAATTTAAGCTAAGAGAAAAATTTAAGAGAAAACTTGAAAATTTCTCGCGTGAATCAAATATTTTTTTGAAATAAAAAAATGTTTAAATATTGGAAATAATTTATAAGTATTCGGTTCGTAATGGGTTAACTGCTGGAATGTTGTGGTTAAAAATATTCCATACAACCTAACTGTTATGATGAAGATGTTGACAATGATGATTTTTTTGTGGCAACGAAGACGATGGCGTTGAAAAAATATGCTGAGTGTTTCTTATTTGAATTTTGTTTTGTTTAGCAGCATCCTTTTGTTTAACCAAGTATTATTTTCTTTGCTAAAATTTTTCCTCTATAAAAAGGTGTTTTGTTTTATTAACATTCGTTACAATTACAATTGTAGTTGTTGTTTTTTATAATTGTGCCATGATTATATTTTGTGCACTAAAGAGAAAAGATCTTTCTTTAACTAAGTTTAATTAACAACAACTATGTAAATACATCTTAGAATATTAACAATTAAGTTGTAACAGCTTTATTATTTACCATTGTAATTTTTATAGCATTTGATACAGTTGACTCTTTACAGTGGATGATAATAAATTGCTCTTTGTATATTCTGTTCTAAAAAAAAGGGGGTTAGCATCTCAAAGGTAATGCATGAGAAATAAGGTTTTCTACTTGAAATTGGGCTTAGAATTCAGATCTAAACCCTCTACTTTTTCTATAGAATGAAATTATTGAAACGTGAGAGTTCTTTAGCCTAATTGTCTTGGTATTTGACAAGGAAAGCCTCCTAGGTGATCATCTCAGAATGCGCTGAAATTCGGCTTTAAGATTGAAATGAATGAATTCCGAATACAATACTTTGTTTAGGGGAGTCTGCTCCTTCGTACATCATTGTTTGGCAGATACTTGACGATCCCGTGAAGACGAACTTTGAAGGTCAGAAATGGTGAAGATAGTCCGAAAAATTGATTTGAATATCTGTCGATTGAAATTGTGAGAGTTAGTAGACTTAATAGACATTTCAAAAAGTTGAAAAATTTTTAATATGAAACAATAAGAGTGATAAATTTGACTGTGCCGATTTTTTGAGACCCTCCACCCGTGTTCTAAATACAATATTACTCGTATTGCCAAAGTTGTAAACAATAGGAGTCAGAAAAAGCTAGATTTCACATCATATTATTATAACGATGTTTAAAATTAGTAAGATAATTAACAAAAATTTAAACATTTTCGTGCTTTTTTTAATTGAAAGCAATTATTTTTTGTAAGAAAATAAGAGTGTAACCATCTTGTTATTCTCGTATTCTCATCGTTAACCATTCATTCACATGAGGAAAAACAAGCAAATAAAATGTATAGGCATCGCTTATAAAGGGTCCGCCATCTAACGTTTTTTTTTTTCAACTAGTGCTTATTTCGTGAATGGTAGCACTTAGCTCATGTCTGATTTGACAGATAATTAGTTTTATCCTTCCGCTGAACGAATATGGTTGTGTATACGCTTGAACAACGCTGGGAAATATTGCGACATTACTCTGAAAATCATGGTAATGTTGCAGAATGTGTGCCAAAATTGCGTACGGATTTTGGAAGAAGAGAAGCACCGTCAGCTCCGTATGTTCGTTATATTGTGAAAAAAGTGAAACAAACTGGCATCCTCATCAATAAACCAAAGCGTGAAAAGCCAAAAACAGTGCGTACACCCGAGAATATTGCTGCTGTGGCAGAAAGTGTGCGTGAAGCGCCATAAACATCAATTCACCGTTGTTCTCAAGAATTGAACATTTCGGAGGCATCATTTAGACGAATTTTGCATAAAGACCTTGGTATGACGCCATACAAAGTCTAATTGGTTCAGGAGTTGAAGCCAACTGACAATGCGTTTTCGCTTTGCTAAGTGGGCCTGCGATCGACTTACAGAAGATGCCGATTTTGCCAAAAAAAATCATCTTTTCAGATGAAGCTCATTTTGATCTTGGCGGGTATGTAAACAAGCAAAATTGTCAAATTTGGGGCACAGAAAACCCGCACGCATACATTGAAAAGCCGATACACCCAAAACGAGTCACTGTTTGGTGCGGATTTTGGTCCAGAGGCATAATTGGGCCATTTTTCTTCGAAAATGAGCAAGGAGTGGCCGTTACAGTCAATGGCGATCGTTATCGGGCCATGTTGAACGAATTTTTGTTCACAAAAATTGAAGAGGAGGATATTGGCAACATTTGGTTTCAACAGGACGGCGCTACGTGCCACACAGCCGAAGCTACACTCGATGTTTTACGCCCTGTTTTTGAAGATCGCATTATCAGCCGCAGAGCTGATGTCGTTTGGCCACCGTTGGACTATTATTTGTGGGGTGCCCTCAAAGATAAGTGTTACGTCAACAAGCCAGAGACAATTGACGCTTTAAAGGACAATATTCGTGAAGCCATTGGTGAAATACAGCTGCACACAATCGATAATGTGCTTAAAAATTGGACCGATCGTGTAGGCTACTGCATGGCCAGGCGAGGCAGCCATTTGAATGAAATTATTTTCCATTATTAACCGGAAGGATTTTACTTTCAAATAAAAAAAGAAATTTAAGATAATATTCTGTAGTTTTTTTTAATAGCATTTTCAAAAAAAAAAGTTATTTGGCGGACCCTTTAAATGCTTAAATTCTTTTCTATTTTTCTTTCTAATTATTCAATAAGGTTTTTTGTAAATTTTCCTTAACCTAAAAAAAAAAATAATATTTAAAACTTGTATATATTATATAGTATATATTATACTTCTAAGCAGAAAAGGGCAAAAAGGCCTTTAAATATTAAAACTTGCCTGTTAATTTATGATATTATGAAATAAATAAATAAATAAAAATATTTGTATTCGAAATATGACTGAAAGTTCAACCCCATATCATATAGGAAGGGGATGAGTAGTTTGTTCTAAAAATTGCAAATCTCAACTTTTAATTAAATCAGCCAAACTGAATGCACAAATAATATAAAAATTTAAAAATAATGTTTGGTATGTTTGTTAGTCTTGTATCTTCTGAGATAATAATAATCTCTCTACACTCAGAACCGAAGTTCGCAGGCTCTTCAATGGGACAAAGCGAAACCGGCAGTGGGAACATTATAAAGCCAAACTAACTAGCTTTAGAATTTTCTGCGAGAATATACAAAGCCTTTCCGAAATATGGGCCAGAAATGACAATGTCACTTAAGAAAGAGGACGGTAGTTACTCTAAGAACGGCTGAGACAGGGCAGAGTTGTTATTAAAGACACACTTTCCAGGAAGTGTGACAGATGACAACGAACAGTCGAGTAACAGACTAAGAAACCCTAGTCGGGCGAGCAGCCAAATAGCAGCTGAAATTACAAAAGAGCTTGAAGGAATTATTCATTCATGATAAATATCGGGCGTAGCAGCTTGGCTTTGGGGTACATACCAAAGGAATGGAGGAGGGCAAGAGTGATGTTCATATCCAAAGTGGGGAAGAAGGACACCGCGCATCCAAAATCCTCAGACCGATAAGTCTAACATCTTTTATGCTGAAAACACTTGAAAAAGCTGTAGACAACTATCTAAGATGTGCAATATTACAGCAGATGCCTTTGCATCCAAACCAGCATGCGTATAGAGCGGACAGATCAACAGAGACCGCTCTTACTTGCCTAGTGGAAACTATTCAGAAATCGATAGATGAAAAGGAAATAGCCGTTTGTGACTTCCCAGGTATAGAAGGAGCCTTTGATAACACTTCCCACGAAGTAATAGAAATGGCAATAAACCGAAGAGGAGTAGACTCAGTGACATCAAAATGGATGGTAGAAGTGCTCTACACAAGATTAGTAGAAACTACAGCAGAGGGGGAGACCATAGCCGTCAAGACCAGCAGAGGATTTCCACAGGTAGGAGTTCTTTCGCCCTTAATGTGGAGTCTGGTTGTTGACGAATTACTAATAAAACTGTAGAAAGCAGGAATAGAATGTCAAGGCTACGCGGACGATATAGTCTTAAGAGGCAAATTTGAGGAATCCCTATGCTACATTGTGCAAAGAGGGGTTGAGGAATTTACGTCGAACATCAATCCGACAAAAACCACTATTGTACCATTTACAAGGAATCTTCCCAGATGGAGGGCAATCGAAGTCATCGAACCAAAGGTAGAGGTGAAATATCTGGGGATAGTAATGGACAGCAAGTTAATATGGAAGCCACATGTCGGCCACATCACTGAGAAAGCCAAGCGAGCTACAATGATATGCATAAGGGTAGCGGGTAACACCTGGGGATGTAAACCCAGCATCTTGCACTGGATATACTCTATGATGGTCCGCCCAATTGTTACATATGGAGCTATAGCTTGGGCCAAAAGAACAGATCTGAAGTCAACTCAAATGGAGTTAAGTCAAATAAAAAGATTAGCGGGTGCAATGACGACATGCCCAACAGTATCACTGTAAGCACTCTTGGACCTAAGCCCACTACATATAGTGGTGCAGAGGAAAGCCCTGGGAACGGCGATCAGAATCAAGGGGGATAAACTTATAACCAGGCTTTATGAAGGGCAATAGAACCGAATAAGTCAAGTTAATGACTACTCCCTCCTAGATTGCCACATGGACAGGGTCAAGAAGAAACATGATTTCAGGAAATACTTTGTTACAGAACGTAGCAGTAAGAGAGAATAGAGTGGTTTAGGCACAGCATATTCTTTAAGAGAAGATACAATCAAATGGTACACAGATGGGTCAAAAACCGAAAGTGGCACAGGGGCGGGATTCTTCGGTCCTAGAACCAAATACTTTGAGTCAATGGGAATACACCCAAGTATTTTCAAGCAGAAATTTATGCCATCGATAGATGTGCACAAATCAACTTGAATAGGAAGTACAAAAGATGGGACATAACCATACTATCAGATAGTCAAGCTGCTATTCGAGCACTAAGCTCCCATGAAGTAGACTCCAAGTTAGTATGGGACTGTCTACAGAAACTAAATCAGCTAGGTAACCGCAACAAGGTAAGGCTAACCAACAAAGGCTTGTTGGGTCCCAGAACATATTGGGATTCAAGGTAATGAGCAAGCTGATGAAATTGCCAAAAGGGGAGCTTCCACAAAATTAATAGGGCCGGAACCGTTTTGTGGAATAGGAAAAGGAGTATGGGAAGGCGTACTCAGGGAAGATGAGAATTATGTTAGACGGGAACTTTTCCCGAGCCAATTGGGCTTAAGGCAATCTGGATTGTTCGGTGGCTACAACAATAAGAGACTTGGGTCGTGCATTGGGTTGTCGAAAAACGGAATTAGAATACTAACCGGGATTTTAACTGGTCGCTGTAGCCTCAGGGAACATCTGAGCAGGTTAGGAATTGTAGCGAACCCCATGTGCAGATTTTGTGAAGAGGAAGCCGAATCACCAGAGCAGATACTTTGAGGTTGTGGAGCGTTAATGCATAAAAGAAAAAAGCACCTGGGCTCTAGAACCAACCAATATCCTCGACTTCCTGAGGGCTTCAAGGTTGGATGAGATATAGGCACAACCTATTAGCAGAGGGCAGTACAATAGATCACTGGTCGCAGTACTTCAAACACATCTTTATACAATACAATACAATCTTCTGAGATTAATATGAAATAAAAACTGTATGGCATAAAGCTGATTCTTAACCAAAATACTCGTAGGCGCCTGAATTTAGGGGAGTATGTTAAAGCGTATGATCAAATATTGCAAGTACGAGTGTATGCGAGATAGAGTAGGTTCAAACCTCATGGCCGACCTAAGTAGAATAGTTGCACATAGAAACAAATTAATCATTTATGACATAAAAATTATTACAATGTTTAATACAAGCATTAAAACATTAAAAAAGTATGGCATTCGGTTTGTTATTTCATGAATTACAATCGTAAAACTATTAAAGATTTAAAGAACTCAAAAGTAACTTGCATAAACACCAAATACATATGGTAAATTTTTATTGTTTTTAACCAAAAAAAAAATTTTTTTTGCTGTACTCTACTATATTGAAATTGTATCGAATGTTGTGATTTTATTAATTTACATACTGTTGTAGAATGTAGAAAAAAAATGTAGTTTCATATAAACATGAAAACAAATGTAGGACGCATTGCCAAAGGGTTGCAATTGTAATTTAACATGTAATCATCTCTACGGATTGTCGTATAATACAAATAAACCGAATGTTAAAAAAAAAACAAACAAAGGAAAAATAGCTGGGAATAATAAGAATGCTAACGAAAATTGCAATTATTAATTGTCTCACCCTTTCAGAATTTATTAAAATTTTGTTTAAATTCTGAAACTTACTCAATCACGATATGACTCTAAGGAGTGAGATCGAAAAAATCATATTATTATTACATTACAAATTAATAAGGAAACCATTGAACATGGGGTTTAGGTTTTTTTTATTTAATTGAAGGTATATTAGAGTTTACAAAAAAAAAAATAATTTTTATAGTTATACTCATTACTTATGAACTTATGGACCTTTTCCGGAAGACCTTGTTTAGTGGGTTCTGTCACTTTTTGTGGAACAGGTAGTCCGTTTAAATTCTTCCACATTTTGGTACACATTTTTTGTGCTTTCAACTTGCTTTTCTCAAGAGCCCAATAGCTCATCACTGCCCTAAGCTCCAGAAAGTTTTGAGAATTTGCCCCCTTTGGTATAAAAACCACGTTATAGTTCTTGTTCCACGCAGAAGCTTCCTTACCCGTTGTAATAAATGACTTGTTTCTTTTGACGCAACTTCATATTGCTTGTCATACCAAAATTTTTTTTGGAACTTTCTTTACGGTCCTAAAATTATCTTCGAGAATTTCTGGAGCACTAACATCATAAAAAATTTTACCCGGAAGCTCCAATAAATCTGCCAGTACATACGTTTCGTTGTCCATTACGCAGCTGTACTATTTTTTTTTTTATAAAACATGATTGGAATTTCATTGCAATGTTTGTTGCCTCTAAAATTGTTGCAGCGATCCTGTCTTTAACTTTTTGGGCTTTATATGTTTTCGAATCTGCATTGGCTTTAACTTGTCGCACCAGATAATCCGAGCACTGAGCTCTTTTCAATATGCTTTCTATTTTCTAATCATTAAAAACATCAGTGGGAGTTTTCTTTCTTCCCGATCTATGTTTCTTCCTATCAATGATCAAATTCTCCTTTCTCATAATATTGGAAACATTTTGATGGCAGAACTTTGAGTCTTCGGCCAACTTTTTGTAGGGCCAAGTTGGATTTTCTTGAAAATATTTAATAATTTTAGCACGAACTTTCAGGGTTATCAGTGGGCATGGTAACTGAATATATTTTTTAAAGATAACTTGATAAAAAAACAAATAATTCATGTGCAGAAATTAATAGAAAACACTTTTGTTAAGATTTTTTATATCTCATTCCTTATTATATTCTACATACGAGTATTAAACTAGACCACCTTAGTGAGGTCTAGATCTAAAAGGGTTAGTGAGCGAGGTCTAACAAGCTTGAACAACAATGGAAGTTGCTGATTTTGAAGTGCGTAGTTACTTACTTTGATCAGAAAATAACTCATGACTTGGATGCGAAATCCAAGCTTTTTCTAAAATTCCTTTATAGAACCGATTATTTAAATTGTTGTTAAATCGTGGATACTTTTACTAACTACTCGTAAGTGAGCCGTGAATATTGAATTCCATTTACGGTAAAACTTAAGGTATAAATATGGATCTTTCGTGGATTCATTATTTTTAGTCATATTACGAATGCCTTGAACATCCTCTTACACTTAATACCGTTGGACATATTAGGAAAGCAGTCGGCGGCCTCATCGGCCATTTGACTAAGAAGCACAATAAAATGGCGTGGTGATAATTGTGACCATAGGGTGATCCTTATTAACAGGAACTTACCATTGAACGTGGATTACACTACTCCGCGGAGTTTATTCGAACGACACTACAAAACTCTGATACCGACCAGGGAATCTTGGTCAGGGAGGATTCCAGGTAGCAGGCGTTCCATAAATTTATATACTGACGGATCGAAATTGTGTGGTCAAGTTGGTTTCGGAGTCTATTCAAGGGACCTTGAACTAAATCTGGCTCGCAGGTTGCCAGACCACTGCAGTGTTTATCAGGCAGATGTACTGGCAATAAAGGAAGTTGTTGGCTGGTTGGGTCGGAATATTCTGTCTACAACCGCAGTCAACATCTACTCTGATAGTCAGGCCGCTGCCGTACGTCTTTAAATGAGATGGCCAAGCAGTTCGACATCAGACTTATATGGGTCCCAGGGCACAGGAATATACCGAGAAACTGTAAAGCTGATGATTTGGCAAGACAGGTCGCTACCTTACGGGTTCCAGCGGAATGTGTTGGTACACCCCTGGAATCGTGCAAGCTGGAACTTCGTCTTCACACCGCTGGCATAACCGACAACAGATGGGCTAATGGATCAACGTGCAGGATCACGAGATTTCAACAGTAGTTGCTGTTATAACTGGGCACTGCCTCATAGGGAGACATGCTGAACGCCTCAGGGTCTCGTCAAATGACTTCTGTCGTAGCTGCATGGATGTGGAGGAGGTGGAGAGCATAGAACACTTCCTTTGCTATTGCCCGGCGCTCTCCAGAACGAGACTTCGAACATTGGGATCGCCGTTTCTTCACGATCTCTCTGATCTCTCAAATGTGGACATTTCACATATCAGAGGCTTCATCAGGAGCTCAAACTGTTTCTACGGTGGGGACTGAGGGGAACACCTATTCGTCCCGTGGTATCACAATGGACCCCAGAGTCTGAGTGTGCTTTTCCTTTGATTAAGCAGCCACTTCCAACCTAACCTAACCTACGGTTGAAGCTTTTATAAATGATGACTTTAACGAGAATCGTTTTTAAGTTGCAAGTACTGTTTAATCGTGGATCATTTTTAAGCCATCAGTTCTACTTTATAGTGTATAAAATCTTGTCTAGTGGTTAAATGTACATCATATTAAAGTTACGGATATTGCTTAATCGCAGATAATTTTTGAGTCACCAATACTGTTTAATCGTAGTTCCTTTTAAAGTACCAGTATTTCTTAATAGATGATCATTTTGATATCACCATTACTGCTTAATCGTTGATTATTGTAAAGCTTAATTGTGAGTCATAAGGAAGTCACGTATTGGTAAATAGTGGAAAATTAAAGAGTCACCAGTACTGTTTAATCGGAGATTATTTCAAAGTCACCAGTACTGTTTAATCGTAAGTCAGTTCTTAGCAAAAATGATTTTTTAATCGAGGATTATTTTAAAGTCACCAGTATTGCCTAAACATGGATCACTTTGAAGTCACCTGTACTGCTTAATATTGAATCAGGTCTTTACAAAAATGCTAGCTTAATCGAGGATTACTTTAAAGTTACCAGTATTGCTTAATGATAGATCATTTTAAATTCTTTAGTGCAGTTAGATCGTGAATCATTTTGTCGACGATCAATTTAAAGTCACTAGTACTGTTTAATAGTGTATCATTTTACAGTTCAAATGGTGGTTTAGCCGGGATTCATTTTAAACTCAATAGGACTACCTAATCGTGGATCAGGCATAATAATCCTAATCTTGGATTACTTTATTTATAAAATTATGGCTCAATCTTTGATCGTTACGAAGTTACTCGTACTGGTTAATCTTAGATCATTTTGTAGTTATACCGATGGAACGTTTACTTTAAACGAGGATCATTTTGAAAGATAAAACCATGACTTAATCGATAATAATTTAATAATTAAAATGATGGCTTATTCGGGCATAATTTTTTAGTTAATATCATGGCTAAATCGACGATCATATCATACATAAAATAATGGCTCAATCGGGTATCATTTTATAGTTAAAATTATGGCTAAATCGAGGATCATTTCATAGATAACATGATGGCTCAATCGAGGATAATTTTAAAGTTAAAATTATGGCTCAATGAAGTATCGTTTTACCGTGAAAATGGCGGCTAATCCGAGAATTATTTCATAGATCAAATTATGGCTCAATCGGGGATCTTTTAGACCCTATATAATAGGTCTACTAATAAGATATAGAAAATAAGCATAAACCAAATTTGAGTGGCATTGTTATTAATTTTTTCGCCTTCGGATATGAAAAGGTGATATCGGATGCTGTATATATAGGGGCCTAGGTCGAAAAATAGACCGATCCTGACCACATTTGGTAAGTTCATTTATTTTTTGCAAAAACATATACAAACCAAATTTGAGAAAAATCTGTGCAATATTTTTTTTTTTTTTTGATAGATTTAAGTGAAGATCGGGAATCAGCTTCATATGGCGGCTATGACTAAGAATTGTCCTATACGGTTTATTTTTGGGTTACAGATAATGGATGTAATAGACATTCACACAAGCAATTTGACCCAGATCTATACGATAATGTGGATCTTAGATCAATTTAGGTCGATTTAATAGGGGTCATTTTTATGTCTGAACATGAACCGATTTTCACCAATTTCTATAGCGCTCATCCTATGGCCGATTTCATCAAAATACATTCATATTTGCTGCCTGTAGCTTGATTCCAAGGTTTACATGGACACACATACGGATGGACGAACATCGCTAAGTCCAACTTTGAACGTGATCCGTATGATAATTTACATCAAAGGGCAATTTAAATCGATTTCGCAGGATGTCATTTATAAGGGGACTAGCTGTTTTTACCCGGTCTTGCCCGGGATACAAAGGCCTTTGACTTGAAAAATGGTTCATTATGCTTACCAGGCGCTGAGTACTTAGTCCCCAATTAACAAATTCCTCAATAAAATGAACTTTCTCCCCAAAAATTTGTATGGGCAGTAAATTAATTTTTTATTTCAATTAAAAATTTTTTGATTTTTTAATTTAGAAGTTTTTTAAGATGCTGCAGCAAAAATGCTTCAAAAATAAGTTGCGAAACCGCTTTAAGTTTTTTTTTTCAGTTTATTTATAAACATCAAATATAACGGAATGGTTCAAAAATTAAAGGAATCACAACTTTTAAAAATTGAATTACTTCATTCAATAAGTGATCATCATTGAGCAGAGACGTCAAATTCAAGTTTCAGAAATGAAAGACTAATGCGACGTTTAATATTGTGTCGCAAGGTTTCTTTAAGCAACGGCTTATAGTATATGTGTGGCCTATTTTGATCAACAGGTAATTATTTCACATACGTAGATAAAATTTATCATACGACATTTCACTAAGCTGTATTCCGCGAGCGAGTCGCGCACGATTCCGCGCGTTTGGCAGCCAGACCCGTGCTGCCGCGCAGTTGTTGTCAACTTATTTTAATCTCCAAAATATATTTTTCAGATCATTGCGATATTTTTGCTGAGCTGTGTTCCGCGGGCGCGTCGCCTGCGCATCCGTTGCGTCCGCATCCGCGCGCCTCGCGCCGCTTCCTCGCAGCAACTACCCGTTCTGCCGCTTAGTTCTCGTTAACTTATTTTAATTCCTAAAACATATTTTTTAGAGCATTGCGATATTTTAGCTGAACTGTGTTCCGAGTCCGCGGTCGCGCACTGCGCGCCACTTCCGCGCGTTTGGCAGCCACACCCGTGCTGCCGCGCAGTTGTTGTCAACTTATTTTAATCGCCAAAATATATTTTTCAGATCATTGCGATATTTTAGCTGAGCTGTGTTCCGCGAGCGTGTCGCGTCCGCATCCGTCGCGTCCGAGTCCGCGGTCGCGCGCCGCTTCCATTTGGCAACCACACCAGTGCTGCCGCGCAGCTGTTTCCACGTATTTTAATTGTCAAAATATATTTTTCAGATCATTCCGATATTCTAGTTAAGCTGTATTCCCCGTGCGCGTAGCTTCCGCGCAACAAAATGACGCTATTGAAAAGAATACTCATTTTAAATGCATTTATTGTAGGACATATATTGAGAGCAGTATGCAAATGTTTACTAAAATAAATATTTAACAAAATTCATTAAATAAAAATATGTAAAAATTTAAGAATGAATTTGGGGAGTAAGTTCATTCGTTCTTCCGCTTAAAAAAAAAGGGGTAATTTGTTCATTTCTTTTGGGTACCTTTTGTTTAAGTTTGGGGAATTTGTTCACCGTGTAGTTATATCCGTGTAAACCAAATATCAGAGAAATCCGTTGAAAAGTACAAATTTGTATAGGGAAGAAATATACCACACAACAAAATGTGAATTTTATATGAAAATTGGGCGTAAAAGTAGGCGTGGTCGGTAAAAATCATATGGCGACCTTCCCTGGAATATGTACTAAATTTCGGAGAAAGCCATTGAAAAATAAAAGTTTGTATAGCAATCAAATAAAGAAACAAATAAAAGGAAAAAAATAAGTTTTATATACATAGAAGTTGGCGCAAGGTGGCGTTGCCTGTAAAAAGCATATGGTGACCTTCCCTGTAGTGTAGAAATCGTGTGACCAAATTTTAGACATCCCTAGAAAAATAAAAATTTCTATAGTGAACAAATATACCAAAAAACAGAAAATTAATTTTGTATAAAAAGTGGGCGTAGAAGTAGGCGCGGCCGGCAAGAATATATGGCGAGCTCTCTGGAGTACAGAGATCGTGCGTAGCAAATTTAAGAGAAATCCGTTTTAAAAAAATTGTGTAGCGAACAAATGTACCAAAAAACAGAATATGAATTGTATACAAAAAGTGGGCGTAATAGTAGGCGTGACCGGTACGAAGAATATGTCGACCTTCCCTGGAGCAGAGAGATCGTGTATACCAAATTTCAGAGAAATCGGTTGAAAAATAAAAATTTGTATAGGGAACAAATATACCAAAAAACGAAATGAAATGGGCGTTAAAATAGGCGTGGCCGGTACGAAGCATATGGCGAGCTTTTCTGGAGTACAGAGATAGTGTGTACTAAATTTCAGAGAATTCCGTTGAAAAATAAAAATTTGTATAGCAAACAAATATACCAAAAAACAGAAAACGAATTGTATACAAAAAGTGGGCGTAAAAGTAGGTGTGGCCGAAAGAATCACCCGGTAACCTGGCCTAGGATACAAAGATCGTGTATACCAAAATTCAGAGAAATCCGTTGAAAAATAATAATTTTTATAGCGAACAAATATACCAAAAAGCAGAAAATGAATTGTATATAAAAAGTGGGCGTAAAAGTAGGCGTGTTCGATAAAAAGTATATGGCGACCTTTCCTGAGGTATACAGATCGCGTGTACAAAATTTCAGGGAAATCGGTTGAAAAATAAAAATTTGTATAGCGGTCAAACAAACAAACAAACAAACAAACAAACAGAAAATGAATTTTATATATATAGACTAGGTCTGATAATCGATCGATTTTTACAAAGCTGATATACCGAAGTTCGTCAAAATATATTCATATTTGCGACCTGTAGTTAGATTGATTACAAAGTTTACATGGACACACAGACGGACGGACGGTTGGACATCGCCAGATCGACTCAGAAAGTGATTCTGTGATATGTAATTTTTCAAATTGGTTTTCAAAGGCCAGCTTAACTATGCTTTAATTAAGTAAATGTAAATATACTTCTACTTTTTGTTTGGATAGCATCCATCGGTTTTATAAGCGTCATGTCATATATCATCATATATATTATTGCCTTTCATTAGTAGCTTAATAAATCATTAGAAACAAACTAAACTAAACTGTAATTAGAGATTAGTGTCACATTACTTTCCACAAATCACGAGCACGAGTATATAAACAAACAAGAAAAACAACATTGATACGAAGTTTTGAAGCAATTCAAAAACTTTGATTAGCAACAGCATGATTTTTTTGTTGTTGTTGTCTGTCATATTTCTTCAAAGAGAACTATTATTTATTTCATTTATATAAAAAACTTTGCAAATAAAATGTTAAGCTAAGAAAATTTCATGAAGGTCAACCAAGTATAAACCCACTCATACTCGAGCGTAATATTCAAGAAAATTTATGGCAAACGAAAAAAAAGTTGTAATGGTATCTAGCGACAACGATGGCTGAAAACACAAAATATAATATTGCAATTTAATAGCCCGTAGTTTGAAATTTTTCTTGTTTTCATTCCAGTCGTTTTTTTTCTCTTCTCGGCTAACACAGACCTTTAATATATTTTTCTTGTAAAAAAAAAACCCTTCCCTAATCGTGAAAAGTAAAAGACAACAAGAAATGAAATCCCTATGAAAATTATATGTTTCTTTAAAGATATTTTTATTTTTATTTGAAATTTATTTCAGTTGATATATACGAGAAATATGCCGTAGGATAATAAGGACCATTAAATTATACATAAATTGTATATATGTATACAAATATAATTATGAGTAGAAGAGAGTAGAAGAGAAAAGCAACTTACCTGTTAAAAATTTACTTTGCGGTGGCTGCTTCTGTTTATATTTTAATACGACTTGTTTCACTTTTTTGGTATGTGTTTGGTTGGTTTAGTTGGTTTGGTTTGTTGTTTGGTTAGTTGTTTGTAGGCTGCGTGGTTGAGTTTGTGATCCTGGTGTTTGTTAATAATTTATGTTTCGCAAAATGTATGTGAAATGCTAGTGTAGTTGTATAAAAGTAACGTCTGGGATTTTTTTTTTGTTCAGAATTTTAAGTTAAACGTGATGATACAATTTTATTTTCGTGTTTATTTTTTTTGCTGAGCTGGTTTAAAAACAAAAATTTAATTAATTTTTTGTTTTTTAATAAATGTCTTGTCATTAACAGCTAAAAAGTAAGAAGCAAAAGAATATAAAAAAATTACTAAAAACATTGCAAATCAAAAGAACTGTCTTACAGCATAACTCTGAGACGGTGTTGAGAACAGGAAACTGTTTTAAAGTACAGTGGCGAGCAAATTGACCTTTAAATACCTGTTAAATCATTAAAAACGCATTAATCGCTCTGAAATTTTCGTACTTAAATTCTGTATTAATATTGACTAGCAGATTCCAGCACTCGAAATTTGAGTGCACATTCTAGGAAATTTTATTTTTTCATTTAATAAAGACCCTAAAGGTATGCTTCACAATTCAGCTCATCTTAAATGAAGAAAACAAGCTCAACACATTAACACAAACACATTAACAAATTTAATAAACACACACATAGCTTTGCATAATTTTATGAATGTGTTAGTAGCAAATTTAAACGATCATAGCTCGAAAAAACATTCCAGACGATGAAAATCTGTAAATCTGGGCAACAGCTAAAAAGAAATATCTTTCAAATGATAAATTTTTTGTCAAAGTCGGGATAAAACTGTGAAACTTACAACGGTAACAAAAAATCGCCTAGCCTATTAATATTATAGATATTAAAAAAAAAATATATAAACATAATTTACACGTATAAACTTAAGAAGTGAGAATGAGAAAATCTTAGCACACTTGGTCTTTCAAACAGTTGGCCAAAGAATCAAAGGTTTGCCGTCAAACTGCTTTCAATGTTATTACAACATAATTCGGATGGAAAGAAAGGAACACATGATGTTGGTAAAGCCAAGAAAATAGAAACCATATTGAAACGAACTCCCAATACATCCGGTATAAAAACAGCTCAGTACTCACACTAATTGGTACAAAAAGCTAAAGCGAATGTTGGTTTTAAAACATTCAAAGTCCAAAAAGTTCCAGACAAAAACGCTAAAAATTTCGAGGCCAAAAACAGAGCACGAAAATCGAAATCATGTTTCATAAAGTAATGAAAAATAATTACTCTGTTCTAACTACAGGCAGACCCACATATTGGCCAAGCGACTCCAGCAAAATACCAGACCTATTGGATTTTGATGTTTACGGAGGCATTGCTAATAATTGTTTAGATATCTTAGAAACTGATGAACTAAGTTCCGACCATTTAGCTCTATTAGTAAATTATAATGTATAAAGTTATTACAAACAAAACTGATTTAAATTCTTTTAAATACAGGATAAAAAGAAACATTAACCCTAATATACGAACAGTACCGGCTAGTGGTCGAAACAAAGTACTTAAAAGAAATTGAAGAAGGGCATGGAAACAAACCAGAAATGCAGCAGATACAACTAATTTAAATTGGGCCACAAAAGAATTAAAACAACGCTTAACCGAGTCAAAAAATGGACAATTTAGCTGCTATTTACAAAACCTTAGTCCATTACAAAACAATGAACACAAATTAAACTGTGCGACAGCCAAAATCGGGATGGAATGAAACCATCGGGGAAAGTTATATCGGTCAAAAAAAAGTTATACGTGTCCCGGCGTTTCGCTGGGTTCTGTCTAGGAATCGAGATATATCGATTTGAACTAAATAATTATCGTATAGGGCATTTTGTCACGTTTTGGGCTCTTTTGTTTGACATAACTCGAGAACTACTGCCTAAAGGGACTTTAGGTGAGTGTGTTAAAGCGCTGACCAAAAAGTGTAAGTACGAGTGTATGTGAAGGTTCATGGTTCAAACCTCACGGCCGCCCTAAGTAGAAAAATTTCATATAGAAACAATCTATTCAATTAAAACATAACAATTATCACAATGTTCAATAAATCGCTGATGAAGGCTGAAATGCCAGAAACCGGTCCGATTAAGAATATAGTGCAGTTATGAATTATAATTATATATTAATTGCAATACGTCTGAAAAATGACTATAACTCTAACAAAAAAAAAAAAAAATAATTTTTTGCCTAAAAAACTAAAATTTTGTATTTTTAAAAATCATGCAAAATCCAAAACGGGAAAAAGTGTCAAGTCTTAATACTTTGGCGTAAAGTCACATAACCTGTGCACAAAATAAGACATGGATCATGAAAATCGATGGACGCGTTTCGTTTTTCTTCACAATTCAGTGAAGATATCTATCTCATTTTGAAGTAAAGGCTTCTCATTTGAAAAAACGTTGATGACTTTTTATGATTTAGAATTAAAAAAAAAGTAATAAACAAAAGGTTATTTCATTTATATGATTGAGGTAACAAACTAAAAAACGGTCATAAATGTGCGCAGACGCTGAATTTCTCTTCTTGTTCCTTCATGATACTATTCCTACTCCAGAAAACTGAAAAAATTAGACATTATATAAAAAATACCTTTTTTAACCTCACACTTCACTTTTGTACTAAAATTCACCTAAAAATGAAAATGTATTTTAAACCCTCCACAATTTTTTTTATTATCGGTCGATATTTACGTTTTATAGCAAAAATTAACGGCTAAGGTCCCACCTACCAAACAAAAAAAAAAAAAAACCGCATATGAAAGTTCCAATCCAATCAAAAGTTATGGATTTTTGACCGCCTCCTCGTGAAATGGTCCACCGTGTGACGCACAGAGGGGCGAACTCTATCAAAGGTGGCGATTAATTCAACTTTCACAACCGCATTTGGTACCGGGTATAAAAAAAGATAAAATTCGACATCACTAATTGCAAAAATAAAACTGCTAAGTTATTTACTTTATTTGCAGTGTGTACTTAAAGTTCAATAATTATTATTATTTTTGCGCGCATTGGTGAAAAGTGAATTTTTTGATATGTCAAGTGATTATTTTTTTTATTAAGGCTTCTAAAAGCAAAAGTTTAATAATGGAACCATCTTCTTCCGGTATTTGAGCATAGAATTAAATATTTTTTGTCCACATAAATGTTTTGGAAATATTAAAAAAAAAAATGCTCTAAAAATGGGATATTTGCGATATATTTATTTATTTATTTGCTGATATCCTGTACAACAAGACCAAGTCTTTTAATTATAGTACAGGATTATATGTGGATAAGGGATCAACAATCTCAAAAATTTTATATGTATAGTAGCAATAATAATAAAGTTTATATAAAAAGTAAGTATAATTATTTACGAACAGAAATAGCATAGATACAAAAAATATAAAAATAAAAAATTAAAAAATAAAACAAGTAAGAAAATTATAGTCGGTCTAGACCGACTATAGGATACCCTATACCATGCGTTTAGAGACCCTACCCCATAGGCCCATCTAACTGGACATAGAAAATAAGCATAAACTAAATTTGAGTGGCATTTTTATAAATTTTTTTTGTCTGCAGATATGAAAAAGTTCATATCGGATGTTATATCTATATGGGGACTAGGCCCAAAAATGGACCGATCCTGACCATGTTTGGCAAGGTCTCTTGAATTTTGCAAAAATATATACAAACAAAATTTGAGAAGAATCAGTGCAATATTTTTGTTTTTTGATAGATTTAAGTGAAGATCGGGAAGCAGCTCTATATGGGGCCTATGACTAAGAGTTGTTCCATAGGGATCATTTTTGGACTACTGATTAATGGATGTAATAAACACATACAAATCCAATTGGACTAAGATTTATATGATAATTTGGATCTTATGGCAATATATGTTGATTTCATAGGGGTCATTTGTATGGGGGCTAGGTCTGAACATGGACCGATTCTCACCAATTTCAATAGCGTTCATCCTACGGCGGATAAAAGCTTATATACCAAATTTGATCAAAATATATTCATATTTGCGACCTGCAGTTTGATTACAAGCTTGACATGGACACACAGACGGACGGACGGACGGACGGACATCGTTAAATCGAATCAGATAGTGATTCTGATTCAATCGGTATAATTAAAGATGGGTCTAGGTCAAATATTTTTGGTAGTTACAAACAGCAGCACAAAGTCATTATACCCAAACCACATAGTGGTATAGGGTAAAAAAAATAAAAATAAACAAGAAAGAAAATTATAGTCGGTCTAGACCGACTATACGATACCCTATACCATGCATTTAGAGACCCTATCTCTCAGGCCCAACTAACTGGATATAGAAAATAATCATAAACCAAATTTGAGTGGGATTTTTATTAATTTTTTCGGCTGCAGATATGAAAAAGTTCATATCGGATGCTATATCTATATGGGGACTAGGCCCAAAAATGGATCGATCCTGACCATGTTTGGTAAAGTCTCCTGTATTTTTCAAAAATATATACAAAAAAAACTTGAGAAGAATCAGTGCAATATTTTTGTTTTTTGATAGATTTAAATGAAGATCGGGAAGCAGCTCTATATGGGGCCTATGACTAAGAGTTGTCCAATAGGGATCATTTTTAGACTAATGATTAATGGATGTTATATATACATACAGACCCAATTTGACTAAGATTTGTATGATACTTTGGATCTTATGGCAATATATGTTGATTTCATAGGGGTCATTTGTATGGGGGCTAGGTCTGAACATGGACCGATTCTCACCAATTTCAATAGCGTTCATCCCATGGCCGATAAAAGATCAAATACCAAATTTCGTCAAAATATAGTCATATTTGCGACCTGCAGTTTGATTACAAACTTTACATGGACACACAGACGGACGGACATCGTTAAATCGAATCAGATAGTGATACTGATTCGATCGGTATAATTAAAGATGGGTGTAGGTCAAATATTTTTGGTTGTTACAAACAGCAGCACAAAGTCATTATACCCAAACCACATAGTGGTATAGGGTATAAAAATTACATATATCACATAATCTATGGAAAATGGTTAAGTGAAAAAATTAAATGAAAAAGTTTTAAAATGCATTGCATTGCTATTAAGCTGTTGTTCATGTGGAATTGTATTCCAAAGACGAGCGGCATGGATAAAGAACTGCCATTCCGAAACTAAATGTCGATGTCTTGGTATGATGATTAGTTTGCCCCTATTCAATCTTGCAAACTGAATTTTGGCATACATATATTGCGGGTTTTTTGTATAAATAACTTTATGTATGAGTATTAGTACCCTTATCTGAAGTAAGTTTTCAAAAGATACTCCATATAAGCTTTTTGCGAAGGCAGACACATGGTCGTATTTTCTTAACCCGTAAACATACCTAATGATGTTATTGTATAAAACATCAAGCTTATTTCTGCTTATAGAGTCGCAACTAGAAAAGAGTTCACAAGCATAGGTAAGTCCCGGAATAAGATAGGTCTTTGCCAGAAGTATCCTGACTCTTAAAGGTGTAAATACCTGCGTTGCCCAAAGCGTTCTTAATTTCACATAAGTTTGACATACAAGTGAATTTATATGATCAGACCAGGTTCAATTTTTGTTGAAGACTAATCCAAGATTTTTCGCTGATTGTACAATTTCAATTTTCTGACCATTTATAAGGATTTCAGGTTCGATATGCGGGGTTATGGTTCCTTTGTGTATCACCAAACGTTTTGATTTTTTAGGATTCAGACATAAGCCATTAGCAGTAGCCCAACGATATATGGTGTCCAGATCTTGGTTGAGTTTTCCCTCGCTTGCGTTGATTGAATTAACTGAGCCACTTAGGTACAACTGTACATCATCCGCATACATATGTACGCTGGAATGGGCAAGTCATTTGCATATATGGAGAACAAAAGTGGTCCCAATATTGATCCTTGTGGTACACCTCTCATAAGTGACACCGGATTCGATGATGTATTGTTAACGAACACTGATTGAGTACGGTTTGTAAGGTATGATGAAATTAAATGTGTTGATGTTGGCGCAAAATTGAAAAAACGGTTCAGCTTCATACATATTGTGGAGTCGTTTACAGTATCGAAGGCTTTTGAATGATCAAGGAGCACCAAAAAGGTTACTTTTCCGCAGTCTAACTCACGTCTTATATTTTCTGACACATCAGCCAAGGCAGCAACACAGCTATGGTTGGGACGGAAACCAGATTGCATATCACTAATAAGACAATTTCTGTGTACGTATGCGCTTATTTGTGAGTGCAGAAGCTTTTCTAGAAATTTTGAAAGGAAGCATTGTATCGCAATCGGACGATATTGTGTAGTAGACTTTGGAAGTGGAATAACTTTTGCATGCTTCCATTTCATTGGAAAGCAGCTTGATGTAATGATGGTGTTGAAAAAATGAGTAAAAAATGGTAAAAGAGATGGTATGTTATCAAGTCCAATAGCGTTGGACTTAACTGTCAAGAAGCTAGTAAGAACCTCAGATTGGCTGACGCAAGAAAACTCGAACATATTGTCTTCGGAAAAGGAGTTGCTACTGTTGACAAATGTATTGTTGTTGTAGAAGTGGTTATCTGTTGGTATTGTTGGTATATCCGTAAAAATCCTATTGAGTTCATTAGCATCAATAGAGCAATAATTGGTCTTTTCAACATTACCAATTCCTATTTCTCGAATAGTCTTCCAAGTTTGTTTAGAATCAATAGCGGAAATAAATCGTCTTGAGAAAAAAAACGAAACTCAGCCTTAAGTTGTAATGTTCTAAAACGTTTCCACCTGGAATAAGCTAAATCCCTACGTTTAATTGATTGTCGAATACTGGAGGTGAACCAAGGTTTATTTCTCGCCGTAATTATTTTTGTTTTCAAAGGGACAGTTTCATCATGTAATTGTAGTACATTGTCTTCTAGAAAAGACAATTGTTCGTCAACCGAGGTCATAAAGTAAATGCTACTCCAATTGATTTGTGAGAGATTCGCATACAATACGTTGTAATTCAAGTTATTAAAATCTCGAAAAGAGTAATACTGATCCTCACGTTGAAGAAGAAATTCATATGTTGTAAAGATTAAATCGTGTTTAGAGAAGCATGGTGCAGAAATTTGGTCGTATAGATTGACTTTTGACATATCTCCTATGATCGATTAGTGTACTGCATGTGTTTGTGTAGTGTGTGGGAATAGTTGTATTTATTGGAGTAAGTCCTAGAGATGCCATGTTATCCTTAAGAGATGTAGTTGTTATATATGCATTGAGTTTCAACAACTTTTTAGGTGTCACCGGGAAAATCCGCTTATATGTTCTTAAAATATGAGATTTCTATTATTATATCCCTATTATATCCCAGAATATCTTTTTGCGGTTTTTGACTTATTAAAGTTTTTGTGAAAGAACTCAGTTCTACGTGAAAAAAAAAAAAAAAAAAAAAAAATCAAGATGTTTTTATTCTCTTTTGTCTTTTGTAGTTGTTATTGTAGCTAATTAGTGTGCAATTTATTAGAGATGGGTGCGTGATTAATTTTAAATCACGCACACTCACGAAAAAAAAAAAGAATTCTGATTTTTTCACAACGAATAGAATTTTTCACTTATGTTCATGCTATAATTACATCACAAGTTTGATTTTCACTCACGAGCGAGAAATTATTTCGTAAATAGTTAATATTTATTTAATTAAAGCTTAATGCAATTTGGCAAAAGCCTCGACCGTCTTCCACTAGGTTTTGCAGGCGCTTAAAAATTTAATTTATGACAGAAACGGTTAACAATATTAAACTCGAAAAGGAAAGGGTTGAGACTGAAAAAAGGCTCTTATCGATTCCGTAGTATTAGATGGGGAGAAATTAGTGAAAGTAAATCACGAACTAATTCTAGTGATGATTGACGGTAAAGTCTGTAACGCAATTACAGACACAAAGTCCACACAAAAGTGATATATATGTGGGTCCATAAGCAAAGAGTTCAACAATATTGATGAAATGATTGCAAAAGATGTAAATGTAGATGCCATGGAGTTTGGTTTATCTGTCCTTCATGGCTGGATAAGATTTTTTGAGTGTCTTATTCATTTGTCATATAAACTTCCGATTAAAAAATGGCAGACTAGATATGATGATAATAAAAAAATTATTGCTGATACAAAAAATCGCATTCAAAGGGAATTTAGAGAGAAACTTGGATTGATTGTGGACCAACCAAAACCAGGCTTTGGAAACTCAAACGATGGGAATACTGCTAGGCGTTTTTTTAAGAATGCTGAAGTATCTGCAGAAATTACAAAAATTGATTTACAGTTGATAAAACATATACACACAATATTAATAGCTGTTTCTAGTGGTATTGAAGTCAATATTGAAAGATTTTCAAATTTCGCTAATGACACTGCCAGGCTATTTGTTAAAAATTATCCATGATATTATATGCCTACTACTCTACATAAATACTTCATTCACGGGCCAGAAATTATATCGCTATCATCATTGCATATTGGTCAACTTACTGAAGAATCACAGGAAGCTAGAAATAAGGACTTCAAAAGTTATAGGGAGTATTTTTCGCGTAAATGCAGTCAGGAAAACACAATACAAGACGTGTTTAATATATTTCTATTAAGTTCAGATCCATTCATTTCCAGCATGAGGAATAGTTGTATAAGGAAAATGGAGCAAATGCCACAATCTGCTTTGGAATTGCTTATTCTTCCCCACAATGAATATGATAATGGTGACGATGATGATAATGATGATGATGATGATGATGATGAAGATTATTTTAATGATGATTATGAAGTTATTGAAATGAATTAACAGTTATATTTTTTTTTATAGGGAATTATGGAATTTGAAAAAAAAAAATGATTTTAATTAAAAATTTTACTAAAATAAATACATACTAAATAAAAAAAATATATTTTTTCTAAAAGCACATTAAGCATGCTCTAATTTGCAATTTAACTTACTAATTAATCGTTCTTCATTCAAAAGTTACAGCGAAAATTATGAAAACAGACAATTTTCTCCAAAATACCAAAAAGTTCATAAAAGGTTAAAAACGTTTTTTTTCCACTTTATTCTTTTTTTAAATGCTGGTTTTATATGTATTTACGAACATTCATTAATAAAAAATAACAATATTTAAAAAATACGACTTCCCTGAATTAATCGCCACTTTACACCACGTTTACCACACTGTGCGACGTTCCACCAAGTCAAGCATAGTATTCCTTTTAATACCCTATACCACTATGTTGCCAGGGTATAATGAGTTTGTGCTAATGTTCATAACTACCAAAAGTATTTGACCTAACCCCATCTTTTATTATACCGATCACTTTTTTTTTTTGTATTTGTATTTTGTGTTGTTTTATTGAATTGCTATCACAACAAGAATAAATCTTATAAATTATAGTGATAGCAAGTAACATTTGTAATATTAACATTGAGTTACAGTAAATTTTAAGATTATTAAAAATAAAGTAAATTAATGATAAAAATTAACATAATAAAGTTGACATTTAACATTAAAAAAATTTTTTAAGTTCCTTTTTGAAAAGTAATGCGTTGCTTTGTACTTGGATATATGATGGTAAATTGTTCCAAAAACACGTTGCGTAATTGAAAAATTATCTTGTAGATATTAGTAATTTGTATTTTGGTGATCTCAAGTTTCTTCCACGAGGCGATTGTGCAAAAATAATTTTGTTAAAAAGATATTCTGGGTTCTTCAGATAAATAATCTTTTGCATCATTAAAAGACTTTTATATTTTAACTAGCTGGACCGGCAAACGTTGTTTTGCCCTCAATGAATTTTTTATTTTAGTTAGAATCTGTATATACCTATATAAAAAAAAACGTTTGTGCATTTGTTAATATTAATTGAAAACTGTTAAAGAAAAACCATGTATTATTTATGAAAATGAAAATAAATAATTATTGTAACATATAAGAATGACCAATATATTTCTATTATTGTAATGCTAAAAAGAGTGAACAATATTTTTAGTTCCATTATTCTCGCAGTAAATGAATAAATTTGCTTTCCGACTCGGGTACATGCCACATATAGTTGCTCATGGGAAAAACAACTGTTTTCGAGGTCCAAACCACATATTTGCAATGATTGTCCTTGAGATTTATTAATGGTCATGGCAAAGCCCAATCTGATCGGAAATTGCAATCTTTTGAATATTATCGGTGTGTCGGTAGGAATCATAGGAATTCTTGGCAGCAAAACATGTTCTCCTTTAAATTTTCCTTTGAGAATTTTGGCCTCAATAACATTGGGCATTATTCTCTCAACAATTTACCTGGTTCCATTAAATAGTTTCGGAGCGTTGAGGTTACGTAGCAAAATTATTGGAGAACCCACTTTTAATTTTAATAAATGTGGCGGTAGGCCGGGCACATCAAGTGAATTCAAAAATTCTGTTGGATAATTGACTATCCATAGATTTGAAAGAAATCGTTTCGGAATCAATCATGTCAATAACAACATTAATATTATCGACATCGACATTTTTTGCGGCTAAAATAGCTCTTTCACTTAACCAATCATGGTTTCGATATTGATTTTAAATGTCGGGGAATACATCTTCAATTAATTCATCGCGTGACGATATAAATTGACAATAGTTTGACTGGTTAGGTTAATATTGATTTTACCATTACCAAGATCAAGTAGCTGTTTTGAAAACTGGTCAGCCGTTGGACCATTTTGTAATCGTACTCGCATGTTTGTTGTTAATTTTATAGTTTGAACGCTACTCCATAATGTTGATGATTTTCAGCAGGTATTTATTTCGTCAGCATAGGTTGATTTTGGTATGACTGGCAATGTTTGACGAAAATCTCCAAATAATAAAATGAGAGCTCCACCGAAAAGTCTTTCATTGCCTTTCAAATATTTCAAAGTTCTATGTTATGCTTCTAAGGAATGTTTTTGAGCCATGTTACATTCATCCCAAATAATAATACTGCATTTTTGCAGAACTTTTGCCATACCGGAATGGTTTTTGATATTACATACGGCATTCTCATTCGTTTGTACGTTTAACGGTGATTTGAGTGCTGAATGAGCTGTACGACCACCATGCAATAATGTAGCGGCTTTTTCCTTCCTTTTTGGTTAGAATATTTATATATAAAAACGTTTGTGAATTTTGTAACTTATAAAATTTATATAAATTTGACAACTCATTATTTTTCGAACGACAGCGCCATCTACCGGGTTCAATAAAAATTTTTTTGGCATCATCTAACATACATATGTATATGTACATTCTTAGTTTCATTAAAATCGCACCATAAATAAGAATATTCAAAATAACTTTACCCCTGCGCCACCTATCGGGTCCATTTATACATACAAAAAAATTCTTATGACGAAAGATACATACATTCTGAATAGCAGTCAAATCGCGCTGAAAATAAGAATTTTGTTTATAACTTGACCCCAACGCCAGCTAGAGGGTTAAAAAAACACAGAAGAGCTCGAACCGAACCTATGGTGCAAATCCTACTTCGACAGCTCTTATGGTTCCGGAGATCATTCGTTGCAAACAAATGCACCAACGTTTTTATATATGGGGGATTTCATGTCAAGTGCACCAACTTTTGAAACCGATGTCTTCCGATCGGGATGAAATTTGCACCAAGGTTAGTCCTATTGGATAGTAGTTCAGACACAATTTTTCAACAAGATCGGTCCAGATCTCTCTGAGTTAGAGGGGATCAAAATTTGACATTTTGGCCAAACAGGTGTTTTTTCTCATCCATGTAACTTATTACCTATTGTTCTTAGAAAATTTTCTCCCAAACAGTTTAGATAGCTATTTCTTCAATATTTCGGAAAAAATACTTAAAAAAAAAAAAATTTGTAGACTTTTTTTTTTTGCTAAATTAAGGCATTTTTTGCCTTTTTTTCAAAAAGGGCATTTTTTAGGATTTTTCCTTTAAGAGCTTTTTGGTCGCTTAGTGGGATGGGAGTGGGATATCTATCAAAATAAATGTTTTGTAACTCAAGACAACGGTTTTTCAATTTTTCACAAATGCATTATTTTGAATTTTTTCCTATTTGTGTGTAAAACCTTACAAATAAAACTTATACTGAGAAACTAGACAAACTAAACTTTCCGAAGGTATATAACATACCTAACTAAAATTTTATACCCTCGATACTGTAATACCCAGAATATGTTAACCTCAGGAAAAAAGTCGCTTTTTTTCTATAGAAATGTTGAAAAATTATTATTTTTTATTTATTTTTAATAATAATTAAATTAATGTATAATAATAATATTAAAAATAAAAAGATAAATTTATTAAAATTTAATCTTAATTGCATTAGATCCATTTATATCATAACTGTTTTTATACTTAATTTATTGTAGTTGATGAAGTATTTAAGTCTTGTAAATTTTTAAATACCCAGTCTTTCATCCAGCTTTTTTGTCGCCTTTATTTACTGCGTTTTTTTGTCAATCCTTTCTTGGCGTTACTAGGTTCAGCTGTTGATTTCGCTGCTGGTTTATTTGTTGTCTTTGGAAAGAAATCGCATTGAATAGAGGCAGAAAACTTTTTCAACTTGAGTCTTCCATCGACATGCGGTATAAAAGCATGGTATTAAGCGGTGCCATCGATTGTTACCGCAGCATCGAATCTGCTCTTCAGTGTTTTCAATGTTTGCTGATGATCCTCTTTGCTACTAAAAACTATTTTAGTTTCTTTACAATAACTCTTTGCCCAATGGAATAAAGCAGTCGAATCTAAGATGCGATCTTGATGAGAGCACTGGATGCTTAACTTCGCTGCATTTCTTTTAAGGTTTGCTCCAATACCATCACATGCTCCTTTACCATGAGCTGTAGGATGAAAATGCCACTCAGCTGGCATTCCAAAATCTTTTTCATGGGCCATAAGATTTGCCAAGCTACTTTTGTTTTTAAAATGTTGACGAGCTCCGTCCGAAACGTAGTATACCTTCTTTACTGTAAATTTAGATTTAAGAAATTTTAGTATTCTCTTCTGGTACTCATAAACTGCAACGGTATCATGTCTTAAATCGTGTGATATGATTGCCTTACTTTTGTGTTCCACTTTTTCATCTTTCATGTAGTAAATAACTACTGTGAATATAGTTGCTTGGTCGTTATTGAAGTGGAATGCTTGTATGGCATCCTGAAGAACGTATTTATAGTTTTCTGCGAAATCATATGAAATAACGAATTCACCAGACTTCAAATGCATCTTCAAATCCTTGAAGAATGACCATTGCTCTTTGACTAAAAAGTCATGGTTTCTCAAGTTTAGCAATCCTGTACACATTTCTTCCACAAAATCATCTACATTTAAAATGATTGTTTTCAATGTGCGTCTGTCAGTCTGAATCCAAGAATCAAATTTGACCTCCTCTATATATTCTCGATCTAAAGAGTTGATTAAATTTTCTTTGATGAATGTGGTTTTCGGGCAAGTGGTACATTCACCTAAGTGGCAAGAAGTTGTTGCATTAGGACACATAGTCAATTTAAGGCAATCGCGGTAATCGTGTAAATCTTCTGCCGAATCATCTGTTAAATACTTTAAGTTGATTTCCTTCAACATCAGTTTAACATTTTCATGGTAAATGCAAACGCATACTGTGTGAGTTCCGCTGCTTTCTGCCAAAACGCAATGTTTTGGCCTCATTTGGGTTAATTTCGTGAAGCCAATACTAACATCCTCGTGTTCAGATTGAAATGTTGCAAATAACTCTTTCAGGTTACAGATAAATATTCTCTTCTGTTATGTTATGAAGGTATGTTACATACCTTCGGAAAGGTTAATTTGTCTAGTTTCTCAGTATAAGTTTTATTTGTAATGTTTTACACACAAATAGGAAAAAAATTCAAAATAGTGCATTTGTGAAAAATTGAAAAACCGTTGTCTTGAGTTACAATACATTTATTTTGATAGATATCCCACTCCCATCCCACTAAGCGACCAAAAAGCTCTTAAAGGAAAAATCCTAAGCTTTCTTATGAAAAAAAAAAAATGCCCTTTTTGAAAAATAAGGCAAAAAATGCTTTAATTTTGCAAAAAAAGTCTAAAATTTTTTTTTTTTTTTTAGAATTTTTTTTCCGAAATATTGAAGAAATAGCTATCTAAACTATTTGGGAGAAAATTTTCTAAGAACAATAGGTAATAAGTTACATGGATGAGAAAAAACACCTGTTTGGCCAAAATGTCAAGTTTTGATCCCCTCTAACTCAGAGAGATCTGGACCGATCTTATTGAAAAATTGTGTCTAAACTACTATCCAATAGGACTAACCTTGGTGCAAATTTCATCCCGATCGGAAGACATCGGTTTCAAAAGTTGGTGCACTTGACATGAAACCCCCCATATGTATATAGATATATCAGGCACCATCATTTCTATCTGGTATCGCTTCATCATGAAATTCATCATTATTTTCCCAGTTTTCGAATATATACAAGGCCCCTATTTGAATAACCAGACGATATCTTTATATATATTTTAATTTTTCAACTTACGAGCAGCGATTAAAATGTGATGGTTTGCAGGGGTGAGATTTTCGTTGACGAAAAACGGTTTTGAATTCATAATTCCGATTTGATCTGGTTGAGTCTATTTAACGATGATCGTCCGTCTGTCCGTCGTGTGTCCATGTAAACATTGTAATCGAACTACAGGTCGCAAATATAAATATATTTTGATTAAATTTAGTATATAAGCTTTTATAGGCGACTGAACTAACGCTATTGAAATTGATGAAAATCGGTGCATGGTCAGACTTAGTACCCTTACAAACGAGATGCACATAAATTGCCATAAGGTCGAAATTATCATATAAATCTCGGACTAATTTGGTTTGTGTGTGTTTATTACACCCATAATCAGTAGTCGAAAAATAAACCCTGTAGGACAATTCTTAGTCATAGCACTCTTATAAAGTTGCTTCCCGATCTTCACTTAATTTATAAAAAAAAAAAACAAAAATATTGCACTGATTTTTCTTAAATTTGGTTTGTATATAGTTTTGCAGGAAATAAGTGGCTACCAAATATGGTCTGGATTAGTCCAATTTTGGAAATTGTTCCCATATAAATGTAGCATCCGATATGAACTATTTCATTTATGCAGGGTAAAAATTAATAACAGTGCCAATCAAATTTGGCTGATGTTTTTTATCTAATAGGCTATTCACACTTACTGCGGTTTCATGAAACGCCAGCGTTTTGCTCTCTTGAGATGGTTTCGAAATCATAGTGTTCACATTATGTTTTTGTTATTTACTGCGGTTTCATTTGACATTTCTCATTTCTGCACCAAGTTTGTTTTGATTGTAAACAACACAAGCGCGTAAATAAACAAACACTTTTTTTTTTTCATTATTTTTCTGACATAAGCAATGCAAATTTTTTCATTTTAATGCTTTTTTTAACTACTATTGGTGAGCAACCCTGTTCTTTCTCTTGTGTTTACTGTGATTTCAAACAAACCACAGTAAAATGAGCAAAATGTCTGCGTTTTTTTTATATGGAGTTATGTGTGATTTATAGTGTGATTTGGCATGAATATCATGAAAGAGAGCAAAACGCTGGCGTTTCATGAAACCGCAGTAAGTGTGAATAGCCTATAAATCAAATTGGTTGGATCTAAAATCCTTTATTTCAACGCATGGTAGAGGATATCATATAATTTTATTAGTTGTACATTATAACATTGATTATAATCAATAGACCGTCGTTTCACCAAGTGAAGCATCCCCACACCATCATCAACTTCCTCCGCGATTCATTGATTCCTATACTTGGTAGTAGTAATGCTTGCAATCGGACTGAAATCTATTTTTATCATCTAGGCTCTGATTCTTGGTCTCATTGCAAAATCTGAGACATTTTTCTCTGATACGTCTGGTGTTGTCTTCGCTCCACAGCTCGAGCATCCCTATCTGTTAGCAGTCGTTGGCGCTGTTTTTTCAGTTCCTTTGCACTTAAATTCCGTCTTTTTCGCACTTGCTGTACGATTCGTAGGGAAACTCGTATTTATTTTTGCTGTTTCACGTGCTAAATCATTATTTTTGTCATTTCAGCAATTTAGTTTTTGTATGAAAGTTGATTTACTTGTAAAAAAATTAGACGAAGAAGTTCCTGTATCAATCAAACTTGTATAATTGTGAAGTAGAACAGTATCTGTAACATAGAAAACACTGCTAATGCTGGGAATCCTCTTTTTACGTTTGCTTTCGATTAATTAACCAGTGTTGCAACGTAAACAGAACGAACGTGAAAAAGTGGATTTTTCATTTTCAGAGTTTGCTTAAATTATGTTTATAAATTTAAATTATGTTTATACTTTTTTTAATATTCATATTAATACAGAATTTAAGCACGAAAGTTTTAAATCAATTAATACATTTTTAAGGCATTTAAAGGTCAAATCGCGTAACACGTATCAACATATGCTCGCCACTGTATATCTATTACTGTCTGAGAGCTTTTGAAAGAATTTTTTCAATACTAGTCTATACGAATATGAATATAGACTAAAAGTTTGATATATTTTGGTGTAACTTAAAAAAAAAAAACAAGTGAGAAACTTATAGTGATGTAAGGACGGCTTTACGATACTGGAAGTTTCGTGAATGGACATATAAAATAACCAAATATCCAAATTTGAGCGACATCGGAAACGGCCTAAAAATGTTTGGATTATAACCATCTTCAGCTTTATGTTTAATCATACCACTTTTCCTACCCCCTTTTTGCTCACCTAAATATGAGATTAATTTAACTTTCTTGAAGTCTTAACTACTTTTAAGATTTTTTACTTTTTGAAGAATATAAATTAAAAACACAAACTCATAGGCTCAATTAAATATTTATCAATTAATTTCTTACCAAAGATATTTTATATTTTGTTTCTCAAGAAATTTATAAGGACATTGGACATTAAAGCATCAATGCTTGGGAGTGTAATGAATTCTTAAAAAGTAAACTAAGACACATTGTATTTAACAAAGCAGGAAATACACAACTGAAAGGAAATTGTGCAAGCATGTTTTATTTAAGTTGGCTTCTTTTCATTTGCGTCGTAAATTCTTCCAGTGCTTGGAATCTATTAATTTCTTTAGAAAATTTTCAGTCTTCAGTGTTAAACTTTAAGGAATGTTAAAATATTTTTACTTGATTCATTTTGTTAATTATTTTGTATAATTATAGTTGTTTTCTATTCGACCTTTCCAAATTTATTTGTAAAATAAAATATTCGAGCTCGAGGCCTGGGGGTTTTTTTTTTTTAAATTAAAATTCTTCTTTATTCTCCAATATTTCGATATTCATCGAATATCATCTTCAGGGAGTATAGTGGATTTTAATAAAAATATAAAATTAAAAAATATACTTGTTCATTACTCGTCATTAAAAATTGCACTCAATGCAATTGCACTCAATGCAATTTTTCGAGCTCGAATATATTATTTTACAAATATATTTTGTATAATTAAATGTTGTCTTCTTTGGGTCTTCTCATAGCTACATGGACTCCTATCAACGTTTCTATAAAAAGTAATACAAATGTTTTATTTTTCTAAAATTATTAGCCCCATTTTTATGATAAAAAACACTGATTCATTTGAAATAATGTGAATTTTCGGGAAATTGAAAAACGAAGAGAAGAATTTAATTGAAGGAAAAAAGTTTTTTTACTTTTTTTTTGTAGATTCTGATAAGGGAGTGTAGATAAATCAAGGTTCAAAAAATACACACATAAATCACACCATGATCTGTTCTAAAACAACCAACACATATTTTTAATTTCATGTCAATTATGTGTGTTTCTAAATTTTGTACTTTGCCGAACACAATCATGAATGTGTTTCGTTTTAATTTTTGATTGTGAACACGAACGTGTTTCTATCACGTATTGTTTTATTCGAACACACATAACCCACACAGTTTCGAGTGTATCTAAATTTTAAGATCGTGTTCTGTTCGTGTTCTCAAAAAAAAAAAAAAAAGAACATGAACAATACACCGAGTGTACTACGGAAAAATAGAGCATGAATAATAAACAGGTTCGCGTTCAGTGAATAACAAAAGTTTAATTTGAACCACACAGAGAAATTTTTATATTTTGTTTATGAATTATTTTTTTTTTTTTTTATTAGTTTTTTATTTTTATTATTTTTTTTATTTTTTTTATTTTTATTATTATCTTTTTATTTTGATTTTTTATACCTGCTAATGAATTATTTTAGATTTTTTAAATACATGTGGTCGAAACAATTGTCATCGTTTATATCGGGGTGTATCGGTTTTTTTCGATCGCGAGTGGATAATGTTTTAATTTTTAGCTGTACTCGTGCAGGAACACGAACTGAAAATAAAGCTACACCCGAACTTGTGTATTGTTTATGTTCTGCTTTTTTTTAGAACACGTACAGAAATCTAGCTATATTAAAATATAGCTACACTCGAAACTATGTGGTTTGTGTGTGTTCGAATAAAACAATATGTGATAGAAACATGTTCGTGTTAACAATCAAGTTTTAAAACGAAACAAATTCATGATTGTGTTTGGCAATGTACAAAATTTAGAAACACACATAATTGATATGAAAATAAAAATATGTGTTTGTTGGTCTGAGTTGTGTTTGTTTACGTATATGTACGAGTTTTTTATTCAGTGTGTTTTTTTTCGGAACTCTGAGATAAATATTAAAATAAATACAATGGTGAAATCTTAATGTTAACATTTTCTGTTAAGTAAATAACATTAGAAATCAAAAATTTATATCTTAGTTAAAACAAAAATCTAATTGGTCATTCTACATCTTTTATCGCATTCCGTTACGGTCTGTTAAGTTAACATTCCATGCAGTGTAGGGCTCAAGCAGTGTAGGGCTCAATAAAAAATATAAAAATATATTTTTCTTATGAAATTAATTTTACCAAAAGGTTGCAAAAGTTATAGCATAACCACATCAATGTTGTATTAATTAAAATTTCAACTATAAACATATATCTGACGGAAAATGAATTTGTTTTATTATTTTTTTATATCAAATAAAAAATAATGTATATTCACATAAATCAGCTTATAATGTTCCTTTGGTCTAAGCGGTCGTTTGGGACCGACCAGAATGGGTTGTGATATGTCAGGTGAAAGCTGCAAGGTAGTGCGTTCTAATGGCATACCATGTATATTCAATTGCTTCTCAGGAAAAACGATAGAATGATCACTTAAAAAAAATCTTATGAGTACGATCTTCATATGGAAAAAGCTGTTATATCTAGCCGATCTGAATAGGGGTTGTCATATATTGGGTGCAAGACCCAAAGGAGTAGATTCTAATGACATACGGGACATATTCAATTGTTTCTGATTTTTTTTATAAGTATCTTTATCATTGTTTGTCGGGGAAAACGAAAGAAAGGATCAATACAAAAAATAAAAAATAAAAAACAATTTGGTAGACCCGGTACGTTATTAGAATCCCCTTTAATCAACGGGGGTGGATCAGGATCAGGATCTTTGGACCAAAACATATATCTAGAAAAAATTAAAGGAACATTTTTCAAAAAGTGCAAATAAGGACAATGATCCAAAACACAAAACCCATAAAGTGCAATCCTGGCTGTTTTCTAATCTGCCTCCCGTCATGGAAACACCACCGCAAAGGCCTGACATAAATCCTATGGAAAATTTGTGTGTTTGTCTAAAAATAAGAGTTGTGGAACACATGTTTTCCAGCAAAGCTAAGTTAAAAAGGTCCTACAGTAAGAGACTCAAAGTGGTTATAAAGAACACGGGATTGTATACACGTTGTGGTGGCCCTTCGTTATATGGAGCGAAAAAAGTGTTCAAACTCTCAGTCGCACCCCCTAGAAGTATGCGAATTCCAAAAAACAAACAAACAAAATT
Source organism: Cordilura impudica (assembly GCA_963682025.1). Taxonomy (NCBI): domain Eukaryota; kingdom Metazoa; phylum Arthropoda; class Insecta; order Diptera; family Scathophagidae; genus Cordilura; species Cordilura impudica. The sequence continues at coordinate 121,690,140 of OY821517.1, forward strand.
AATTAAACACATGATAGAGACTAACTGTGTGAATTTCTAGGTAAATCTCTATGCCAGAATTTTTTTTTGACAAGGATTTTATTTTTGCGGATTTCGAGAAAAATGGGATTTTTGTGTACTCTTTCTAAATACATCACTTTTCTACTTTTAAACGTTATATTTTATCTTAATAGCCTAGGGTTTCGGAAAAAAATATTATGACCCCATTAACCCATTTGGAAGTGGGGTCACATATGACCCCAACCGAATAAAAAACACTTTATTCAAAAAATTCAAATATTTTGTAAGTGCTATTGAATGTGTAGAACTTCCGTTCCTGAAATTTGAGATAAATCCGAGAACGTTAACTCATTATTTGCCAGCTTTGGATTTTAAGATATTTTTAAATAAAAATTACCGAAAACGAGTTTTTCTATTGAACTCGATGAATCACTATTTAGAATTTAAGAATTATAATTCGGAAAATATTTTTAAATTTAACCCTTCAGTGCTCCTGGGATCAAAATAATCCATTGTGCTATATCTCTGGTGCAATTATCTACTTATTGCTCGCGAATATAAATTCAAACAACTTTTACCCAATTTTATTATAAAATTATATTATTTTTAAAAACTATCTATATTTCTATAAGTAAAATATAAAATTAATTCTATTTATTTTGGTGTATTCAAGGATAATTTAGTGTGCGACAAGTCATATAAAGGTTTTTCCTCCCATTTTCCTTTAAAAATCATTAAAAATAATATAAAAACTATTAAATATCTCTAGATCCTATGTATTATTTGTTGCAATATCTATATGTAAAGATCTCATATGTAAATATCAAAATTTGTTAAAATATGTAAATAAAGGAAGAATACTTAATTGAAAACAAAATTGAAATAGTGTGCGACAAGTATTGCTTTTCTTTAATTTAATATTATTATATTAATTTTATATATCATATTCTTTTTAATAAAAAGTATTTTATTAGCTTTGTGTCATTTGTGGGTCTTCTCATTTTATTTAGAGAAATATAGATAGTTTTTATACATTAAATAATTTTATAACAAAATTGGTTAAAAGTTGCTTTAATTTATATTCGCGAGCAATAAGCATATAATTGCACCAAAGATATATAACACAGGATTATTTTGATCCCAGGAACACTGAAGGGTTAAATAAATAGAAATTAACCGAATTATTTTTCTTAAGTTCCAAATAGTGGTTTCATATGTGACCCCACTTCCTGATGGGTTAATGGGGATCATAATATTTTTTTCCGAAACCCTAGGATATTAAGATAAAATATAACGTTTAAAAGTAGAAAAGTGATGAATACAAAGTATTTAGAAAGAGTACATTTACAGAATATTTTACAAAAATCCCATTTTTCTCGAAATCCGCAACAATAAAATCCTTGTCAAAAAATTCTGGTAAAGGAATTTACCTAAAAGTTCACACAGTTAATCTCAAACAAGCATTTAACAAGACCTTAAAGAGCTAGATCAATTTTTTTAGATTTTGTTTAAAAAAATTTCCCAAAACTTGAAAAAAGAGTTTTCATAATTTTATCAAAAAAATTTTACATTTTCGATCTCAATGCTTAATAGGTTAGCAAGGTGGTAATAAAACAGTACTTCATATCTGGGCACATATAGGTATAGAGACTAAAAGAAAATGTATCCAACATTAATTAATTTCTTAAAGTTAAAAAATGCCATCAAATTTCATCACCTAGTTTTTTTTTGGCACAAAAGTGGTCTGGGGCATTTGCTATTTATTGGCTAGTTTTTATTCGGTTTTGAAGTTTTATAGCTTTTTTTTGGAAAAATAATTTAATACTGATCCCGAATTATATAACAATTTGTCGGAAAAATTAATCCGTAGAACGAAATTTTCGTAAAATCTTAAAAAAAAGTCATATTTTCCCCATATAAACAAACTTGAAATTTTCAATCGCGTTGAGCCACCTCTAAATGTTTTTTGATTGGCCCAAAACTTTGTGTTTCTCACTTTTTTTGCTATTCGCATATTTCTATGGGGTGCGACCGAGAGTTTGAACACTTTTTTTATTAAGGGCCACCCTAATACACATATTTGATTTATTGCAGATAGTAACTCGAAGACGTCCGAGTTTGGCCTGTGCACATTTTTGTTAACTAGTCGAAGTTTTTTTTCGGTTATTTAAATTATGATCAATTAATTAGTAAAATTAGTAACTGCTCACAGTAACTGTATATTTACAGTCTAGTAATCAACTATTGAGCATACCAAAAATTATTGGGTAGAGTAAGGACTATTTGATTGTATATTAATCTCTACTATACTAAGGAATGAGATTGAAAAAATCTCAAGACACGTTTTTCCTCTTAAATTTTTTTTTTTTTTTTTTTTGCAAATTTTTGACCGCCACAGAACAATCCGTCCTGACAAGTTTTGGGAAAAATTTTCTTTATTTCTCAACATAATCTTCTTTTAGCTTGATACACTTTTCCCAGCGACATTCAATAGCGTCGATACCCTGTTTATAGAAAAATAGCCATCAACGGCAGACTACACTTCTTCATTGCTTGCAAGTCTTTTACCAGCGAGCCATTTTGCAAGGTTTGAAATAAAAAATAATCCAAAGGAAGCTAAATCTGGCGAATAAGGTGCGTGATGAAGCAATTCGAACTTTAATTCGTGGATTTTGGCCATCGCAATAGTGGATGTGTAAACGGGTGCATTGTCTTGTTGAAACAACACTTTCTTTTTTATATTGAAGATAAACAATTTTTTCTGTTATTGTGAGCAATCGCGCCACCCATCTTCCGGACAGCTTTCTCATCTCCAAATTTTTGGTCAATATTCAAATGCCTGTCATTTCATCCGCTGATTATCCAGCTTGTAGCTTGTACGGCCTCGTTTAAACTCTCTATAGCCGTACTATAGCTTTAATATTGGACTGAGACCTTTCAAATAAATATATTGATTTACAAAGCGGTGCCCAATTTTTCCATGTTTACAAATCCATTGAAATCGTTTACTTTTGATGGCTTCAAAAAAATATGAAACAACGTGGCGAACTTGAACCTTCAATCATATATATTATAAGGTTGCCACCTTTCACCAAAGTAATTTTTTTCAAAATATTTGCCAGGTCGGGTTGTTCTGGAACCACTCTCGTATTATTTAATTTTTTTTCTGATCTTTGAAAATGAGTGATGAAATAGAAGTACGTGCTAAAATTATTAAATACTTTCAACAACACCAAATTGTTCCCAATGTTATTAGAAACTATCAGGAGAATTTGACCTTTGATGGGAAACATGATTCTGTGAGAAAATTGGAAGCATATTGAAAAGAACTTTCAACACATCCGGTAGAAAAGTAGCCTCGTTAGCTCAGTTCCCAGACTAATTGATGCGAAAAGCTAAAGCCAGTGCAGGTTTTAAAACATACAAAGTCCAAAAAGTTCCAGGCAAAAATGCTGCTTACAATTTAGAGGCCAAGAACAGAGTACTGAAATTGAAAAAAATACACTCCTGCTGGTTAATTGACGAAGAACCGTATGTAGTGGCAGATTTTGACAACTTCTGGGTCTAAACGGCTAGGATAAGGATAGGATAAAGCAGACGGAATTTCCAGAAAAAAAGTTGCGCAATTGCAGCAAAATACCAAGTCATTTGTTACAACGGGCTCTATAAATACCGAAATTTATATTAAAAAGTCTTAGCAAAGAAACCCACTTCCTTTCATAAGCACTCGATTTGACATCCTGTCACTACGGTAATTAAGCTTTTGAGTGGAACAAGAACAATAACGCGGAGCTTAGTCCAGTGGAGAATCATTGGGCTCTTGTGAAAAGGGATTTGGAAGCACAAAAAGGAGTTCAATAATGTGAAGATTTTAAACGGAGATTGACTACATATTCCGAAAAAGTGACAGAATCCACTTTACTATCCCTGACGGAAGGGTTTCCGGAAAGGTCCATAAGGTGGTGATTGGAACTATAAAAATTATCGTTTTTTTTTGTAAACTTTAATATAATTCTAATTAAATAACTCTATGATCAGTGGTCGTCTGTCGTAAAATTAACCCTAAAAGTATACAATAGATTTTCTTAAGTATGCATATTTGGGCGGGTCGATTAAAAAATTGCCCAAGTGACAAGGAAAATCGTATTCTAGGGATCAAAATAAGAAACTCTGCCGAGGAACCATGCCTCTAAAACGAATTCAGATGTCCCGACTTTTGACCTGTCTGTCTGTCTCACTTTGACCCATTTAGAGTGCCCCAATCGAGTCCAAATGTATGATCGACCCCCACTAACTTTGGAGGACCGACCCACCCATGCCTGTGGCACACCCCCTGGAACCTCCCTGGGGGGTTTCCCATACAAACATTTAAAAAAATCACCATTTTTTGTTTAGAATTGGGCTGACTATGTTTGATTTAATATTAAAATTAACACTCATACGTATACGTATCATCTACTCTGCTCATATGTTATGTTTATGTTATTCAAAAAGATCGATCGGATGAGGGTAAATAACTTTTAGATCACTCTGTGACTATGCGTGACTACCCCAAAATTAATCTGTAGTCACAACAAGACTATGAGCCAAGTTTCAGATCAATTGCGTGAGGGGGAATGGGGTTGCCCCATGGCAAACAGACAGACACACAGGTCAAAAGTCGGGACATCAGAATTCGTTTTAGAGGTATGGTTCTTTGGGCAAAGTTTCTTATTTTGATCCCTAGAATATGATTTTCATTGTCACTTGAGCGATTTTTTTGCCTCCCTACAAATCGACCCGCCCTAATGCATATAACAAACTCATTACGAAACTAAATAATTTTATGAAACTAAATGTTAATCTTACTGCTTTATTAAATAATACTTTAACCAAAAACTTTTTTTTTAAGTTTTTCGAAAATCGAGCTATCTAAGGGTTTAACCGAGATTAGCCGAAAAACCTCACTAATTATAAAACCGGCGGTTATGATCTATGATTTTAAATCTAAATATGAGTTAATTCCTTCAAAGCTGTTGGAACATCTTTTTCTTTGGCCACCACAGCTTTTAAATGCACGTTCTTCCTCTTATATCGTAAACCGACATAGTGGTCAGGGTGTTATAAGTTTGTGCAGAAGTTTGTAACTATCAGAAATATACTTGAGTAAGACGAAAGCCGTTTTAGCACTAAGCGATGTTCGTCCGCAAATATACGCAACATACAGGTCGTAAATGAAAATATATTTGAATGAAATTTTGTATGCTAAGGTTGATGCGTGCTATTGCTGAAATTCGGTGTAATAGTTATTTTTTAAATTTATTCCTAATACCCACATTCAGTATGGACCTAAGACCCTTTATTGAAATTCACGATATAGGGCATCGTTTAGTGACACCTCGACCGTCTATAACTTTCTTACTTGTATGATATTTATTCTGGTTTCTTTAGTATTTCTATTTTTTGTTTTTGTTCTTGTTGGTACAAGTATGTATGAGCGTAATTTTCTATCCTCTTCAAAGTGCGACTGCACTTGTGTTGGTTGGTTGGTGTGTATGTATACATTTTATAAAGAACGTTTAGTATATTTTTTTTCTCATTTAAATAATGCACTTTTATATCTTAAATTTTTTACACATTGTTGTTGTTTAATACTTTATTTTATATGCAAAAATTGAAAATGTGCAAAACTTTTTCTGTTTTTAACAAAATTGATGTGCGTTTTAAATGTTTTGTAATCGGTTGGAAATTTTTAAGTTTTAAAAATTTTTCTTTTTATTAAAAGTTTTTTTTCCCGGTTTGCGGTTGTTTTTCCATTAAATTTACTTTCGATACTGACAATGTACACCGTCTGTCTACACACTTGTTCGCTTCGTTTTATTCGGCTTTAGAGCTTTTTTGCTTTTTTAAAGCTTTTTCATTGACTACAGAGTATATTGTTTCCTTTTTATGTGTGTGTTTGTATTTTAGTTTGTTATTGTTTTCTGGGTTTTTGTTTTGGCAAAAAAAAAAAAAAAAAAAGAAATGGCTCTTCAACCCCTTTTTTTTAGAAAGAGAAATATACCTTTTTTGTTTGTTGCTTTTATACATTTTGAATTTGAAGTAAGTTAATTCAAAATGACACACAGTGGGTTTAAAGATAGACAGAGGTAAGGATTTATATTAGGAAGTAATTTAAAAGATTTGTATTTTTTCTTCAACAAATATATCAAAAAGCATCATTTGAAAAAAAAACAAGCAGGAAAATAATATCAGTCTAGACCGACTATACGATACATGCTTTTAGAGACCCTTATACCCTCTTAGGGTATAAGCATAAACCAAATTTGAGTGTTGTAATTAATTTTTTTTGCCTTCGGATACGAAAAAGTTCATATCGGATGCTATATTTATATGGATACCAGGTCGAAAAATGGACGGATAGTAACCATATTTGGTAAGGTCACTTATTTTTTTGCAAAAAACATATACAAACCAAATTTAAAAACAATCTGTGCAATATTTTTGTTTTTTGATAGATAGTGATAGTGAAGATCGGGAATCAGCTTTCTATGGGGGCTACGACTAAGAATTGTTCTATGGGGCCAACTTTTGGACTACTTATAAGTGAATATAATAAACACTCTAGCCCAATTTGACCGAGATCTATATGATAATTTGGATATTATGGCAATTTAAGTCGATGTCATAGGGGCTATTTGTATGGAGAGTAGGTCTGAACATGAACCAATTTTCACCAATTTCAATAGCGACCATGCTATGACAGATAGAGTTTGATTACAAGATTTACATGGACACACAGACGAACGGACGGACGTACGGACGGACTCGGGACATTGGGTCTAGGTCAAATATTTTTGGTAGTTACAAACATCATCACAAAATCATAATACCCTGACCACATAATACAAAAATCGAAACTTGCAATGAGTTAATTTTCGAGTTTTTACACTTAAAAATTATTGAACTTCTAAAGAACACTGCTGGAACTGTATCTACTTTTATCTACTTTAATCTCGATTATTTTTTATAAAAGATTAATTTACAATTAATTGGCTGTTTTGGTACATTTTAACCCATGTGTGACGTTAAGGTTAAGTGGCACGTATACACTAGGGTGGCCCTTCATAAAAAGTGTTTAAACTCTCGGTCGCACCCCCTAGAAATATTTGAATAGCAAAAAAAAAAACTGAAAAATACAAAGTTTTGGGCCAATCAAAAAACATTTAGAGGTGGCTCAACGCAATTGAAAATTTTAAGTGTGTTTATATGGGGAAAATATGACTTTTTCAGATTTTACGAAAATTTCGTTCTATAGTTCAATTTTTCCGACAAATTTGATGGCATTTTTTTCAACTTTAAGAAATTAATTAAAGCCTACATTTTGTTTTAATCTCTATACCTGTAAGTACTCAGATATGAAGTATTGTTTTATTACCATTGAGCATTGGGACCGAAAATGGAAATTTTTTTTGATAAAATTTTGAAAACTCCTTTTTCAAGTTTTGAAAAATTTTCTTAAACAAAATTTTAAAAAGTTTGATATAGCTCTTTAAGGTCTTGTTAAATGCATGTTAGAGTTTAACTGTGTAAATTTTTAGGTAAATCCCTATGCTAGAATTTTTTTGACAAGGATTTTATTTTTGCGAATTTCGAGAAAAATGGGATTTTTGTAAAATATCCTGTAAATGTACTCTATCTAAATACTTTGTATCAAAAATTCATCACTTTTCTACTTTTAAATTTTATTTTATCTTAATAGCCTAGGGTTTCGGAAAAAAATAATATGACCCCATTAACCCTTTTAGTTTGGGGTCACATATGACCCCACTAACCCTTTTTGACCCCAAGCTAATAAAAGACACTTTATTCAAATAATATGAAATATAAAATTAATTCTATTTATTTTGGTGTATTTAAGAATGATTTAGTGTGCGATTCAAATTGTTTTCTGTAATCACTTTCGACTTGCAATAAGCATTGCTTTTCTTTAATTTTATATTTCATATTTTTTGAATAAAATGTCTTTTATTGGCTTTGGGTCATTTGTGGGTCTTCTGAAAAATATAGATGTTTTTATACATAAAATAATTTTATAACAAAATTGGTTAAAAGTTGTTTTAATTTATATTCGCGAGCAATAAGCAGATATATCACAATGGATTATTCTGATCCCAGGAGCACTGAAGCCTTAAATAAATATAAAATAACCGAATTATTTTTCTTAAATTCGAAATAGTGGTTTCATCGAGTTCAATAGAAAAACTAGTTTTCCGCAATTTTTATTTAAAAATATCTTGAAATCCAAAGCTGGCCTTGGCAAATAATGGGTTAACGTTCTCCGATTTATCCCAAATTTTAGGAACGGAAGGTCTACACATTTCGTTAGTATACTTTAAGCATCGCATCTAAAACTTCAACAGCACTTACAAAATATTTAAATTTTTTGAATAGACTGTCTTTTATTAGCTTGGGGTCATATGTGACCCCAATTCCAAAAGGGCTAATGGGGTCATATTATTTTTTTCCGAAACCCAAGGCTATTATGATAAAATATAACCTTTTAAAGTATAAAAGTGATGAATTTTTGATACAAAGTATTTAGAAAGAGTACATTTACAGGATATTTTACAAAAATCCCATTTTTCTCGAAATCCGCAAAAATAAACCCCTTGCCAAAAAAATTCTGGCTTAGGGATTTATCTAAGAAGTCACACAGTTAATCTCTAATAAGCGTTTAACAAGACCTTAAAGAGCTAGATCAATTTTTTAAAATTTTGTTTAAGAAAATTTTTCAAAACTTGAAAAAGGAGTTTTCAAAATTCTATCAAAAAAAATTTCCACTTTCGGTCTCAATGCTTAATAGGTTAACAAGGTGGTAATAGAATAATACTTCATATCTGAGTACTTACAAGTATAAAGACTAAAACAAAATGAAGGCTTTAATTAATTTCTTAAAGTTAAAAAAAATGCCATCAAATTTCACGACCTAGTTATTTTTTTTGGCACAAAAGCGGTCTGAGGCATTTGCAATTTCTTGGCGAATTTTTATTCGATTTTGAATTTTTATAGCTTTTTGAGAAGACAGTTTAATACTGATTCTGAATTATATAACAATCTGTCGGAAAAATTAAACCATAGAACGAAATTTTCGTAAAATCTGAAAGAAAGTCATATTTTCCCCATATAAAACACACTTAGTTATTTGATTGGCCCAAAACTTTGTATTTCTCAGTTTTTTTGCTATTCGCATATTTCTAGGGGGTGCGATCGAGACTTTGAACACTTTTTTTTTCTCCATATAATAAAGGGCCACCCTAGTATACACTGAGAGTTTCATACAATTGTAAAAATGAAGTACATGCTTTTATTACATTGTAAACTACTTTTTTGGGAATGCGGGTATGACTTGAAACTGTTTTAACTTGTAACTCTTTTAGATATTCATAGATCTTATAAAAAATATTATATAAAGCTCTTCTTATCTGTCAGTTGAAATCACATTAACGCCTTAGAAAAGAGGACCAAATTTGTTATTGTTCAGTGACTTCGGGTATTCAAATCGATCCATACAAATAATTTTATCAAAAAAATAAAGTTTAGCAATAAAATTTAAACCACAGTTTCGATACAATCTGCCATTTTAAAATACATTTTACACTACCTAAAATCTGGAAATTGTTCAAAGTTATAAAATAAAAATTAGGCAACACTAATCTGTCACAAATTAATGTGTGTTTAAAATTTAAGTTTCTGTTTATATATGTTTTATGTTAACCCTTTCACGACCAATGGGACATATATGTCCAATTTTTATTTTTTTCCTATATTTTCCACATTTTCCAACTGATTTTTTTAAAGCTGACTTGAGCCGACAGATGATAGTTTTAGCTTTCAGACCATACCAAAAAAAATGGCACATGTTTTCTCAGGATCTAAGACGGTGACCCCAAAGTCTGAAAATTGTGTTTTTGGTGGTATTTGGATATCATTAATTCGGACATTATTGAACCGAAAACATTAAAATTTTGATATAACATGGACCAGTATTTACGGTTTTCAGAAACACCTAAATATATGGAATCGGTTTATTATTTAGCAAAATTCAGTACGGGTAAAAAAGATGTTTTATTCTTTAATATTTTTATTAAATTAAATAAATTAAATCAACAATTAATTAAACTATAAATAAAAAGACTTAGAAAAAGATTAATTCTACATATCTCAAAAATATAAAATCAATTATGGTAATCTTCGAAACAATTACAGTTTTTTGTGAAACAAAAAGGTTTTTTTTTTACAAAAGGAACGATTTTCCTTTCCATTTTTAGTGATCTATGTATATTTAAAAATTTACAACAAATACAAAACCAAAGCTACAGTTATTTGTGTAAAAAATAAAAACACAAATCACTGACATGCTTTGAGCGGAGTAAATTAGTTGCTAATTTTGACCGTTTACAACCAATGGGATATATATGGCCCATGGATTTTTTGCTTAAAGGAATTTATAAAAAATATTTTTGACGACACTTGTTTAGAAATGTTGGGTCGTTAAGTACGAATCCACAAAAAAAAAATAAAAATTTTCCAGTAGTTTAGGTTTGGTCGTGAAAGGGTTAAATGTTAAATGTAACAACTATTAACACTATCGTATAGAGCTCGGTCAAATTGGCTTTGTGTATGTTTATTACTCCCATTAATCATTAGTCCAAAAATAAACCCTATGTTTGCTGTTTCCTGATCTTCACTTGAATCTATCAAAAACAAAAATATTGTAGAGATTTTTCTCAAATTTGGTTTGTATATGTTTTTGCAAAAAATAAGTGATCTTACCAAATCTTGTCAGGATCAGTTCACTCTTTGACCTAGTCCCCATATAAATATAGTATCCAAAATTAACTTCTTCATATTCGAAGTCAAAAATTATTAAAAACAATACCACTCAAATTTGGTTTATGCTTATTTTTTATATCCAATTAGTTGGGCCTTAGAGATAGGGTGTCTAAACGCATGGTGTAGGGTATCGAATAGTCGGTCTAAACCGACTATAATTTTGTTTTGATATAATATTTAGAATTTTTCTATGGAAAATCCAAAATTTTGATTAAGTTTTTCAATAAGGTTTTTTGAGAATTTTCACCTTACTTTGTAATACTATATTATGTAAATTCAATAAATTATATATTATTGTTAAATATATTTAAGTAGAAAAGGAATATGTATCCTAAACTCTTTAAGAAAAAAAATTGTTAAATTAATAACTGATAAATGTTACATAAATAAAGAATTGAAATTGAAATTGATGAAATTCTTTCTTAGATCATATACTGAAGTGAAGTTATCTTCTATACTTTTCTGTTTTAAACATATTAGGGAAAAAAAAAGTGTTTACTATATACGACAAAATTTCTATAACGGCCAAAAAGCTTTTTCGTCATAAGTTAAGAAATACAAAGAAAAATTTCTAAAAAAAATACAGGTTGGTTTCTCTCTCTCTCTTTCATCTCTCTCTCTCTCTCTCAATTTGGCTACCAAGAAAAGTAAACAAAGTTAAAATGTATGTTTAAATAGTGTACGCACACACACCATAGTATTATATCAGAAAAGCAAGCTATCTGAAAACAGCTGTTTCATAACCGGAAACCAAATGTGTCGGATTAGACGTTTTCGTTAACTTACACACAAACTTTTCTTTTCAACAAAAATAATTCAGTATGAGTATTGATAAAACGGTCACTTTTACGAGTATTTTAAAATTAGTTTGATTATTTATAAAGTATTCCGTTCGAACATTTTTAAATAAAAGAGTTTATGGTGTCAAATATTTTTCAATCAAATGTCCACTGTACTCTCCAAATGCCGTAAATCGCGCATTTGTATTTGCAGAGAAACTCTTCCAAATTTTTTATATCCTAACACTCTGTGGTCAGGATATAATAAGTTTGTGCCGGTGTTTTTAATTGCTAAAAAAAAAAAGAACTTGCGATGACTTTTGTATGTCATATGTAGCGTATTAAAAGCTTTCGAAATAAGGTTTGAATGATACTAAATATGCTACAAAGTTACTGAAAGCTAACGTCGGACACTATTGTAAACTAATTTTATTTTAAAAAACATCGAAAAGGAAATAATTAATATTGTCATTTGAATTTTTAAATATAAAAAAATATAATTAAAAAAATTTAATTCATAGACCATAATTTAAATAAAGGAAAAAAAAAACTTAGTGAGTTTGCTTGAATTAATGAGGGCAGTATCATCTGCATAGTAAGCAGTCTTCAGGTACGAGGGAAGAGAAAAATCTGACGTGCAAATAGAGTACAATAAGGCAGAAAATACTGAACCTTGTGGCAGACCAGTCGTGATAAATTTGGGAGGAGATAATGTATTATTGGATGAGCACAACAAAGGTTCTATCGTCAGGAAAGTCGGCAATAAGCCCGCACAGATATCTCGGTATATCAGCCTCGAGCAGTTTATATATTAAACCGTCATGTCAAACGGTGTCAAATGCCTTTTCTATATCCAATATAATTAAACCTGTAGATTTTTTTGTACGTTTATTAGCTTTGATTATATTTGTTATAAGGTTAACTTGGTGCGCTACACTGTGCTGTTGTTTAAAACTAAATTGTTCGTTGGATATAATCGACGTATTTACAATGGAGTCGCAGATTCGATTTTGAATAATTTTCTTATATAGCTCCGGGCTACTTTAATGAGACCAAGCCAAATCAGGCCAAAAAAATTTTAAGACCTCGTGCTGCCTTATGAATGGTAAAAGCCATTATCGCAAGCACTCTTTTATATACAAATCGGTTTTAGTTGTCCCAAATGTAACCCACAAACTGTTTCGTCTGCCGCAGCTACAGATTGCTTGCCATACCAAAAATTTCGTAAAGAAATTTTGACTTCTTTTGTTTCTTATACTCTTCTTGGACACTTTCCCTACGGCCTGAAACATAAAAGTCGACACATGGTCTCATCGCAGCGATCAGATTTATAAAGTATTTTGGCTCTTTTTTTTTGCATCACTATTCTTTTTGGGACTTATGTCAGGAACTTTTTGGACTTTGTATGACTTTAGCCCTTACATCCTTTTAAACTTTCTGACAAAAGCCTCAGAGCATTTTACTTTTTCCTGTACTTTTCTGCCGATATATTGGAATTGTTCTTAAAAAAGGCGACTACCTTGACAGAATTTGGGTTATTAAAACCTTTTTTTAACACTGCCTTATTTCCTATCAATTGCTAAACGCTCAGTATAGTTTTTAATGATACGCGAAACGATAATTGGGAGGTATATAAGTGCAAATTTCCTTAGTCTGATTTATTTATTTATTTTAGTCTATGGAATAAATTCTTACAGGCACTAAAATCATAAAATAATATGATAAAAAAAATTTTACCATATCAAATAACTAATTTGTGAATTTAAGGGTTTAACACGTTGACGACCGAACCTAAACTGCTGGAAATTTTTTTTTTTTTTTTGTGGATTCGTACTTAACGATCCAACATTTCTAAACAAAAATGTCGTCAAAAATATTTTTTTTTTCAATTCCTTCAAGGAAAAATCCACGGGACATATATATCCCATTGGTCGTCAACGGTCAAATATACTCCGCTCAAAGAAAGTCAGTAATTTTTGTTTTTATTTTTTACATAAATAAATAACTGGTTTTGTATTTGTTGTAAACTCTTAAATATAGATCACAGAGTATCGATTACTACTTATTTAGTTTGTACTAAAAATGGAAAGGAAAATCGGACAAACGCAATATGTTCCTTTTGTAAAAAACCTTTTTGTTTCACAAAAAACCGTAATTGATTCGAAGAATACCATAACTGATTTTGTATTTTTGAGATATTTAGAATTAATCTTTTTCTAAGTCTTTTTATTTATAGTTTAATTAAGTGTTGATTTAATATTATGATTTTTTTTTACTTTAATAAAAATATAAAATTTAAATTATAGTTGGTTTCTATTCGACCTTTCCAAATTTATTTGTAAAAATAAAATATTCGAGCTCGAGGCCTGGTTTTTTTTTTAAATTAAAATTCTTCTTTATTCTCCAATATTTCGATATTCATCGAATATCATCTTCAGGGAATATGATTAAATCAAATATAAAAACAATACAAAAAATAAGTATAATTTTATATGTAAGTGTATGAACAATAATATATTTAAGTGTAACAAGTAATTCGTATAAATAAACAACGCACACAATATTAATAACAGTATCAAAATAACAATTTTTCACAGTATTTTAATATTAATATACAACACTCACAGTGGATTTTAATAAAAATATAAAATTAAAAAATATACTTCTTCATCACTTGTCATTAAAAATTGCACTAAACTTAAAACTATGTGTTCGCTCTTCTATTCCCTTTGTTAACCAAATGTATAAGCCAGGCATGGGCAAATGCGGCCCCACGGGCCGCATGTGGCCCACGGACGAATTTTATGCGGCCCCATATAAATTTAAAAGAATTACAAAATTTAATTTAGATTTAATTCAAAAACAAAAAAAAAAAATCAAAACATTAATACCAAAATTTCAAAGTATTGTTCAAAAATAGCATTAATACGAGTATAAATTTTCAATAGGGCCACAAAAATAATACAAATTATTTGAATTTAACGTCTGTTAGCATGCTTCATTTTTTCTATTAGAAACAATGTAGCATGTACAAAAAAATGAATTTAAAAATTGATTGTTTGCAAAACACACTCATGATTTGAAATGCAAACGACAGAGCATAATAATTTTTCTCTCTCGTTTTTTATAGTTAATTATTTTCAGGGTTGTCAACTTTAAAATATCAAAAAGCACTAAACCGACCAAAATCGCATAATGTGAAAAAAACACTATATTTTCCATTTTTTTTATTTTTGCTTTTGCTTGGGGATGAGAGCAATCCCGATAATTAAATGTTTTATTAAAACTAGAAATTTTTTATCTTCGGAACAGAAATTTTCTTCTTTCAATCCATTTTTAATGTAAAGTAAAGCATTAACTGAATGTAATGGCAATGGATTTCTTATTTTGGCTTAGAAAAGGTTCATGTCGCTAAAACCCCTGTCAACTTTAGCGTTTAAATAAGAAAGCGACAAAAGTTTAATATCGAGATTAGCTACAGCTTCAAATAGATTTAAATTAGTGGCAACCTTATGCGATTTCACTTCATTCCAAAATTCAATTGTGGATTCATAATGTTGCCATTTCATCAGGTGGATTATTTGCCATCCATTTTCAATAGTTGACAAAATTTAAAAATTAGATTCGACTTGTGATGCTAACAGCAATTAAGGATTTGGTGTCACTGATGTTAAAAAAAGCACTAAGCACTAACTCGTAAAATTTTCGCGTCAAAAATTTTAAAAAGCACTAAAAATTCAATTGAACTTTAAAATTTTGTTTAAAAAATTTAAAAACAAAAATTGGCAAATTGGACGATGTTTTAATTATATCTCATGTTCATTTTATTGAAATTAACTGATAATACTCAACATATATCGGTCCCGCTTTTTACTTTTAAGGAATTAAAATGGCATCAACGAGCAATAAAAAACGTAAGATAGGTGATGAAAACAGAAAATTTAAGTAGACACCATGAAAAATTTCATTCACAAATATTGAAAAAGAACAGAACATTATTTCGTCTTTTAGCCATGGAAATGACAGATCACTTGAAGCAAGTTACATAATAGCTTGGGATATTGCCCGTGATAAACGTCCTTATGGGGAAGCAGAGTTAAGAAAACACACTATGAAGAAGGTTATGAGCATTCTCGACCCTGATAACAAAAAGCTGCATAAAGCGGTAGATCAGCTTTCTTTATCACGGCGCACAACCGAGCGTCGGATTGGAGATATCAGCACTTTTATTGAAACAAGTTTAAAAAACGATATAAAAAATTCTGCAGCATTTAGTTTAGCTCTTGATGAATCCACAGATGTTAGCGATGTTCCTCAATTGGCGATCTTCATTAGGTCTGTATCAGTTGAATTTAATATCACTGAAGAAATGTAGCTCTTTCTGAAACAACGCGAGGCATTGGTGTAAAAAATGCACTTTTCGAAGTAATTAACAAATTTGAATTGCCACGAGATAAACTTATTAGTGTTGCCACAGATGGAGCACCTGCAATGGTGGGTAAAAATCAGGGTTTGATTGGTCCTTTAAATAAAGATCCAGATATCCCACATTATCTATCAATTCACTGTATTATTCATCGGGAGCATCTTGTTTCAAAACTCATCGTCAGTTTAAAAATTTTATTACGGACTTGCAAGAAGTTGAGGAAAACAATGAGTTATCAAGCGATGTCACCATTTGGTCCATAGTGCGATGGCTATCCGTTTCTAATGTTTTGGATCGATTGTTGAGCTGTTACCCACAATAAAGTTGTTTATAAAAGAAAAAGGAAAACTATATCCAGATCTGGAGAATGAAATTTGGATTTCAGATTTAATGTTTTTTACTGACACAATGAACCATCTTAAATCGCTTAATCTGAGTTTACAATGCAAAGACAAAACAGTGCTTGATTTGTCACGATCATTGTTAGGCTTCGAAGCTAAACCTCTTTTGTTTATAAAAGATCTCGAATGTAAAACATTTAAATTTTTTTCCTCTTTTAAAATTTAACGTAAATAATATACAAGACGATAAGCTGGAAGAATACATAAATAATTTAAAACAATTTCATGAAAATTTTAAATGTAGATTTGAGGATCTCAAACAACTTCAACCAACATTCTCAGTTTTTTTCAATCCATTTTTGTGTGATGTCCTAAATGATCAATTTTTATTATCCGATATAATTCTTTCGAAACCAGATGTTGGAAAATTGGAGTTGTTAGAAATGAAGGATGATATTGTATTGAAAATGCCTCACAAATCAACTTCTCTAGTTGGATTTTGGAAACTTGTTAACGAAACCCAATATCCATAATTGAAAAAAGGTGCTGCTCGTTTATTTTCAATGTTTGGCACAACGAATCTCTATACTCCACCATGAAAAATGTTAAAAACAAAAATCGTTCACGTTTAACAAATCAACATCTTACGGAACTAATTCGGACAAGTTTGACAAACTACACACCTGATTTTAAAGAAATAATCAAAAATTCTTCCTAATTTCTTTTTTATTTTTTGTTACCTATATTTTTATTTCATTTTTATATAATTCCTATTTTTTATTTTATTTAAAATGAAATTCTTTGATCTCAAAAAATTTTAAAATATAACAGTATTTTTATAAATACTAATAATATTTCAGTATAATTATTTTATATATTTTATTTAATTGTAATGAATTAATAAATTTTATGTTTGTTTAAAAATTTTTTTTTTGCTTTTTTGTTTGAAAATTAATATTTGTACAGAAATAAACTAGTGCGGCCCACCGTTAGTAGGTGAAATTCTAAATTTGGCCCAACAAGCCATTTACGTGCCCACCCCTGGTATAAGCTATTGGAACAAGCACTCTCTATGTCGCTCTTAAAATTAATACGTTGTGTAGTTTTTGTTTTTATGATGCTTAGCATCTCTAGCATATATCGTCGTTTGTAATTGCGTTCGGTTTGTAAAACTTTAACATCACTAAAATTAGGTGTGTGTTTATTTTCTAGACAATGGTTTACCAATGCAGTTTTCTGTGTTGAATTACTGAGTTTTAGTTTGTGGTCAGATTTATGACCAGCGATTCGCCTCCTCAGTTTGTTCATAGTAGTACCTACATAATCCATATCACATTTATCAATTAAACTCCCACTACAAGGTATTTGGTACATCACATTAGACTTATCCATCATTTCAATTTTGTCCTTGGTTTTAATAAATATTTTGGAAATATTATTGTCAGTTTTGTGCGCTATTGTAAATTTTTGGCAATTAAATAATTTGGATTTTTCGAATCTTTCCGATAACTCAGGTACATATGTGATTGACTTGTGTATTTTTGGTTCTCCAGTTACTTTACAGCTATTTCCTATTTTTCTATCGTAATCTCTAATAAGTTTATCAGCAAGTTTTGTTTTAAAATTGTTGTTCAATAATATATTTCTGATTTTCATTTTATTATTTTTATGGAATTCAGTATCACTTAGGCTAACCACTCTTCTTATCAAATTGATGGCGGTATTTATAATAACCCTTTTAGGGTGTTTCGAAAAGAAGTTTATTATCCGGCCAGATGACGTTGGTTTTTGGTACCAATCCAATTTTAAGACATTATCTTCTCTAATAACAATAGTATCTAAATATGGTAATTTAAAATTGCACTCTTCCTCAACAGTAAACTTAATTCTATGGTGAAAATTATTAAAATTTTTCAATACCTCTTCAACTGCATCTTCCCGAACTATACTAAAAATGTCATACACATATTTCGTCAAGATTTTGGGTTTTATCGTCAAATTATTCATAACCGTTTCTAAAAGTTTTTCCATTACGATGTCTGCAACTATGGGTGAAGCTGGCGAGCCCATTGGAAGACCCTTTTTTTGTGTATATATTTTCCCATCATATTTAATGTAACGGTTATCCTTGATGTAGAATTTTACAATTCGTAGAAATAAATCCTTTTCCATATCCGTATACTTGGAAATTTCTTCCCATTTTTCTTCTATAGTTACTAAAGCTAAATCGACAGGGATACTGGGGAACAACAAGACAACATCAAACGAAATTAATCTTTCATCGTCATGTATAGTCAAGTCTTTAATCCTATTTCTAAATTGCACTGAATCCTTAACATTAAATTTTGAGTTTTCCGTAGTCATTTTCAGTATCACAGTAATATATTTGCACAGCTCAGTCGCTGGAGTGTTGATAGAAGAACATATTGGCCTTAATTTTAATTAAAAAGAAACCCAGGCCTCGAGCTCGAATATTTTATTTTTACAAAAAAATATAAAACTATAAAACTTCTTTTTTTACATTGACGACCAATTGGACATATATGTCCCGTACTGAATTTTGCTGAATAATATACCGATTCCAAATATTTTGGTGTTTCTGAAAACCATAAATACTGTTCAATAACGTCCGAATTAATGACATCCAAATATGATTAAAAAAAACATAATTTTCAGACTTTGGGGTCACCGTCTTAGGTCCTGAGATAACGTGTGCCAACTTTTTTGTTATGGTCCGAAAGCTAAAACTATCATCTGACGACTCAAGTCAGCTTTAAAAAAATCAGTTGGAAAATGTGGAAAATATAAGAAAAAATAAAAATGGGACATATATATCCCATTGGACGTGAAAGGGTTAAGTAAGTCCCTTTGATAATAACGATATCCAATTCACCTCATATTTCTAGTTTTTTGTACTCTACAGTTGTATAAAGCTAATTTAAATTACTGCGAGGGCGGTCCCAGAACAATCTAACCTGACATATAGATGGCGGCAGTAGTCTGAAAAGAATTACTTGGTGAAAAGTGGCAACCTTATAAAACATATATTTTAAGTTTCAAGGGCCACCTTGTTTAGAATTTTTTTGGAGCCATAAAATGTAAACGATGAATTTGTTTGTTTGAAATTGAATCCAATTCATTTAGATTAGATGGATTTTTATTTTAAACTTCCCGATCTGCAAGCTCCCATATGTTTTCTATGGGGTTGAGATCAGTGCTTGTTGTCACTTAGAAAGTTGCGAGCTAAGAGACGTGAGTGCTTGGTTTTTTATCATGTTGGAATATACTACCAGGGACCAAATTTTCTCGAAGATGGCGAATCATGTGTTGTCCAAGTATTTCACAATATTTATTTGTGTTCATATTCCCATCCATTTTGATCAATGGACTGACTCCGTCACAGCGCCCCGGTAGGTGAGTAGGTAGCGTGCTCGCCTATCATGCGGGGGTCGTGGGTTCGATTCCCACCAGAGGCTTTGGTCTGTCGCTGCAAAAAAAAAAAATCTAGCCAAAAATTAGAATCTGCAGACAAGCCACTCGGCTTCGCGGTACTAGGCTTAAAAAAAAATAAAAAAAAAAAAAGAAGCTAACGCTGCTATAAATATATGCTATATGATTGTTGATGCCATTTAAAGCTTGTCACGTCTTAGCACATACGCTAACTGATCCTCCGGCATCTTTGATTATAGACAACTGATATCTAGAAGAATATCTTTGTTTATGTGGTCTACGTATGAAATTTATTTCATCGTAGCCAAATAAGACCTTAGCCCATTGTTCTATGTTAACTATGCTGATATCGTTTCCCAAAATCAAGGCGCTTCCTTTTGTTGACTCTATTAATGAGTTGTTTCTTTGCCGGTCGTCTATCAAGCAAATTTGCTTCATTTAATCAACAGCGCCTGGTGTCAACTTCAATAGAGGCACCAATATATTCATTTGCGAAACTAGCAACGTTCACTGCGTCCTTCGTGGGTCGGTTTGTACTAATTTTATCATCTAACGATCTTGGCGTGTGGTATTTCTCCATGGATGACCACTATCTCATTTTGTTTCTACACTTTTTTTCAGGCGAAATCATGATGCAATACGGTATATAGTGGATTTCTATACACTAAACAGCATTCCAATTTCACGCGTGAATTTCCCTTCCTCAAAAGCTTTTATACTTGCTATTTTGTTATTAGTTGACAACTTTTTCTAACATAAAAGAAGTATTGTAAAAATTTTTGTCATTAATCAGATTTAGCAAAATCGACACATTCAGCACGGTTTGAATTTTTGCTACAAATATTTTCGTGCTTGGGCTAGGCTGAGAACGGAAACTCACATGAAAATTAAATATTAAACCCTAAGTTAAAATATTAACCCCTTCATGGTCAAATTAACTTTGTGCCGTAAAATTAGCAAGTAGAATGTCCAAGGCATTATTTTTTGTGCCAAATTAAAGTCTCTTGCAAAAAAAAAAAAAAAGATTGCCCATTTTTGACAATTTTCCAGAAAAACTATAGAATATTTTGGGGAAAAAATTCTTGCCCCTTCCAGAGCAGTGTGCAATCTAGTTATTTTTACACTTATTTTTATTTCACAACTCATTTTAAATCCAAAAAGAATACAATAATTTACAAACTTGACGTGAGGATGTGTAAACATTTAGCAAAGGCAACGTGATTTAAAAACAAATTATTTTGAATGTTGATAATTTAAGTTTTTGTTGACCTGTTATGTTGTTGAAGGGTGAATATAATTTGGCTTAAGGTCATCGGTTTTTAAAAGATTATCTTTGTTATAAGAAATTTTTAAACAATATTTATAACAATATTCCTTTCCAATATATTTCTATCAACTTTGTTGATCATCATCAGGGATAATCTGATAAATAACAATGAAAATAAAATTAAAAACACAAGTAATTTTGAATTGATAACAAAAAACAATAAAAATCATTTCAAAATTATATTTACTACTTAGTCATTTATTGTTCGGTTTAAGATCATGTATATATTTTTCTAATGAAAGAAAGATAATAATTTTTGTAATGTAAGAGAAATATTAGAAAAAAATTGAAGACAGCGCTAGATGGAGCAGCTACTTTCGATCAAAGCGACTTGTTCATCGTCAGCATCCTTCTGCCTATTACTTCAACTCATGCTTAATCAACTATTTAACTCAACATTTGAAAGAAAAGAACATGAGAAATGTTTTTCTTTTTATATACGAGAGTTTGTATGAACAAGCTGAGCTTTTCCAAAGTAGCTACTCCATCTAGCGCTGTCTTCAATTTTTTTCTAATATTTCTCTTACATTACAAAAATTATTATCTTTCTTTCATTAGAAAAATATATACATGATCTTAAACCGAACAATAAATGACTAAGTATTCCAATACAGATCAACAATACATAGCAATAACATACAACACATGAGGTACAATGCATTTGTTTAATCTGTTAAGATTTCACATGCCATTACAGTTCCATCTAGAGGACAATGGCAAAAACAAAGAGCTGTTCATATTACAAGAGTTGTAATTGATCTGGCTATGTTAATGTAGAGAAAGCTAAAAATTGGAAAAGCTCAGCTTGTTCATACAAACTCTCGTATATAAAAAGAAAAACATTTCTCATGTTCTTTTCTTTCAAATGTTGAGTTAAATAGTTGATTAAGCATGAGTTGAAGTAATAGGCAGAAGGATGCTGACGATGAACAAGTCGCTTTGTTCGAAAGTGGCTACTCCATCTAGCGCTGTCTTCAATTTTTTTCTAATATTTCTCTTACATTACAAAAATTATTATCTTTCTTTCATTAGAAAAATATATACATGATCTTAAACCGAACAATAAATGACTAAGTATTCCAATACAGATCAACAATACATAGCAATAACAATTATATTTACTTTAAAACAAATTTTTAATTTGTTTGAGTTGTAACCTTCTTTTACACAGTGTAATTGTCAACTAACTTTTGTTTTAATCGTTTGTGTTTGTCAACCGTATGTCTGTAGATCTTAGCGACGCACAGTGAACCATTTGACGAGAAGGCGGTCAAAAATCTATAACTTTTGATTGGATTGGAATTTTGATATGCGGTTTTTTTTGTTTGGTAGGTGAGACTTCAGCCTTTAAGTTTTGCTAATTCTCGACCGAAAATAAAAAAAGTTACGGAGGGTTTAAAATACATTTTCATTTGTAGTTAAATTTTAGTACAAAAGTGAAGTGTTAAAAGGTAAAAAAAGGTTTTTTTTTTTTAATATAATGTCTTAGTTTTTCAGTTAATACGTTTTAACAATTTTTTAAGTTAATTTTTTCAAAAAATGCCAAACTTTGGCCACCGTAAACTTTTTAGTCCTAATGTGCACAAGGGCCAAAGGTTGTTTTTTTTTGAAAGATCCCGAGTTAAAATATAAATATAATTTATTAAGCAGCGAACGTAAAATTTACCTTATATTGGTTCAAGATAGAGAAGTTTCAATGAAAAACTCGTATGTTTTTGCTTTAGTTAAGTTTTTTTTTATTTACTTTTTAAATATTTCTATATCAATTTTTATGGTAAATTTATGAAATATAACAATTTTTATTGTAAATTTACAAAATATATAAATTTTTAAATCAAGAAAATTTTTTAACTATACAAAATAAAGTGTAACTTATTGTTAGTGTAATGAAAAAGTACTTTAAATCAACCAATTTTAGTAAAAATTTCTTCTAAATAGCCTTGATTTTCATCTTCTAGAAGTTGCTTAGCTTCTTCGTCTAATTCAATAGGGGCAGTTTTCCATTTTTGACGAATGTTGGACATATATGGATCTGAAGTGCATAACAAAATAGTGATAAGGTCTTCATTAGTACAACATCTGGATATTTTCCTTGTGTTGTGCTCGCGAATGAATCTGTAGTCTTTGTTCTTGCGCTTCTTCAGATAGATCTCCTATTGGTGCATATTGTTTTGAAGTACTTGTTCCCCATGCATGGCCATGGTAGAAAATTTTATGAACTGTGGATGGCATATATCTCCAAGAGTATTTTTCATTATAAAGTATTTCTGTTTTATTGGCGTACTCTCCAAATTTTTTTGCATTTATTTTTCTGCTGCATGCTAGAACTTGTAATATGATTTTGAATCGTCTTATTAATACATGATCTACACCTGTGATAGATGCTGCAGTTTCCGGATCGGAAAAAAATCTCCTTGCAGTATTTCCATCATTTGTGTTTCCTTCCCCTTGTTTTGGTTGGTCGATTACGAGGCCTAGCTGTAGATATTTTTGTTGAATTTGTTTTTTTTTTTGCTTTCTTTTTTCTTCATTTTCTTTGTTTTTTCTCACTGTTTCGCCTATCGGACCAAATTCCAAATCATAGCCCAATTTAAGGATATGCTCAAACATATTCTAGCATGAAGAGGGGACATTCCAAATTCGTAGGCTTCCTTAAAACTATCGTATTCTGTTGGGGGTTGGCTTAATTGACTTGATGTCTTTTGGCATATAATGCAGCTTGACGTTTACTTTTTTCCAGTTAAAGCTTGTGCAACTTTTCCATCAATCATTGTGAGACACATTTTAAAATGTACTTCAATCTCTTGGTCATCAAATTTAAATATTACTGGTTGAAGTTCCTTAATTTGATCTTTTATTTTTTGAACTTCTCCAGTTATGACATCTTTGGTTTCCGTTTTGAATGCAAATTTTATTGGTCTGCAATACTTTGTTGAAGAAGGAATTTAATTTTTCCATATATCAATTTCTGTTGCTCTACTAGTTGACGGCTCTAAGACGCTATACCTTTTTGTTAAGCGCAATGGAACGAAAGATACCATAAATATTGCTTGTATTGTTTCTGACCAGAGGATGTGATGGATCATCCCCATTTAGAAATTAAAATATCAAGCGTATTTAGCAATCATTCTGCAGTATGTTCAAGGAGATCTTGCAATTTTATTTCTGCTGATGTTGAAGTGACACTAATAGCAGATTGTGAAGGTAAACATTATTTTTTGGCAGAAACTAAATCTCGATACTCTGGAAAAATCCCACAAATCTTTTCGTTGGTTCGCTTCCGCAATTCCTTATATTGATTTTTGGTCAATTTCAAATCCAAAAATATGGCGAACGCTTCTTCCGGCGTAAATTTCTTATCTTCAATTGGTGTAGGATTGCTTTCCAAAATCCTCTTTGTGCGCCTTGGGCTCGCTTCTACTATTTTTTAAATTATTTCAGTTTTATTATTTTTTTATTTTGGGTTGGTTGAATTTGGTGCAAAAATGAATCCTTAACAATTCTTTGAGAAATTTCTTCATTGATATTCTCCAGCTTGCGCCTTCGAGATCTTTCGTCAATTGGTTTTGCTGGTCGACCCTTTTTCCCACTTTCGTTGGCAGTTGTAGATGCACTCTCAAAAATAAGTTCCTTTATTAACCAGTCTTGGTAACGTTTGTACTTCTTTGCCTTGCTATGAGAGCATTCAATGTACCGTCTTTTCAAATTCGATGCAAAATTAGTAATTTTTCCTTTGTGCATTTCTATGTCTTCTAGGTTACAATTCTTAAAGAAGTCGTTGCTCACTATGTGCAAAATTACATCGTCTACATCATTTCGTTGAAAATAAATATCTGCCAGATCTCTGTAACAGTACTTAGCCATTGCACAAATTGTAATGAATAATAATTGTGGAAACATTATTATAAATACTCTTTCTTGCAATTATGTAAAATAAAAATTTTTATCTTTTATTACCACTTTTAGAAGCATAAAAAACCCACACCCTAACCCCTTTTAAAAGGTGAAGCATACCTGCTCATATCTTAAAGAGGTATGTCGCAATAGTTTTTTTTTACCATTTAGAAATTTTTATCTTTTATTACCACTTTTAGAAGCATAAAAAACCCACACCCTAACCCCTTTTAAAAGGTGAAGCATACCTGCTCATATCTTAAAGGGGTATGTCGCAATAGTTTTTTTTTACCATTTACCTGTTATTTAAATTGTTTTCCATTTTGTCAGGTATTTAAACTATATAACTCTAATTCAGACTATTAATGTTTTTGAAAGATACCTATCTAAATGTACCTGTAACAATTAAGCTCATTATATCTCAACTCATTTTTATAAGTATATAACAACTGCCGACAACTCTACCGACACGCAAAAAAATACACCGCGGTGCACCTGTACGACCAACTTTTGTATTCATAACACTCAAACGGACGGACGGACATCGTTTAATCGACTCAGAAAGTGTTTTTGAGTCGATCCGTATAATAAAAGATGGATAACGGTCCAATATTTTTGGCAGTTACAAACATCACCTCAAACTTAATATATCCTAACCACATAGTGGACAACTTTTGTATTCATAAATTTTGCAGAAAATATCTAACCTTGGGTCAGAAAAATTGTTCTGGTGCACACGGGCGGAAACTGGCGGGTGTATAATGGGGTATAGGAGTATAGGGGAGGGTTCGGACTATAGAAGAGTGCAAGACTTTTTCTGACTGCTTTTGACTGGCAGGAGTTATGCTCTATTAAGTAGGAGATTTACGGAAAATTTGGAATTTAAAAAAAATTTTTTTTGGAATTTCGGAATGACTCAGTGATTTTACATTTTTAATTATGCAAAAAAAAAATTATACAAAATTTATTTCAATTCAAAATCTTTTAAATCAAAAAAGTTACAGTCATTCAAAAAATTTTAGCAAAATACTGAGAAAGCCCATTTTCGAAGACCCTGTTCGCTGTGATATAGTTGAGATAGAGTCGCAATTTTTTGGCTCCCGAGGTTTACTAGTATTTACTTTCAAACGAATAACATAACTTTAAAATCGGTAACAAAAAAAAAATGATTTTTGGCCGCCTTCTCAAAATATGGTCCAGTGTGCGACGTTTTCCGTATCTCTCTTATAATTAAGAGCTTTGTCATTGGGAACATTCATTATATGAAGCATTTCCAACATAAATCTTTTCCTATAATTATATTCCTCTTGTAAAATTTTTGTAGAATCAAAGTTTGGTTTATGTTTGTTTGTTGAACAATGGGCAGCGAGTGCGGTTTTTTGCTCTATTGGTCTGTCAATAGCTTTTAAATCCGATCGATGTGAGGATAATCTAGTTTTTAGTTTTGTTTTTGTTGTACTAATATAAACTTTGTTGCATATTTCTTTTTCATTGCCGTCACAACTAATTTCATATATAAGATTATATTTATCATCTTTATCTACTTTTGTTTTGGTTTTGCTAAATAATTTTCCAATTGTATTGCTTGTTTTAAATGCTAACTCGTATTTATCGCAATTGTGTGAGAGAATAAAGAATACCAACATTTACAATCGCGATAAATACGAGTTAGCATTTAAAACAAGCAATACAATTGGAAAATTATTTAGCACAACCAAAACAAAAGTTCTTATAACAAAGAGAATCTTTTAACAACCGATGACCTAAAGCCGAATTATATTCACCCTTCAATTATTTTGAATTTAAAAAATTTTACAAGCAAATATGTGGGCACTAATTTTGTCGTACGGTTCAATGTAAAAAAATCTTGAAAAGCCATAATTTCTTTTCCTAGAAAAGTACTTAATTGTTAAAAAAAAAAATTAAATAACTGTTTATAGATTTTGATGAAAGTAAAAATTTAACAGAATTTTCCTAATTGATGCGTTAGAAACTTGATGACATACTAATATTTAGCATCTGGACAGTGAAAAACCGATGTCAGATATATTAAACTGTTTTGACACGATCAATAAAATGCACAGGCAAATTCTGATATTGCGAATTTTTAATTTCCATGATTATGAAATTCTTAATATAACATAATAAACACATGCCTTTCTTTATCAGTTGTGGTAAAATCACATAGAGCTCAACGAAATTTGCCTAATTGCCCTAAATAATTTGCATTTAAATGGCAAAAGTTTTAGTTTTTGTTTTTACTAATTCAAAAAATTACCAGCAGTCTCAGAAAAAATCTTCGAATTATAAACACAGCTCAGCTCAGCCAAATGAAGCCATTAATTAATTCCGTTTTCGAAAGAGTTTAAAACAAACAATGTTTTCTTAATTTTATTTTAGAAATATATTTTAAAATGATAATACGAGTATATAAATTTGTAATGATTAAAATTAGTTTTTTTGTTTTGTGTTTTGTTCTTTTAATTCTTTAGAGAATATGAGTTGCATAAATGACTTTCGTATATATTAAAATACGAATTAATTACTTAAATACAATATAAAATATAAAATTAAACATTAATGTAACTTAAATTCAAATTAATATGTTCCATTCGTTTGGTTTGTTCGTTTGCCATTGATGAAAAATGAACAATATTATTAAAAACTAATTGATATGCGTAAATATGTTTTGGTCGTGCAGTAGGGGGTTTTAAAAATAAGTTATCAACTAGTTTTACTACTCGTAAACAATTATTATTTTTTTTCTTATGAATTGTAAGCATACGTACAAATATGAGTTACACAAATATTTTATTAATTTTGTGAATCTTTTTTTATACAGTCTTTAATTTATTTAGAGAAAAGAAACAAAAAAAAAAAATACAATTTACAAAACCTTCTTAAAACAAATATAAAATAGTTTATATTAATTTTTTGTTTATAATTAAAAGAAATAATACAAATTCATATTACGAAAAAATATGCTTTAAATACTAAAAAGATCAATTCACTTAAAATTTCAATTCATTAAATTTAACTCTCTTCACAGATTTCTTGATTAATGACTCAATAGATTGTCCTTAGAACAGTTCTTAAAAGAGGATAAAGAGAAAGAGGGAGAGAGAGATAATTTTAGAGCTATCATTTTGATATTAAGCTCCCTCACTATGAGTCTGCATGCAGTTGCAGACAAAAAAAACTTTGGCTTTCTATAAGCTAAACAAATAACAGCTTTTGTTAGCAATGATCTTTTATCTAGATTTTTATGTCTCTTAATTTTATCATTTAACAAATTCTTAAGAATATTTTTTTTGAGCATTAAGAACTTTTGCTGCCAAAC
Source organism: Cordilura impudica (assembly GCA_963682025.1). Lineage (NCBI taxonomy): Eukaryota > Metazoa > Arthropoda > Insecta > Diptera > Scathophagidae > Cordilura > Cordilura impudica. The sequence continues at coordinate 121,718,572 of OY821517.1, forward strand.
CTTAACAGCTCTCTGCTTTCTGTTTTATCTTTGAGTATTTCATTCGTTCTTTTTTGTTGCTTTGGCGTTTAACAATTCATATAATTGTGATCATCGGCATTAGCTTCCTGTTCTTCAAATTTCTTCAAGTCTTCTTTATCTTCTTGCTGTTGTTTGCCCTCCAAATTATTACCAACATTTTGATAAACCTCGGCTTGTACTTCTAAACTGCCGGCTTGGGGCATAGCCACCTGTTTGGGCTTGAATGAAGAACAATTGGGTGAAGCTTTCGTTAGCTTGCCATAAATAATATTGGCGCGTTCATTTAATTTGATCGTTTGCAGGGTTACTCCATTTTGATAGTTGTGTTCTTGCTCCTGTTTGGCTTCCATAATGGTGTTTAAATAATTATTACTTGTGGATGAGGATAGATTTTGACTTGTATAGACGGGTATGTTGGAGGGGAACACTTGATAATGCTCTGATCCTGTAGGGCTCGTAGGCGTATTGAGTCTTGTGCAGGAGGCCATAGGCGAGGGGAAAACAATTTGTTGAAATTCATCGCCGGGTGTGGAATTGGGTGTGAAAATGGGTCGTGGTGGTGGTGGTACTAAATAATTGTCCATTAATGAGCCTGGTGAGCCTAAGCGGCAGCCAAATCTTCTATCATCATGATCTGAATGGGTACCGGAATCCCCTAATGAGGCACCACTACAATTACTGCCAGTACTTAAACGACCTGAGGACGATGATGAGGATACAGATTGTAGACTTAAAGAGCTTATAGGTCGGGCATTCGATTTAAAACTAGAAGAGGTGGCTATTGAAGATTTAGTTTCGTCCAAGGCACTGTCGCCACATGAAGATTTATCATGTGCTAAATTTGAGGTGGATTTATGTTTAGAGAATAATTTCTTAAACTTTTCGAAAGGCGTTTCTCTCTTCAAGTGTGTTTTCACCTGATCTTGTATACGTTCGTATTCTTTGCGCATCTGATCAATTTGTTCTTGTTTCTCACGGAAACTTTGTTGCACATCATTGCGATGTTTCCATTTTTCCACCAATTCTTCTACTTCACGTATGGACAAGACATTATTCTTGAAGTCATGCATTATTTCGGCCAATTCATCATCTACATTGGATCGCATAGTAGCGTTCGAGGCATCCGATACTGATCTTTTGAGTGTACCATAAGTGGGTTGATGTGCTAGACGTTGCGTTGAACCCACACGATTCAGACTTTGTCTGGATTGGCGTACAAATTCCTCCTCAACCGGACGATTAGACGGTTGAAATAAATAGTTGCCATCATCGGTGTTGGCAGGTGAAATGGGCTGTTGTTGTTGCGTTTGTGCAATGGGCACATTTGCCGGTTGTAGCACATAGTCATTATTTGCCGTGGAACTGGTGCAACTTTCCAATAATTGAGAACATTCCTGACTAAATTTATCTGTTTGATAAAGGGGAGCATCAGTAACATCTTTGTCTGAATTATTTTGTTCTTTGGAGGCATAATAAGGAGGTTCACTTATTCTCAATTCATTGCTAGTAATCTCTGGGGTCGTTAGAACTTTAGTGCTTTCATAATTTTTACAAACATCAGCTGAGGATCCCTGCAAGTTCTCCTCCTCAGATTCTACGCTGATATAATTGAGATTTGAAACAGCCATAGTTTCAGATTTGTTTTTGTTTTCCGAAGTATTGTCATGATCTGAACCACTAGACATTTCCATATATTCGGCTTGTTGTTGTTGTTGGCCCTCTAACATTTCAAGCTGTTTGGGGGATTTAGGAGACTTGGGAGATTTCGGTTGTTTCAACTTGGGCGAATTGGGATGAGACTTAACGGCTTCTATGACAATCTTGTTAGCGGTTGTTTTGCCATTTTCCGTATTATGATTATTCTTTGAATCCGAGCTGATGCCCTTAAAGTAATGATACATGGTTGTCAATTCATGGAATTCCGAAAAGCTCATTATATTTCTGGACAATTTGTGATGACCCTCAATATCGGCTAATTCTGCTGGAGTTTTACCAGCACAATTTCTAATACCACACGCAGTATCACCGCCCGGACATTCCATTAATTGCATGCACAAACGATTTAAACCCCATCTGGCGGCAAAGTGCAACAATGTGGGATATTCTTCGGGACTGGTTTCTCTAAGACTCAAAAAGTTGTTTTGTTTTTCATACGGTCCATTAAGTAAATGAAAATTGGGTGGCATATTCTTTTGAAAACACTGCAATAAGTGAACATCTAAATCATCTTTTTCGATGGGACCTATGCCCAAAGCATGGCACATAAACTCAATGGGTGAATCTTCAGAGCGCAACAGTTGTTCTAGTTCTCGCAGACGTGATTCACATTTTATGGGCCGGGCCCCCAGACTTTTATTATTCTTTTCCAGACGTATTTCAACCATAGTGGAAATTTCCATGCAGGATTCTAAAAAGAATCGGAAAAAAAAATTTTAGAAAAAAAAATTAATCTCCAAAACTTTAAGATCATTTTCAAGAGAGGAATTTTAAAAAAAGGAAATATTCGATTCTTACCTGGTATAGCAAACTGCACTGTGTAGGGATTACGGCATTTGAAATTTCTAATCTCTATCAATTCACCCGATTTTTCCACTACAATCTTAAGAACGTCGTCCTTTTCCAAGGGATCGTTTAACATGGCCACTATTTTATTTTGGCCAATCTTTACTTTTTTGGGCAAAATCGTAAAACCATCTGAACAGGAGGAGAAACTACGTGATATGCTTGAGCCAGAATCGTGACACACGGGACGCTGACATAAAGCACGACCCAAAATATCTGTGGCGATACCTAAAATGTTGCTAATTTGAGCCTGATCATTATCACGTATAACACAGCGGCGCCATCTTAAGTAATTGGGAAGAGCTATATTAAAACAAAAAAAAAAATTAGCACAAGTGAAAAGGATAAGCGATAGGTTTTTTTTACGAACTTACCAGTTTTATGTATCTCTTTAACTTTTTCCTCTGTAACATCTAGTAGAATGCCCAATACTTTTTCGACTCTCACTATACTTAACAGCTGGGACATTAACAGAGATTGTGACAAGGCCAAAAGAGCAGGACATAATATTATAATTTGAAGAGCAGTATTTTGATATTTATAAGCAATTTCTTCACTAAAGGGGCCATCTTCGACTTTAATGTGCAAAAAGCTAAATAGAGAAGGAGTGAGAGAGAGAGATAGATGGAGAAAATGAAATCGTATTACAATAAAATATTTTCCAACTACCGATTTGAACAGGATTTTAAGGAATTTTAAAAATTCTACTCACTTAAAAGGTTTGCGACCACGTTGTTTGGTAATTTTATCAAAATGATTCTTTAAGAAGTTGGCTCGTAATATGGCTCTTTCGCTGTGCTTGGCCGTCACGATGAGAATATCGTCCATGTTATAAGAACCTGTAGAGCTGGTCATGCTGTTGCTCATGGTACCACAGTTGTCTAAAAAATAAAATGTAATTTTTGAAAATTTTTCTTAAAGACCGCAATCATCGATTTATTTCTTTCTCGTAATATACGCAGCAATAAAAAAAAACACAGAAGGTAAATTTAGAAATTTGTGTACGAGTATTAGGGATAAAAAACTGATAAGACTTTTAGGTAATGTTGTTGTGGTTGTTATTTGATTATTTATGTGTTTATATAGGATTTTCTTCAAGAAGCGATTAATGGCAAACAACAAATATTTACTGTCAACCATATGAAAAAAAATACAAGAATTAAAAAAAAAAAAAAACAAAATAAAAACACAACAAACCAAAATTGTTCAATATGAAACAATCAGTTTTGTTTTGTTTAAGATAAGGAAATTTCGAAATGCATTTTTTAAGTTTTACAAAAAAATAATAATAAATAACAAAAAATATATTTGTATATATAAAATATTTTTGCAGTTGTTTGTAAATTTGTTGATATATTTTTTGTTATTCTTTGAAACTGTCACTGTGTCTGTTGTTTTGATATGCTGTTTCGTTTTATAGACTTTTTATATACATTATTTTAAAGAGATATATATTTTTATTTCAAAACGAGTACAATTAACCCTAAAATACTTTTAAGTGTTGTAGGCTTCGAAAATTTAACGATTTTTAAATATACATACATCAATAAAAAGTTTATTTAAATGAATCTATAAAATTATATCAGGCAAGTGTTATTATTGTTAAAAAGAAATTAAATTGACCGACTATACGATGCTCTATACCATGCGTTTCGAGGGATGGTCTTGGATCAATCTTTGCTGAAGCAATAACTGAATATATAAAATAAGTATAAACCAAATTTTATTGATAATTTGCAGATATGAAAAAGTTCATATCTGATCTTTCACTTTTCTCAAAAACGTATGAAAACCAAATTTGTATTGGGACTAGCATTCGTGCTTTGGCCAATAAAGGCTTACATCTCAATTTCATCAATATATATTCATATTTGCAACCTGTACTTTGATTAAAAGGTTAACATGGAAAGACAGGCGGACGGACAGATGGACAGTCGGACGAACGGACATCGCTAAATCGACTCGGAAAATGATTCTGAGTCGATCGGTATAATAGAAGATGGGTATAGGCCTAATATTTTAAAGTTCGAATCTGAACTCAGATCCTAACCTAAATTATAAAAAAAGGAAAATGTTGCTTTTCGCTTTATTTGGGACTTTCTAAGCCGCAAATACTCTTTTATCCCCAAAAGTGGTTAACCTTAGAGGGTTAGTTTTTTCCATATAAAATTATTCCTAAGGTTATTTGGGTACGACAGACCGGATTCTTAGCTCAGAAATTTGGCTACGGTTACCATTTCAATACAGTTACTTCATCTTTAAGTTCTAAAACAATTTAACTTTTTAATTAAATTTATAATTAAATTGTTTTTTGTTTTTGTTTGCACTAGAAAAAAAATTACCTTCTATCTGAAAAATTTCATTATTTTTCAGTTATTAGAGAAGGCAAACGAATCGGCGAAACACTATCGCAATTAAAAAAACGATATTCCTCTATAACAACTAAAAACTTCAGAATGAACGTAAGATTTAATTTTATTTTAGCAGTATTTATGATTTCTATGCTTTTAATTTCTCTTGGCACCGGCAGCTGCTCAGAGCCGGCTTTAAGCCGCATGATTTGGACCTCTTCACAAGAGGAGTAACCAAGCAAGGCATATGCTACAAACACAAGAAAATTGAGAATAATAATAATAACAAGAAAAATCATTTTTTCAAGAGTTTTTTTTTTACATTTTCATCGAAATCGCGGGACTTAATACTTGAATGATAAAACTTATGTTAAATCTGTCTTTAAAATATATTAAATTAATTAAAATAAAATACTTATAATAATTCGTTACACCCTGTAAGTGCGAATGATTGAATTGTATTGTAATTGCCAAAATTGTTAGCATTCCTTTAGGCTCATTTAAATATTCATAAATTTTTTATAGCTTAAAAAATTATTGCATGAAAAAATAATATTTCCAAAATCTTTCGACCACATCTTAAATTATAGTTCATATGAAGGAGAAGGAGCACTCGAAATTCGAGTGTAAATTCTAGGAAATATTATTTTTTCATTCAATTTTTGTGTTCCAATGTTTTTTTAATCTATATATATATACAATTTATGAATATTTAAATGAGCCTAAAGGTATGTTAATTAATTTTAGCATTTCAGAATTCAACACAGAGCGCCTGATGTATAATTTAATCATTCGCATTAACAGGGTGTAACGAAATATTAAAAATATTTTATTTTATTTTATTTTATTTAATATATTTCTAAGACAGATTAAACATAAATTTTATCATTCTCAGCTTCTCCTCCATATGCACTTTAACTATGCCAATTTTCACCGTCCTCCGTGCCCGCATATTGCTTCAAAAAGGAACTAAAAGTTTACCTTCGCGTATCAATATGTAGATTAAATTAAATAAAATAAAATATTTGTAATATATAATTTTATAAGAGCCTAAAGGTGTGCTAAGCAATTTTAAACAATTCGCAATTTATCGCCCTTTCATTTATTATTGAAACTTTCAAAAAAGAGTACATTTTGATCGCCCTGTGTTGAACTGCGAATTGCCTAAAATTGAGTAGCACCTTTAGGCTCCTATAAAATTTTTTATTCCATTTATATTTTTTGTATGTGTTCATCATTTACCAAATTTACAATTTAATGAATTTTATTTAAATGTTCATACATTTTTATAGATATGGGGGGTTTCATGTCAACTCCACTTTTTGAAACCGATGTCTTCTGATCGGGATGAAATTTGCACCAAGGTTAGTCCTATTGGATAGTAGTTTAAACACGATTTTTCAACAAGATCGGTCCAGATCTCTCTGAGTTAGAGGGGGATCAAAATTTGACATTTTGGCCAAACAGGTGGTCTTTCTCATCCATGTAACTTATTACCAATTGTTCTTAGAAAATTTTCTCCCAAATAGTTTAGATAGCTATTTCTTCAATATTTCGGAAAAAAATATTTAAAAAAAAAATTTTTTTTTTGCTAAATCAAAGCATTTTTTGCCCCTTTTTTCAAAAAGGGCATTTTTTTTTCATAAGAAAGCTTAGGATTTTTCCTTTAAGAGCTGTTTGGTCGCTTAGTGGGATGGGAGTGGGATATCTATCAAAATAAATGTTTTGTAACTCAAGACAACGCTTTTTCAATTTTTCACAAATGCGCTATTTTGAATTTTTTCGTATTTGTGTGTAAATCCTTACAAATAAAATTTATACTGAGAAACTAGACAAACTAAGCTTTCCGAAGGTATGTAACATACCTAACTAAACTTTCATACCCTCGATACTGTAATATGGTGTTCACACTACGATATTTGGAGGTGTTTTAGCTCATGTTTTGCAAAACAAAACACAGTCGTTCACACTTGATTTAGTGTGTTTAAGTTAAACATTTCAGCAGATTGAACAGCTGTTTCAAAAATAAAAAACAATTGAAAAGTTATAAAATTTTGAAAATTGATAAAAATAATATTAAATTGGCGGCCAATTACTTAAATTATATTAATGATGAAATTATCAATATAGATGCGTTATTTTCATTTTTGTATTGTATTTTGTATTGTATTTTTTTGATTGTAATGCCACTTTAATAGTAATGTTAAAAAAATAAGGATGCCAACTTGGCAAAAATGAGAAATATTGCACTGAACATGCGCAAAGTTAAATACAACTCTGTCATATTTTTGCTTTTTGAGGTGTTTAAGATTTAAACATCTCAATTGAGATGTTTAGCCAAACGAAAAAATGTATGGGAAAACATCTCAATTTGACTTGTTTATCGCATAAACACTAAACACTTCGCTAAACACTTACGTGTGAACGCCATATAATACCCAGAATATGTTAACCTCAGAAAAAAAATCACTTTTTTTTTTCTATAGAAATGTTGAAAAATTATTATTTTTTATTTATTTGTAATAATAATTAAATTAATATATAATAATAATAATATTAAAAATAAAAAGATAAATAATTTAATAAAATTTAATTTTAATTAGATTAGATCCATTTATATCATAAATATTTTTATACTTAATTTATTGTAGCTGATGAAGTATTTAAGTCTTGTAAATTTTTAAATACCCAGTCTTTCATCCAGCTTTTTTGTCGCCTTTATTTACTGCATTTTTTTGGCAACCCTTTCTTGGCGTTACTAGGTTCTGCTGTTGATTTCGCTGCTGGTTTATTTATTGGCTTTGGAAAGAAATCGCATGAATCGAGGCAGAAAACTTTATCAACTTGAGTCTTCCATCAACATGCGGTATAAAAGCATGTTATTGAGCGGTGCCATCGATTGTTACCGCAGCATCGAATCTGCTCTTCAGTGTTTTCAATGTTTCCTGATGATCATCTTTCCTACTAAAAACTATTTTAGTTTCTTTACAATAATTCTTTGCCCAATGGAATAAAGCAGTCGCATCTAAGATGCGATCTTGATGAGAGCACTGGAGGCTATACTTCGCTGCATTTCTTTTAAGGTTTGCTCCAATACCATCACATGCTCCTTTACCATGAGCAGTAGGATGAAAATGCCACTCAGCTGGCATTCCAAAATCTTTTTTATGAGCCATAAGATTTGCGAAGCTACTTTTGTTTTTAAAATGTTGACGAGCTCCGTCCGAAACGTAGTATACCTTCTTTACTGTAAATTTAGATTTTAGAAATTTTAGTATTCTCTTCTGGTACTCATAAACTGCAACGGTATCATGTTTTAAATAGTCGGATATGATTGCCATACTTTTGTGTTCCAGTTTTTCATCTTTCATGTAGTAAATAACTACTGTGAATATAGTTGCTTGGTCGTTATTGAAGTGGAATGCTTGTATGGCATCCTGAAGAACATATTTATAGTTTTCTGCGAAATCATATGAAATAACGAATTCACCAGACTTCAAATGTATCTTCAAATCCTTGAAGAATGACCATTGCTCTTTGACTAAAAAGTCATGGTTTCTCAAGTTTAGCAATCCTGTACACATTTCTTCCACAAAATCATCCACATTTAAAATGATTGTTTTCAATGTGATCTGTCAGTCTGAATCCAAGCATCAAATTTGACCTCTTCTATATATTCTCGATCTAAAGAGTTGATAAAATTTTCTTTGATGAATGTGGTTTTCGGGCAATTGGTACATTCACCTAAGTGGCAAGAAGGTGTTGCATTAGGACACATAGTCAATTTAAGGCAATCGCGGTAATCGTGTAAATCTTCAGCCGAATCATCTGTTAAATACATTAAGTTGATTTCCTTCAACATCAGTTTAACATTTTCATGGTAAATGCAAACGCATACTGTGTGAGTTCCGGTGCTTTCTGCCAAAACGCAATGTTTTGGCCTCATTTGGGTAAATTTCGTGAAGCCAATTTTAACATCCTCGTGTTCAGATTGAAATATTGCAAATAATTCTTCAAGGTTACAGAGAACCATTCTCTTCTGTTATGTTATGAAGGTATGTTACATACCTTCGGAAAGGTTAATTTGTCTAGTTTCTCAATATAGGTTTTATTTGTAAGGTTTTACACACAAATAGGAAAAAATTCAAAAAAGATCAATTGTGACAAATTGAAAAACCATTGTCTTGAGTTACAAAACATTTATTTTGATGGATATCCCCCTCCCATCCAACTAAGCGACCAAAAAGTTCTTAAAGGACAAATCCTAAGCTTTCTTATGAAAAAAAAAAAAAAAATGCCCTTTTTGAAAAAAAGGCAAAAATGCTTTGATTTAGCAAAAAAAAAGTCTAAAATTTTTTTTTTTTTAAGTATTTTTTTCCGAAATATTGAAGAAATAGCTATCTAAACTATTTGGGAGAAAATTTTCTAAGAACAGTAGGTAATAAGTTACATGGATGAGAAAAAACACTTGTTTGGCCAAAATGTCAAATTTTGATCCCCTCTAACTCAGAGAGATCTGGACCGATTTTGTTGATAAATTGTGTTTAAACTACTATCCAATAGGACTAACCTTGGTGCAAATTTCATCCCGATCGGAAGACATCGGTTTCAAAAGTTGGTGCTCTTGACATGAAACCCCCCATATATATGTTCGCGGCGTTCCTATAAAGAGCATAGGGCCTCATAGAATTTTCGGTAATCATTGTTTTTTTAAGACGACCAGCGGATTAGGCTGGCGCATCCGATCCTGGTGCTGGGGCTTCCAGCGGGCCTCCAAGCCGACAAAAAAGGTTATAACGCCTTGGGTCGGTCGACAGAGCCGACTTATGGATAAAAGTGATTAAATTTTCTTTACATATTGTTTTAAATTTTCAAAATTTAAGATTTAAAATTTTAAAACAGAATATATTTAAAATTTTCCCATATTCATCGTGAACTTAACTATTTTTCCTTTTAATCATTTATATTAACATTCATACAAAACCTACACAAACCAATTCAATATCGGCATTGTGTTAAGTCAATGGATTTCGATCAGTGTAATACAACTAACACATGCTTATAAACAGTACTACTAACTCATTTCTCTCGATGGCCACCACTGGTCTAGATCGACTATAGTTTTCTCACTTCTTTTATTTTATATTAATAATAGCAACTACATATATATTAAAAAAAATCATAAATATCCAAACGAGTTTTATAGGAAATTGGATTTGGGCCAACGGTTTTTTTTCCAAATTTTTTCATCAAATTTAAACTACTTTTAAACATTTTGTTTAAAAACTTCCCTGTTTACGGGAAAACATCGGTTTCAAAAGTTGGTGCACTTGACATGAAACTCCCCATATATATATATTAGATTAAAAAACATTGAAAAAAAATGAATGAAAAAATAAAATTTCCTAGAGTTTGCACTCGAACTTCAAGTGCTGGGCTCTGCTAGTTAAAATAAATACTGGTCAAAATAGAGAATCAAATAATCTCAAATTTGATTGGTATTCGTATTTAAAGGTTTATTACACTTTACAACAGTCCAAAATTGTTGTACAGTGTTACTAGTGTAAAATATTGTCAAAAAGTTGTTGCTTAGGATAAATATATGTAGGTAAATTTTTCATTAAGAACAACAACTTGTGTTTCACAAACACAGTTCTGTAATCAAATTTAAGCAGATTTTTTTAAGCTTCTTTCAAGGTATGCAAGACAAATGACAAAAAGTGTCATAGAGGAAGCTTTGTTAAGTTCTTCTCAAATTTGGTGTTGGCCTTCTTTCTACTAATGAAGAGGTTTCTACCTTTCGTTAAACTCCAGCTATGTTTGAAATTTAGTTTGAATGTCCTCTAGTCTAGCATAGAAATTATCTTATTCTGCGGTAATTTCTAGTAAGGAGTACCGATTTGCTGAAAGGCGATCCCTATCGAATTAGAAAAAAATTTGAGAATGTCCGGACCTCGTTCCCATATAACTGTCACTTATGAGATAGACTTATATTTTCTGACACATATTCCATATCTCTAAATTTGGTCTAAATTGGGACATTTTGGAACCAAGTCCCCATATAATAGTCATACCCCATATGACCCTAAATCTCACTTAAATTTGGTTTATGCCTCTTTTTTTTATCTCCATTTATGATTCTATTTGGGTGGAAATTACATTGAATCCTCATGTCGCTCTGAAACTAAAATAATGGCGAACAAAGAGTGTTTTAGTCAAAGGCATGCAAACATGCTTAATTTTTTTTTTGCTATTTAAGAAATCGTCAAAATTTACAGTGGTGTTTTATGTGAAGGGGTTACAAAAATAGTTCTCAAATTAACATATTCCAATCTCTAAAATTCTTAAGTATCGATTTATCTTTCTTTATTTTTTTTATATTCCCGCTAGTTTAAGTTTAGCTGAGTTTTCCCAAAGCAACCTCTTTTGTTGTCGAGTAACAACTCAGGAAGTATAACATAGGCGATATTGTTTATACCCTATAACACTATGTGGTTTGGGTATAATGACTTTGTGCTGCTGTTTGTAACAACCAAAAATATTCGTCCCAGACCCATCTTTAATTATACCGATCGACTCAGAATCACTTTTTGAGTCGAATAGCAATGTCCGTCCGTCCGTCCGTCCGTCCGTCCGTCTGTGTGTCCATGTAAAGCTTGTAATCAAACTACAGGTCGCAAATACGTATATATTTTGATGAAATTTGGTATATAAGCTTCCATCGGCCATGGGATGAACGCTGTTGAAATTGGTGCGAATCGGTCCATGTTCAGACCTAGCCCCCATACAAATGACCCCTATGAAATCGACATAAATTGCCATAAGTTCCAAATTATCATATAGATCTCAGTCAAATTGGGTTTGTATGTGTTTATTACATCCATTAATCAGTAGTTCAAAAATACTCCCTATAGGAAAATTCTTAGTCATAGGCCCCATATAGAGCTGCTTCCCGATCTTCACTTAAAACTATCAAAAAACAAAAATATTTCACAGATTTTTCTCAAATTTGGTTTGTATATATTTTTTCAAAGTATAAGTGACTTTACCAAATATGGTCAGGATCGGTCCATTTTTCGACCTAGTCCCCATATAAATATAGTATCCGATATGAACTTTTTCATATCTGCAGCGAAAAAAAATTAATAAAAATGCCACTCAAATTTGGTTTATGCTTATTTGCTATATGCAATTAGTTGGACCGAAGAGATAGGGTCTCTTAACCATGGTATAGGGTATCGTATAGTCGGGCTAGACCGACTATAATTTGCTAACTTGTTTTGTTTTGAGGAGTATGGTAAACTTATCTATATAAAAAAATTTAAATATCTAAAACTTAATATATGCTTTCATACAATAAGCTACAAAAATCATCCTTTTTCTTATCTATAATACTAATAGGCTAGGCGATTTCTTGTGACTGATGTTTTGTTCTACCGTTTTATCCGGACTTTGACCAACGTATATTATTTGAAAGGTATTTCTTTTTAGCCGTTTTGCAGATTTACAAATTTTTAAATTTTTTCCTTTATTTTGAGTAAATTGCATTTAAAGTTGCTACTAACACATACATAAAATTATATGTGTGTTTATTAAATTTGTTAATGTGTTTGCAATAAAAATTTATTTGTTTTTTGTGTTGATTTGTGAATTGGCTATAATTGATTAGCGTACTTTTAGGGTCTTTATTTAATGAGGAAATAAAATTTCCTAGAATTTGCCTTCGAATTTCGAGGGCTGGAATCTGCTAATATAACTTAATATATTTTGCCTGTGTTGTTTTTCGCAAAAAAAAATTTTTTTTTGCATTTTTCAATACGTCTGCCTCTGCCATTACGGGTTAATACTGGCATACAGTATTTTTTTAAAATAAAATTTTATTTAAGGTTAAATTTTTGTTTTGTTTCTGATGACAAGGGAGTGTGTCTGTTTTTAGTGCTTTTTTTCCATGGTATGTTGCAAATATGTGTTGCAATTCCTTATTTGTTTATTTCCTTCTTTCTTTTGTAGCATTCTAGTTATAATTATCTGTTTTTTTTATTTTGGCGTGTTTCATATATAATTTAATGTTACATACATATGTTTAATGTTTACCAGAAAATGGGATTATTATGCTAGACAGATGACAAAATGTTCATGATGTTTTGCTGTAGAAAACAGTTAAAAAATTGGGAATAAAAAAATATGAGGAGTTTTAAAATTTTATATGCCAGCAAAAAAAAAAAAAACGGTATCCAAAGAAGTGAAAAAGATCCTAAATAGTGAGTGATTCAAATGTGGTGGGTGGTTATAGGCTTTTCATGGAATGAATGTTGTCTTTTATGGCTTAAATGATCGAAAGCTTGGATTTCTTCATAAACTAAAGCTTCTGAATAACTTTTTTTTGAGAACCCCATTTATGATTATGTACGTAACCCATGGTAATTTTATCTATTTAAACTTTTTATTTTTATACTAAATACGACTCTGTGGTAAGGGACTAAGATTTTTTGTTTTTATATTTGAAAAAATAAGAAATAAAATGATAATTTTTTTTCCATATATGTATTTATTTAAATTTTGTATAAGAGATTTTAAATTAACTTGAGGAAAATTGGTTAAACAAATTGAATTTTTAAAAAAAGTCATGTCGTTAAGTCAAGTATTTTATTATTTTTTAACGTTTTGCCGACATAGAAATATAATTTTGTTTTTTCTTCTTTATTTACAGCAATTACATAAAACTGGGTAAGTGGAAACTTTAATATTTTAATTAATTTGAACAAATTTGACAAAAATTTGTTTTATGTTACTAAATGAATATAAATTTTAGACCTCGCTTGTCTAGATATTGAGATAGTTTGTTTTTTTGGTAATTCATAGGTCAATAGCAGAGTTCAGAAAAAACACACACTGAATAAAAAACTCGTACATATATGTAAACAAACATAGCTCAGACCAACAAACACATATTTTTATTTTCATATCATTTATGTGTGTTTCTAAATTTTATACGGTGCCCAACACAATCATGACTGTGTTTCTTTAAAAATATTTCGTTATGTACACGAACATGTTTCTATCACGTATTTTTTGTTTGGAACACACATAAACCACACAGGTTTGAGTGTAGCCTTATTTTACGTTTTTTTTAATGAATTTTTGCTAATGAATTTTTATATTTTTTAAATAAATTTGGTTGAAACAATTATTGTCGTTATTCTAGGGGTGTATCAGATTTTTCCGATCGCGAGTGGATAATGTTTTCATTTTTAGATGTACGCGTTCAAGAACACGTTCTGCTTTTTTAGCAGTACACGCGCAAGAACACGAACTTAAAATAAATCTACACTCGAACCTGTGTGGCTTATGTGTGTTCGAAACAAAAAATACGTGATAGAAACATATTCGTGTACATAACGAAATATTAAAACGAAACACAGTCCTGATTGTGTTTGGCACCGTGTGTGATGTGTGTATTTGCTAAACCTTGGTCAATAGTCATTAACACATGATCTTAAGTATGGCAGGAAATATTCTATAAAAAGTTATTTTTAAAATTAAAAAAAAAAAAAAAAAAATAGAAAATACTTAAACTTATCTTATAATATGGGTGGCAATACATAGGAAACTTACAAAAAACTGAATTAACAATTATTATTTTTTTTTTTTAGTGATAAGATAAAAAATTTGTTACAAAAAATACAATTAAAAAGATAGATAAACGAAAAAAATATATATTTTTAGTGATGACAAAACAATGGAAACTTTTTAAATTCTGTACCAGACGAGAAAAATATATATTTTTAGTGATGACAAAACAATGGAAACTTTTTAGTTTCTGTACCAGAGTTGATTAAAACAATCAAAATAGAAGATGCTGTTAGCATAAAATAATGGCAAGAATAATGTATTGTGAACAGTCAAAAACCAGAATAATAGATGATTTTACTGCTGGTCTTAAGAAGGGGTTAGATTTTAAAACCTTTTTTGCATTTTTTTTCTGAATGTACAATATGTCGAGAGTGTTGTTTCAAAATTTCAAGTAAATCGGAGCTAAACTATATACGATACAGCGTTTCCAGGGACCGGCCTGATACGGTATATCGTAAAAAAATCCGTTTTTAAAAAACTTCAAATCGATTTTCTCGCATACAACATGTTTGAAACCCGTGAACATCATATCTCAAAATATACTTGGCCGATTCTTTTGAAATTTTACACACTATATCTAAACATAAATCACCAGGTAACCACAAAGAGTTATTTTTGATTTTCCATTTGCTTCCCCATTTTTTAACAACAAATTCATCGAAATTTTATTGCAAAAATCGTGTTTTTCACTTCAAAATGCTGCCAAAAATAACAAAAAAAAATTAAAAAAACTCTTCGTGATTACCCCGGGAAAAATGTCACCTTTTTACCGCATTTCGGTTTTTTTATTTCACATGATCCGGTAACGTGAACATCGTAACACCGCAAAACAACTTTTTGTCGAAGCGCCTGCGGAGATTCGCTGTCACGGATTTATTTATTAAAATTTTTAATTGAAAATTTTTCGAAGATTCTTCAAATGTTTTACTATAAAAAAAAAAAAAAAAAAAATATGAAAATATACGCATTTTTTCGCTTTTAAAACCTTACCGTCCCTCTTAACCAAAAGAAAAGTTGCGATTAAAAGTTCTATGATTAAATCCATAATTTTAAAAATTATCAAGAAATATCGTGAAAGTGGTACGGTGACGATACAACATTTAGTAGGCAGGCCCCTTAAGACGAGTCAAAGACAGGATATTATAATAGATAGAAAATTTAAAAATGTCCAAAAATCCTACCTAAAGAGACCGTTAACAATCTGAAACTTAAAAATATGTGCTCTAACTATTTCCCGACGAGCAATTGAGTCTGATCTTGGTTGTGGCCGGAAGTTGTAGTTCGAAATGTACGGACACGAATTTACACAAACAAAACAGATTTCATAAAGGTAATTGATACAGAACGTCAAACAATTTCAATCGAAATCATCAACAATTTAATTGACTTCATGCTTCGGCGTTGTGAAGCATTACTAAAAAATAATGGATACAAAAAAAAAAAATTGGATCATAAAATTAAAACCAATTTTATTAATTTAGATATTTGTAAAATTATTAACATAAAATACATAGCTTAACTTCAGAAAAAAATAACAAAACTTAAAAATATTCATTGTTATGCTGTTGAAATTAATAAGTTTTAT
Source organism: Cordilura impudica (assembly GCA_963682025.1). Taxonomy (NCBI): domain Eukaryota; kingdom Metazoa; phylum Arthropoda; class Insecta; order Diptera; family Scathophagidae; genus Cordilura; species Cordilura impudica. Next base: position 121,734,724 of record OY821517.1, read on the forward strand.
TTTTTTCTGAAGTTAAACTATTTCATTTTAATATTTTTTTTCTTTCTTTACATAAATAAAACATAAAAATTTTTCAAATTTTGGTTTTAATTTTATGATCCTATATTTTGGTTTTGACCTTTCAAGTCGCCAAAAATATATTCTGTGAAAAGTTTCGATTGTATTGTAACTCACTGTATATTCCCGCCCAATTTTCATTTAAATCCATCTAAAGCCTTACGAAGCTTAATGAATTTTGTTTTTTTGTACGTTATTGTAACACCAAAAGGATCCCGGTAGAAATAATGTGGGTAGAATCTTTTTTTGAGCCCATACTATAATCACATCCATTATCCACTTTAACAATTTTGCAGACAAATTATACATGAGAATCTACAATATCACTTATTTCTTTTTGTTTTAATAAACAAAAACTAAAATTTCAAAAACTATTATATTTTTTATACCCTCCACTCCAGTGTGCAGAGGGTATATATAAGTTTGTCATTCCGTTTGTAATAATTAGAAAAAAAATTTTGGACCCCATAAAATATATATATTTGTGATCCTTATATCAACCGGAGTTGATATAGCGATGTCCGTCTGTCCGTCTGTCCGTCTGTCCGTCTGTAGAAATCACGATGACGGCATCAATCGGGCAGCTAGGGTGCTCGTTGGCATAAAAAATGATTCACTAACATCCTGAAAAGTTTGCTATTTAAAATCGTCCAAATCGGTCGATTAGGGCCCGAGATTTGAATGAAGAACTAAAAAATGCATTGAAAAAATATAATTTTCTATGTTGTTCTTGTCACGATCACGCCCTCAATAGGACAGTTAGGGTGATAATTTTTAGTGAGAATGATTCACCAAATTCATGGGAAGATTTCTGTTTCAAAAATCATTAAAATCGGTGGAACAGGTCCAGGGAAATCTCTGAAAAAGTAAAAAAAAAAATGAAAAACATGATGTTTCCATATTGTTCTTGTTGTTATTCTAAATGTTGCATTGTTGTCCTAGCTGGACTTGTTGTTTTTGTGGTCTCTGTGGTAATAATATAATAAAAACAAACCCTTTGTACATTTTTTTATCAACTCTGGTAGAAAAATTTAAAAGTTTCCATTGTTTTGGCATCACTAAAAAAATTTGTTAGATCATTTCTGTCATTGCCATGAGCCTGCCTGCAAAATTTCAGATCGATTGGGTCAGATCGAGTGGGTTAAAATCGATCCAAAATTTGTTCGACAAGCAGACACTACGAGTTAATATAAAGGGAGTAAAAATTTAACAACATCTAAAGCAAATAATGCTAAAATACCTAGTAGTTAATAAAAAAAACAATGTAAATTTAGCAAAAAAAAAAAATTTATGGATTAATTTATTTAAAGAGAAAAACACAAAAATAACGTTTGCTGTTGTATTTTTTGTATGTAATATTTACATATATGTACATACACATATTAAAAATACAAATAATTTACATATATTCTATATATGTATGTATGTATATCCATAGTAACTGCATGTTAGAAATAAATCGGTATATTATTTTATTTACATAAAATTCTGCAATATTTTGTTGTGGGGAAAATACATTTCTTTTGCATTAACAGAGTGTCACTTCAGTTTGCTCAGCGTGACTATGCCGCAGTAGATGGCGCCACAATTTTTGTTCTAATTAGCTTTGCAATAGTTATTTCTATTTGAACATGAATCTCAATATTTTCAACTAGATATCGTACAGGACAATGTTAAGAGTATACACGGGCTGGTCTTTTATTTCATACGTTTTTTCATTATTCTTTTACAAATATGAACATAAGTTTGGCATATTAACTTTTTGTTGTCTTTACAAAAAAATAGAGTTACCGAGTTCATCAATGAGTTTTTTGCTTTCAAAACAGTTCTACATAGTTATATGGAACTATTATACTGAGTTACCTAAAAAATATCTGATTGCGATTACATCTAATTTTTAAAAATTACTAAAGCATTATTATTCACATAAATACAAAATTGCACTTTTTAAATTTTCCATTCAAATTTAAGAAAATATCAATTCTAATAAAAACTGGAATTAAAATTTCCAATTATAAATTAGAAAATATTAATTGAATTTCAGAAAATCATATCAAAACGTCGGAAATAATAATTTTAAATTTAGAATACATCAATTACATCTTTAATACATAAATTTTATTCGTTAAACACAAATTGAAATGTCGTCATACATAAATAAAAATCATAAAATAGTGAAAATATTTTGCTTTTATTAAAAAACTTTTTATATAAATAAAAAAAAATTAAATAGCATATTCAATTCATTATTTCATTTTCAAATAAATAAACAGAAATATTAGTAAACAAAATAAAGATATTAAACATAAACATAAAATCATCCTGTCAAACACGAAGTAATTTGTTTTTTTTTTTCTATTCTTTGTGTTTTTCGCTTATTTTGACAGAGATGCCACTCGTTTACAATTTAAATAAATAGAAAAATACATTTGTCGACTGTCGTTAAGATGTATGTTCTTAGTGAATTACTTAATCCTTAGTGCAAACAGCAATAGCTGTCGATATATATTGCGATTGTCGGATCGTTGAAATTTACAGAATCGGACTACAGAAAACATTAATTTAAATTCAATGAATTTTAGAAAACCTCAAATGATATTTAAGAATTGCGAACATAAAAATTGTTACATAAATAAACGAAATTTGATGAGAATGTTATTTATATATAAATTTTTACAATTGTTTTTGGATGAAAATTTGAAGTTTTTCAGAAAATAAAGATAACAAATTATTTTATTTAAAATGTTTGGGGCTTTTGGTTTTTTGCGTTTGGCATCCCTAATTTGATTGTTTAATATCATAAATTTATTCTCTATATTTTCAAAATATGGCAATATTTTAATAAAAAAGTTGAGAGAGGTTTTTTTTTGGTTATTATTTTGTTACTCCATCCGACCTATATGGCCGCAATGAAGAAATATTTGGCCAGTTGAAAGAAACTATACAGCCATCTCCAATTAGCACGACTTAATGCATGTATCCACCCTACACAACCATTACCTTTGCAATGGATGTTAGGGCGAGCTATTTAATTAGCAAAAACTAAATTAAACGAGAAGGTATGTCATATAACCGGAAACGCATGCATATAGGTATATAACCTAAATGCATGCCGATCATCAACCACGAATACCAAAAAGCAAACACGGAAATAAATCCGAAATAATAGAAAAGACGAAAACCAAGCCAAAGAATTTGCTGAAATAATTTGGTATTAAGTTTAACAAATTGTTTACTTTTTCCAATATTTTGTTTACAATATCAATACTCAAACCGAGGTGGAGGATATCAAAGATTCGGCACAGCCGAATTTAACACTCTTACTTGTTTTATTATTATTATTAATAAATTTTTTTTATTCTTTTTTTTTTGTTGATTATTATTATATTTTTTTTTTAAATATTGAGAAATTTTAGAAGTTAACAAAAACCAATTACAAAAAATTTACAAAAAAAAAAAAAATTATTATTATTAAATATGAAAGATATTTAGTAACAATTTTAAGAATTAATTAATTTTAATACGCTACAATTATATTTAAAATTTGTTTATAAAACATATTTGTTAACTTGAATTTTCTATGCTATTTTAAACAATTATAAATTACCTTTTTTTTAATATAAAATCTCTACATAATCCTCTCTACAGGAAACACACCAATACACACTCCTCACTTAATAAATTATAAAGATAAATCCTTTTATTTTTGTTGTTTGTCCGCTAACAATAAAACACTTATAATATGGTTGGTAAAACGATTTTTTTTTTTTAAACTACCATAAATTTAGTCACGTTTTAAACATTTAACAATAAAAAAATTAAAAAACAACAAAAATGTTTTTAAATGTTGACACTGATTTAAAAATGAAATTTATTTAAGTAAATCAAAGCAAACGTAGACGAATCTGTTGTTGAATAATGTTGTTTTCTTCTTTTGGTTAGTAAGTTAGTGTGAGATGTTATCACTGAGCCCAGCACACAATTACTAAATGCAGGCACTAAAAGGCAAATGTTGAACTTTTTGACACCCACCATAAAAAGAGACATTCAGTAGCAAGAAGATGAAATAAAGATGCAGTCGTCCGTCCGTCCGTCCATCCATCCGTCTATTGAAAGAAAACAAAATAAAAAACACAGTCTTCTGTATTTTATTCCGTTTTGTTTGTCTGCTACTGTGTCTTCTGTATATATAGCTCATTTTTTTTGCTGTGTCCCTTCCTGTTTAAAACAAAAATATGTTGCTATTCCCTCTTTAATGCATCATATTTTAATGAGAAAATTGATTATGGCCGAACACATAAAACCCTACCATAATCATCTTGAATTTATAACTACCCAAAATGGCATTAAAAGTTTTTATTTCCAAACGAAACATTTTTGCTTAAAATTTCATCGCGAAAAAGCTTACAATATTCTGTTGGAAATGTTTATGAAAAATTAAAATGGTCAGAGTTTCATTTAGTATCACAAACATATAATATTACTGCCGTGTGTGTGTAGGGTATGATGAATTATATAAGTATGTGCAGGCAGCATATAGCACATGCAAAATTTGTGTTGTTTAATGTTTTATATTTTTTTATGATTACAAAAAATGTTGAACGAAAACATTGTAAAACTGTGCTAAATTCCTTCATTTTTCAAACATCCATTATTTTTTTTGGAGTTCACGCTTGCTTTTGTTATTTGCAAAAATATAATTTATTGTGTTTTTTGAAATGAAATCTAATTTATTAGTTTTCACATATGGTAATTTCTAGGAATTGATCTACTGACGTTCAACTTCTATTCACAAAATTCCATTTACATATCAAAATCTGCCAAAAAAATATTCAATGTTTATTAAGCAGAAATGCTACTTCAATTAGTACAGATTTCGATGATATATTCACAGCCAAGTGCGTCCTCTAATTTCAGCAACGAAAAAAGTTTAAATAAAAAGTTTTGTATCTGTGTAAACGGTGGCTGTGAATTCGTTATTGGTTTGTAAGTAGAACAGTAAGCTATGTGCGAATCCAGGACTGTTTTTATACCCTATACCACTATGTGGTTTGGGTATAATGACTTTGTGCTGCTGTTTGTAACAACCAAAAATATTTGACCTAGACCCATCTTTAATTATACCGATCGAATCAGAATCACTTTCTGAGTTGATTTAACAATGTCCGTCCGTCCGTCCGTCCGTCTGTGTGTCCATGTAAACCTTGTAATCAAACTGCAGGTCGCAAATATGAATATATTTTGATGAAATTTGGTATATAAGCTTTTATCTGCCATGGGATGAACGCTATTGAAATTGGTGAGAATCGGTCCATGTTCAGACCTAGCCCCCATACAAATTACCCCTATGATATCGACATACATTGCCATATGATCCAAATTGTCATATAGATCTTGCTAAAATTGGGTTTGTATGCATTCATTACATCCATTAATGAGTGGTCCAAAAATGATCCCTTTGGCCCCATATAAAGCTGCTTCCCGATCTTCACTTAAATCTATTAAAAACAAAAATATGAACTGATATGAACTTTTTCATATCTGCAGCCAAAAAAAATTAATAAAAATCCCACTCAAATTTGGTTTTTGCTTATTTTCTATGTCCAGTTAGTTGGGCCTAAGAGATAGGGTTTCTAACCGCATGGTATAGGGTATCGTATAGTCGGTCTAGACCGACTATAATTTTCTTACTTGTTTACAATGACAGTTATTTTCGCAAATTTTTATCATATATTATATAATAATTTTTATAATTCAGAACTTTAATAAATGGAACAGGGACTCTGTCAACTTTACAAGACGATCTGCTCGTGTACTCAAACCATGTATCAGTTTAATTAATTTTAATGCTGATGTATTGATTTGTTGTACATATAGTAATGAAAAATCTAATATGTGCTTAATAAAACCAATTTATTTTCAGACAAGTCAAGTAATCTGATAAATACTTTCATCAAATATCTGATTATTTCTGAATATTCTATTAATCCAATATCTGATTATTCTATTAATCCAATTTCTGATTATTAAAATTTCTTATTATTTAACAAGATATTTTCTCAGTGATAATTTAATCGTATTTGTGATTAATTTATGAAACAAATTATAACAAATAATAATTGTTAAATTTCAGACTAATCTATGATTAACCTATTTATAAAATTATCAATTAATCTATTAATCACATTTCTGTTTAAATCCTTACGTCAATATTATGATTAATACATTTTAAAATTATATTTATAAATATGTATAAAATTTCTCAATTTTCTTGTTATGCATCAATTAAGTTTCTAAATAAAGGGTCCGCCATCTAACGTTTTTTTTTCAACTAGTGCTTATTTCGTGAATGGTAATACTTAGCTCATGTCTGATTTGACAGATAATTAGTTTTATCCTTCCGCTGAACGAATATGGTTGTGTATACGCTTGAACAACGCTGGGAAATATTGCGACATTACTTTGAAAATCATTTTAATGTTGCAGAATGTGTGCGAAAATTGCGTACGGATTTTGGAAGAAGAGAAGAACCGTCAGCTCCGTATGTTCGTTATCTTGTGAAAAAAAGTGAAAGAAACTGGCATCCTCATCGATAAACCAAAGCGTGAAAAGCCAAAAACAGTGCGTACACCCGAGAATATTGCTGCTGTGGCAGAAAGTGTGCGTGAAGCGCCATCAACATCAATTCACCGTCGTTCTCAAGAATTGAACATTTCGGAGGCATCATTGAGACAAATTTTGCATAAAGACCTTGGTATGACGCCATACAAAGTCCAATTGGTTCAGGAGTTGAAGCCAACTGACCATCCAATGCGTTTTCGCTTCGCTAAGTGGGCCTGCCATCGACTTACAGAAGATGCCGATTTTGCCAAAAATATCATCTTTTCAGATGAAGCTCATTTTGATCTTGGCGGGTATGAAAACAAGCAAAATTGTAGCATTTGGGGCACAGAAAACCCGCACGCATACATTGAAAAGCCGATACACCCAAAACGAGTCACTGTTTGGTGCGGATATTGGTCCAGAGGCATAATTGGGCCATTTTTCTTCGAAAATGAGCAAGGAGTGTCCGTTACAGTCAATGGCGATCGTTATCGGGCCATGTTGAACGAATTTTTGTTCACAAAAATTGAAGAGAAGGATATTGGCAACATTTGGTTTCAACAGGACGGCGCTACGTGCCACACAGCCGAAGCTACACTCGATGTTTTGCGCCCTGTTTTTGAAGATCGCATTATCAGCCGCAGAGCTGATGTCGTTTGGCCATCTCGGAGCTGCGATTTGACACCGTTGGACTATTATTTGTGGGGTGCCCTCAAAGATAAGTGTTACGCCTACATGCCAGAGACAATTGACGCTTTAAAGGAGAATATTCGTGAAGCCATTGGTGAAATACAACTGCACACAATCGATAATGTGCTTAAAAATTGGACCGATCGTGTAGGCTACTGCATGGTCAGCCGAGGCAGCCATTTGAATGAAATTATTTTCCATTATTAACCGGAAGGATTGTACTTTCAAATAAATAAAGAAATTTGAGATAATATTCAGTAGTTTTTTTTATAGCATTTTCAAAAAAAAAAAATTATTTGGCGGACCCTTTAGTAATATAATCAAATTTGTGAATAATAATAATATATACCAAATTTCTGATCTGCATTCTGATAAATGCTTTAACCAAATTTGTGTTTATACAAATCAATAAATTTGCCGATTAACATTTCAATCAAATTTCTGATTATTCAAATTACTTTTTATTCATCAATGAATTTTCTAAATAATAATTTTGATAGGAATAAAATTACAGATTATATTATTAACCTGATAAATACTTTAATCAATTTTCTAATTAATATGTTTGTAAATTTTCTAATTAATCCTTTAATCAGAATTCTAATTTAATTAAAATATTTTTTTTAAATATTAATCAAATTTTTGATTTATCTATCAACATAATATCTGATTAATATTTTAATTAAATTTCTGATAATTAAAATTTTTTATTATTTATCCCTCAATTTTCTAAATAATAATTTAGATTTGTGATTTAATTATATTTTTATGCTTTAACTAATTTGTGATAAATATTATCAGATTACTCGATGAGACCTTTAATTACAAATTCTGCTTAATAAATTTCTGGTTGATCTTTTAATCATATTTCTAATATGATTAATTAATTTAATTTATTAATCAAATTTCTGAGCATTAAATTTTTTTAATTATTAATCATTAAATTTTTCAGATTATAATTTAATCAAGTTTCATCCTTATAAATATCTCAAATTTCTGATTAACAATGAGAATTAATTTTCTGATTGAAATAGTGATCTGATAAATCATTTAATAGAATTTGTAATTATTGCTTTAATTTATATATAATATTAATAGGCTAGGCGATTTCTTGTGACCGATGTTTTGTTCTACTGTTTTATCCAGATTTTGACCAAACGTATATTATTTGATAGGTATTTCTTTTTTGCCGTTTTGTAGATATAGAGATTTTTAAAATTTTTCCTTTATTTTGAGTAAATTGCATTTAAAATTGCTACACATACAAAAAATTATACATATGGAATGTGTGTGTTTATTAAATTTGTTAATGAGTTTGTTATCTTCATTCACAAAAATAATAAACCATAAAAGTGCTGGTTTATTCATAAAATTGCCTAGAATCTGAACTCGAATTTCGAGCGTTGGAATCTGCTACTTAATATAATTAGTATCGTTATAACAGAGTTTCTGATTAAATTATTAATAGAATTTCGTATTATCCTAAAATTTTTAATTAATATTTTTTTAAATTTTCTGATTATCTAATTTCTGTGAAATTTCTTGTAATTTTATAATTTAATCAATTTTGTGATTAGTTTATTTATCAAATTGTTAGCAATCAGATAAATCATCTATTAAAATTTCAGATTAATATACATATTTATAAACTTTCTACGTAAGCCTGTAAGCAATTTTTTACTTATTAAGTTTTTTTTTATTAATAACGAGTTATTGTTTTGGTGTTTGGTTTTCCATGTTTTAATTTTGGTCAGTTTACTTGTGATTCGTGAAATGTGTCAAAGTCAAACATATTTAGTTAGCACTGCCATTTCATCATGGAAAGGCTTACAAACGACAACGCTTACAAATTAATGAAAATTATTATCAAATTTCGTGTTCTGTGCACTTTGACCATTTTATAGTCGTCATAATAGAGAAATTCAGGCCTTAGTGAGGAAATTTTCCACCAATTTTACGCTATTGGATATCAAGCCACCTACTCGAATTCATACAGTGCGTACATAAGAAAATATCTCTGCTGTAATCGCAGGTGTTGTTGAATGACGCGATATGTCCAACCGTCGCCGTTCGCAGTAATTGGGATTATATTACTTGACTAAGTGGATGAAGGATCTTCATCTAAAAGCGTATAAATTACAGTTCGTTCAAGAACTGAAACCCGGCGACCTGCCACAGCATCAAACTTTCGGAGAGAAGGCCCTAGAACAACTTGAAGACGATTCGCTTTTTATATACGAAGCTCATTTCTGCTTAAATGGGTATGGAAATTAGCAAAATTGTCTCATTTGGTGTGAAAAGCAATCAGAGGCAATACAAAAGCTGCCAATGTACCCGGTAGAATGTACTGTTTGGCCGCAACGTTATCGTTAGTGACTATATCATGCGATTGACGCCTCTAAGACTATTTTTTATGACTTTACGTCTGTACCGCTAAACCAGTGACAACTGTGGCATTTGAAAACAACATTACACGTGTGGTTCAAAATTGGATTTCTGGCATTGATCAGTTAAGTTGTAGCCAACATTTACATGACTTAATCTTTAAATTGTAAAATGCATTTTAATTAATTGCTTTGGTCTTTAACCTCTGCAACTAAAAACCAAACGCCTAAAAAATCATCCTTTATTATTATAGTTGTATTAATAATTTGTTTACCGAAACTATTCAACTCAAATTACGAAAACCTACGCAAGCACATTAGAAACACCATTAGTCTTAAAAGACCCTGTAAAAAACAATCACCTATTCACAGATGTTTTAAATACGCTAGTAATCTCTTTCCTATGCTGCGTCCAAAATTAATACTTCCGAAACAAGAACCTCTGTCAGTGTAGCATCTTCACAGCAGAAGCTCTAGCACTTAAGCTAGCAACAGAGTATGCATCTATACAAAAGGGACGCTTTGTAATTTGCTCAGACAGTAAATCCACAATTTCCGCTATTTTAAATAATAAAAACACGTCTCTTTTGGTGATCGACATTCGTAACTTTCTAATAAAATTCCCAAATAAACTTCGTATAATGTGGGTACCTGGTCATGCAGGGATCTCTGGAAACGAAGCAGCTGATGAAGTTGCAGGAAAAACTCTTCTTTTCCCACTATTATCTTTTCATTTGCAAGAAAACATAGATTTGAATTCCCTTATCGCCAAGCACATCTCTACTAATAAACATAATGACTGGATATTATACAATCATCACTACAAAACAAACAACTCTACAGGTGAAAAAATTTTTTATCCAGCTTCCAGTATTCGACAACAGATGATGCTTTATTCAAGATTAAGACTCGGATACACCATAGCCACCCATCAGTACCTGTTAACCAAAGGAGATAAACCTAATTGTAATATATGTAATACACCTCAGTCAATAAATCATATTCTGGACCAATGTCAACAGTTTTCTCCCCTGAGATTATCAATTTTCGGTTCGACTAAACCTAGCTCGCTACTAGCCAATTGTCATCAACAAAATTTAGATAAGATCTTCATTTATTTAAAATTATGTAAATTGATACGAAAATTTAATTAATCTATTTAATTTTATTTAAGTAATTAAAAACAAATTTATTCAATATCAGAGTCGAAGGCCTAAGTTGCTCGTACTCTTCCTATATTATAATGTCTATACATTTATTGTAATACATTATTTCTAATAAATAAATAAAAACTTGTTTACCTATTTATCAAATTTCTGATTATTTTACTTATCAAATTTTTGATTAATCTATTAATAAAATCTCTGATTTAAATATTAATCAAATTTCTCAATTTATAATAGTAATCTGATAAATCCGGAAATCAAATTTTTGATTAATATATTAATAAATTTTTTAATTAAACTTTTAATCAAATATATTATTATTAGGACATTTGATTAATTTTAAAACTATTCTTATATCAAATTTCTGATTAATCTATTATCAAATATCTTAATTATTTATAAGTCACTTCCAAATTATCACCAACAACAATATTCTTTCAACATGTTTTCGGAATATATATACAATTTTTTTTAGTTGTCATTTTGTTGTTAAAAAAACTTTTTTTAATTTTCCACTCTGAAGGTTTAAGGATTTAAAATAGAGGTTTTTGTATTTTTAAAGTTTTTTTTGTTGTCCCCTTTATTTGTTTTCAAATTAAAATGACATATTTCATTTATAATTTACAGAACTCAGACAGACAAGATAGACAGACAGTCGAAATGCATTTACAAAATACAAGAGACAAGGCCAGCTTTAAAGAGTTGAAAAAACTTTAATATAATTTGCACAAAAAATAAAGATTTTTTTTTTCATTTATTAAAAACTACATTCTGTGTTGCTTAAGAAACATCTGTTAAGTGTTATTACAATGATTTCTGTTTATATATAATAAAAACAAAAAACAAAAATAATAACAATAAGCGGCATGAAAAAACACTTTTGTTCATTACATTTTGAATTTTTTATTGTTTATTTTATATAAAAAAAAAATTCAATAATCATTATTATAAACACTTTTGCACAATTGTCTTCACATATGTTCTCGTTTGCATCAAAGTCAAGTGTTTTGATGAAACAGAAAAAAAAGAAAATTATTATGTATTTATTTATCTCGTGATTTTATTTTTATGTATAAAATTATTTAATGATAGCTGGCTGTCAATGTGCCAATTTAATTAGAAAATCGATCAAAAGAAGCATTTTTTTAAATTTGTTTGCATCCCCAAAATACACCTTTATGTACATCTTTGTCTCCCTTACCCTTGACCAGGTATTGCGTTTCATTGATTGCTTGATTAAATATTAAACATTGTTTTAATAAACGCAATTTTGGTTTGCGAAATGACATCTTTTAGTTGTTTTAATCAAAACACTTGTACAATTTTAAAAGAGTATTTCTTTCTGATTTGATTGTTATTAGTTTAAATGCTAAATTGTAACTAAAGTCAAAATTTTTTTTGTAGTTTTAATTGAAAGTGGTCTTTTAATTAGTGCCGTCTATCAAATGAATACTACATATCGCAATGATTTTAATAGTCATCTGACTAGAGACATGATAGCTTGTAAATTTAGATTTTTTTCATTTTTCATTTGGCTTAGTTATATATTTTAAGCTTAATTAACCAATTAATCATAATAAAATTTTACATCTGATTTTGCTAAATTTGTGCTATAAATGTTCCATATATTAAAAGAAACAAGTAAGATTATTATAGTCGGTCTAGGATACCCTATACCATGTGTTTAAAGACCCTGTCTCTTAGGTCCAACTAATTAGATATAAGCATAAACCAAATTTGAGTGGCATTGTAAATATTTTTTTGCCTGCAGATATGAAAAAGTTCATATACGATGCTATATTTATATGGGGACTAAGTCGAAAAATGGACTGATTTGTTTGGTAAGGTTACTTACCAAAAACATATTCAAACCGAATTGAGAAAAATCTGTGCAATATTTTTGCTTTTGATAGATTTAAGTAAAGATCGGGAATCACCTTCATATGGGGACTATGACTAAGAATTGTACTATGGGGTTTATTTTTGAGACTATTGATAAATAGATATAATAAATATGCACTAAATCAATTTGGCCGAAATCTTTGCGATAATTTTGATATTATGGCAATTTAAGTCGATCTCATAGGGGTCATTTGAAACGATTTTGATTAATTTCAAGAGTGTTCGTCCTATGGCCGATAGAAGCTTATACACTAAATTTCATCAAATTATATATTCATATTTGCGACCTGCTGTTTGATTACAAAGTTTACATGGACACACAGATGGACGGACAGACAAACATCAGCAAATAGTCATTATACCCTGACCACATGGTGGCCCAAGGGGGCCGTAGAACTTTTTTTAAAGGAACCGCAAAACATTTAAGTATTTCTACATTTATGTATTTAGTCTTTAAAATATTTTTTTTTATTTCATAAATTTCTTTGAAAATGGTGTATTCCTAAATTTAAAATCGTAAACTTTGTTCAAATTAAATTTCACAGTAGGCTTAGTTACACAGAAGCATATTTTTAAACTTTGTTAAATTTTATAAAATTAAATTTCGTAGTAGGCTTAGCTACACAGAAGCATATTTTTTAACATCCTAGAATTTTATTAAATTGAAAAATTTATTTCCGCAGTAGGCTTAGTTAGTTTGCAAAAAGAAGCACATTTTTAAATTTTATCTTCATTTAGTGATGTGCTTTCAACATTGACGATTTTTGTAGTTTTTTTTTTTATGTAATATTAAAAAAGTTAAAAAAGTGAATATATTAAAGCAAAAATAAAGTATAATTAAATATTATAAAATAATTATATTTCTTTCTATATTCAAGGTAATTATTATTATTTCTTTTAATTAGGTGATAAATTTAACTATTATTTTCTTAAAATTTTAACGATTTTAGTACGGGTTTAAAAATGGATAAGTGGCTAATAAAAATACCTAAAGAGCGAGAAAATTATGAAAGTGTACATGAATTAATAGAACTTAAATCTGAACATCTACAAGAACCAGTAGAATTATCATCTTTACCAGGAACTTCTACTTCAACATCAAGATTAACAACTGGTAATAAGAGAAAAGTCGCCGCAGATAATACACCTCAATTGAAAAATCGTAAATATAATACTGATTATTTGAAATATGGATTTATTTCGTCAACATTTAATAATCAAGAAAGACCTATGTGTGTAATTTGTTTCACCCAACTATCAAACGATAGTATGAGGCCAGGAAAACTACTGCGTCATTTAACTACTTTGCACCCAGAATATCAAAGTAAGCCACTCGAATTTTTTTCAAAGAAAGGCAGCAGATAAAAAGGAACAAACTGGTTCTCTTACAAAATATACAAAACTTAATGATGACCTGCTAAAAGCATCTTTCGAAGTTGCCCTATTAATTGCAACAACCAAAAAACCTTATACGATAGGAGAAGATCTTATATTACCAGCAGCAATTAAAATTTGTGAAACTATATACAAACGATACTATGAAAAGAAGAATTGATAGCATGGGATATAATATTAAAACCCAATTAATATCTCGTATTAAACAGAGCAACTTCTTCGCGATACAAATTGATGAATCTACTGATATAACAAATTACGCGCAGTTAATGGTTTTTGTAAGATATCAGTATAACTTCCAAATTCATGACGGTTTACTTTTTTGTCGGGCGCTATTAACTTCAACAATAGGTATTGATATTTTTGTAAAAGTAGATGAGTTCTTTTCAGAGAATAAACTTGAATGGTCAAAATGTGTAGGAGTGTGTACAGATGGTGCAGCAGCGATGACTGGGAGAATTTCTGGATTCAAAGCAGAAGTACAAAAAGTATCACCAGATTCGCAACATAATCACTGCGTAATACACAGAGAACATTTAGTTTTTCGACGAATGTGTTCCGAACTCAGTGAAATTTTGAGTGACATTACAACTATTGCTAATTTTGTAAAAAATCGTGCTGTAACTCGAGATTGTTTAATATTTTATGTAAGGAGATGGGATCAGTGCATGAGGTTTTGTTATATCATACTGAAGTAAGGTGGCTTTCACGTGGAAAAGTTTTAAATAGAATTTTAGAACTTAAAGATGAGTTACGATTATTTCTTTTAGATAAAAAACCAGATCTTGCTACGCACTTTAGTGATGAAAGTTGGATGTGTTTAGCATCATATTTAGCCGATTTTTTTGCTAAAATAAATGAATTAAATCTTTCTCTGCAGGGAAAAGAAACCAATATTTTAGTTTTGAATACAAAACTTATTGCTTTTCAACAAAAACTTTGTTCATGGTCAAACTCTATTAACGAAGGAAATATGGAAATGTTCCCATGTCTGAATGAGTTTGTTTGCACCAATGAAATACCAATATCAAATTCAATTAAAAACAATACTGAATCATATTGATGAATCTAAAAGATTTTTTGCTAAATATTTCCCAAACATGAACGAGGAACGAAAATACGACTGGATAAGGATGCCATTTGCTAAAACATTGAAATATGATCATATTTCTTGGGTAGCTTAAGAAGAATTGATTGAAATTAGATCAGATAATTCTTTTGAATTAGAGTTTAACGAAAAAAGTTGTACAGAATTTTGGATAAGGTGACAGCAAGAATATCCGACTATCGCAAAAGTGGCATTGCTAAAATTGATACCTTTTGCGACAACGTATCTTTGTGAAACAGCTTTTTCTTCATTACTAGTACTTAAAAATAAACATAGATCGTGCCTTTCAACGAGCTCTTTGGAACAAAACCTTCGAATTAGTATTTCTGAAATTTCACCCGATATTGATTATTTGTGTAAAACTATGCAATCACATCCTTCTCATTAAATTATTATATCGTAAAAATTAGATATTCTTTTTGTAAATGTTATTTTTATATAATATTATTTTTGAGTTTATTTAAAAAAGTTTTTGTTTAAAAAAATTGATTTAAATGGATTTATTATTTCTAATAAAAATATTACTTAAACAAAATTAATGATAAATAGTGTTTTAATAGTATTATTTTTTGGGTGGGGGGGGGGGAGGGTAATGAAACTTTTGTTTCGGAATTTAGGGAGCTGAAAAAGTTTGAGAAGCACTGGTATAGGGTATAAAAATAAGCAAAAATTGCAGTCAGTTGTAAATCTTGTAGTTGTACTGATTGTACAAAGAATCCCACAATTTCAACTCGTGCATTAAAATAAAAATATCTCCAAATGCTGTCCAAAAAGCAAATAAAAGAAGCTCAACATTTTCCAAATCGGTATACTAAATTGACAATAAAAACTGAGAAGTCGGCCCAAATTTCACTTTTTTTCCTATTGCCAATTTAAATAGAAATTAGTTATTTCAAATTTCCGATAAATATAGTTAAAAATTTTATAATTTTTAATTATAGCAGTATTTAATTAATATAATATAATCTCTGATTAATCTGTTAATCAAATTAAATTTATGTGATTATTAAATTTTTATTTTTTTTCAATTAATTTTCTAAATAATAATTTAATCTAAATTTTATATATATATTGAATTGTTGATAAGTTCGAGTAATAGTAATCTGATAAGTTAAACATTCAATCAAAAATTCTGCTTAATAACTTTTTGATTTCTATGTTAATAAAATTTCTAATTAATTTATTAATTAAATTGCTGATAATTAAAGTTTTTATTATAAATCATTAAATTTTCTAAATAAAAATTTAATCAAATTTGTGTCCAATATATGTATCAAGTTACTCATTAATAATACTGTGCGACAAAGATAAAGTCTTTGAGAAATACACTGACTTAACAGGATAGGTTCGATTCTACGTGTCATACGTTTTTACCCAACAGCTAACTAACTACGTATAGCTTAACTATATTTTGCAATAATGTAGCTAAGAATCAGTTCAACAAATTTTACATTTATGCAAAAAAATCGTTTTGACCTGCACTTTTTTTTTAAATACAGAAACTTACAGGGACTTACAGGGACTTCTAATTTTACGGTAAAGCTGAATAAAATTAGCCGATTTATTTCCTTGTTTACACTTGTCTCAGCAATGGAAGGCCTACACTAATAACACAAAAATAATGCAATTTTTTAGATGGAAATTCATTCTTTCTAAGAAAAAACCCTTCATTTTTTTATAAGAAATCTACAATATTAATAGGCAAAGCGAATTCTTGTGACATATGCTACGCCTTCAATTACCAACCGATTTTGAAAAAAAATATACCATTTGGAAGGTATTTCTCTGCGTATGTGCACCATCTGATACATTTTTTGGCGTAAAATTCATTTAATGTTGCTAATAACACATACATAAAACACATTTTTAAGCCTCAAATAAAAAACTATGCAATGGTGTGCGTGTGTTTATTAAATTTGTGTTGAATTGTGATTTGGCTAAAATTGATCAACACACCTTATTTATGAATGAAAAAAAAAAATCCTAGTATTTGCACTTAAATTTCGAGGGCTGGGCTCTGCTAGTTATAATAAATACTAGTAGAAAGAAAGAAAAGCATTTTCATTGTTGTTATTTTGAATTATAGTCAGAGATTCGGTCAGTCAAAAATAGAGCAAGCGTTAAACGTAAGTCTCAATTCCCGAAATAGTACCTTATGTGACACACAGTTGATTTGACAGTTATAAAAAAGCGTGCATATTCGAATGTGATTATTGCAAGGTAATTTAAATATTCTTAATCGGTTGTTGACTTCAAAAATTATTTATTAAATAAAAGTTAAATTAACGACTAGCTTAACCAATTTAATATTCAATGTTGCGTACAAGATTGATGACTTTAACTATTATCTCTTCGTTATTTTCTCAAATTAATTTGCATTTTTAATGGGGCGTGGTAGAGAAGAAGAAAGCATATGTTCAGAAATTCATAACTACACTGTATTAATCGGATCGTTTTCTGGCATTTCAGCCTTCATGAGCGATTTATTGAGCATTGTGATAATTGTTATGAAATAATTGAATAGATTGTTTCTATATTAAATTTTTCCACTTAGGGCGGCCGCACAGTGGCTGAAAATTGTTTTTCATTGGCCAAAATAATGTAACTTTTGAACCGATCAAAATATTTTACAAATTCTTTTTCTTGTTGGTAATTTCATTAAAATTGATTGAGTACTTTTTAGGAAATACTAGGTCAAAGTTGAACTTTTCAGTTTTTTAACTTTTAGCTTGAAATATGGGTTTTTATTTTTTTTATTTATTAAAACATGTCATATTTGGATTTTAATAATAATAATTTTAATAATAATTGCAATAATAGGATTTTTTTTAATGTCTACACTCAAAAAAATTTTTACACTAAAAGAAAAAGTAAAATCAACTGGAAAATTTGCTATTACTACTGAAAAATTTTAAATTTTTGCTGTCAAATTTGTAAATTTGTTTACACTCAAAGAATATTTCCACTTAGAAAAACGTTAGTAATATTATCTAATAAACTTGATATTACTACAGAAAAATTTATAATTTTTTGCTGTCAAATTTGTTAATATTCGCAAAATAAATCTGCAATGATTCTGATTTTGAAATGAAAATAAGGGTTTTTGTTTTTTGAATCTTTCTTATTTATTAAAACATTTCATACATATGTGGGTAAAAAAACCGTTTAAAAACAAGTAAGAAAATTATAGTCGGTCTAGACCGACTATACAATACCATATACCATGCGTTTAGAAACCCTATATCTTAGGTCCAACTAATTGGATATAGAAAATAAGCATAAACCAAATTTGATTGGCATTTCTATTAATTTTTTGGGCTGCAGATATGAAAATGTTCATACCGGACACTATCAGCCCAATTCTAAATATTCCCAGGGAAATGAGTTCCCGGGGAATTCATTTTTCCCGAGAATAAATCCTCCTATTCTAAACAGGCGGGGAGAAGAATAATATGGGAGAGAGAATTTCGATTATTCGAAGACAGCTGTTTTGCTTCAGTTGTTTTGTTTTGTTTACAAATTTAAAAATTTTTGTGGAAATTAATAGTAAAACTTTTTTTTAAATCTTTAATAAATTAAAATAAATACAAAAAATGTTCAGTGTAGCTTTTCTGATGGTAGCTGAAGCAGAAGAGCAGCAGCAGGACAAGACGGAGCAAAGCATCGCAAGAAAAAAGCTACGTGATGCCAGCAACCCACTTAACTACCTGCTGAGTTTAATTTCCACTCCAAATTGCGCCATACCCGGCTTAGCTCCTCCTTGCTTCCTTTGAACATCCCGCATACAACATCAGGATTGGCTCCCATTGTGTTCAAAAGAACATGAATTTGTTTTTTTTTTTTTTTGTTGCTTTTGACCTGAAAGCAACAGTAATGCCATAATAATATTATTATACAAAATTTTAAATGATATATATTACTATTTTTCATAAAAATATTAAATACTTACATTTTTCGCAGCACTCCCTCTCAATTTTTTGGCGGAATTATTCCCAAATTATTCTCCCTTTTATTGACATTCAGAATAGCTACTTTTTTCCCGGGGAAGAGATTCCCATTTTCGAAGTTCTTTTAGAATAAGGGTAAAGGGAAAAGAGAAAAAATTCCCGGGGAGATTTTATTAAGAATAGGGGAACAGGGAAAAGGGAAAAAATTCCCAGGGAATTGTTATTGAGAATTGGGCTGTATATTAATATGGGGATTAGATCGAAAAATGGACCGATCGAAATTTGAGAAAAATCTGTGCAATATTTTGTGTTTTTTTTGATAGATTTAAGTGATGATAGGGGCGAATCTCTATATGGGGCCTATGACTAAGAATTGTCCTATAGGAATTATTTTTGGACTACTGTTTAATGGATGTAATATATACATACAAACCCAATCTGACTAAGATTTATATGATAATTTGGATCTTATGGCAATTTATGTTGGTTTCATAGGGGTCATTTGTATGGGGACTAGGTATGAACATGAACCGAATTTCGTCAATTTCAATAGCGTTCATCATATGGCCGATAAAAACTTATATACCAAATTTAATCAAAATATATTCACATTTGCGACTTGCAGTTTGACTACAAGGTTTACATGGACACATAGACGGACGGACGGACGGACATTGCTAAATCGACTCAAAAAGTAATTCTGTTTAAATTACCGTAATTTGAAATTTTTTTGAGTAATTTCATTAAAATGCAAAAGTGCAAAAGTATACATATGGTTATAGAGGACACTTTCACCTTTCTCTGGGTGGTATACGTTTCTTGTATCCTTTTGTTCCCTAGCAGTTCTATTCCACTAAACTTGAAATTTGACTCAAATATAGTATTTTAATAAATATTTCAGAACACCCCTAATATTTAACGGTAGGGTTGTGACCACTTACAACAGCTAAAGACTGCAATCCTACGAACCTTGTAAAGAAGACCGCGGGTCATTATCGACGATAAGTTGCGAGTTGTAACCATTTATTTTTGATAAAAAACAACCTTTTTCTGAAATGAAAAAAAAAAAAACGGTTGAGTTTGACAGCATGCCATGCCCAGAATTAGCAATAGTTTAACCAAATTTTTTGGCTTCATTAATTTGGATATATTAGCCACAAAATGGCGTTAAAATTTTCGGTGACAAAAAAAAAATTGGAGTTTTGGCCAATGAAATCAAAATTTCAGCCTTGAGGTTTGAACCTGCGTCTATCTCACATACCGTCGTACTTGCACTGTTTGGTCAGCGTTTTAACACACTCACCTAAAAGTAGGCCTACGAGCAGTGTGGTTAAGAATCAGTTTTCATACCACACAGCTTTTACTTCGTATTAATTTCAAAAGATACAACTCTGTCCAAACAAACAATCGTTATTTTTGAATTTTTAATATTTTTGCATATATACTTCTAATTTCCACTATTCTCAGTTTCGTAAGAGTTGCCATATGTGATGTATGGTTTGTACATTCTACTTTTTACATATACATATTTTAGATGATGCTCTGAAGTGAAATTTTTTCAATAGTTTGTTAGATTTAACGCCATTTTTCCGACATATTGCAATTTATACTGTAATGAATATGCAAATTTTAATTTTGTTTCAATGGTGCGTGGTAGAGAAGAAGAAAGCATATATTTCAAAAATTCATAACTACACTGTATTCTTAATCTTATTTTTCAAGAAGCAATTTGTACAACATATCTCAAAAAATATAAAATTGATAAATGAAGTTTATAATATAAATTTTTTTTTTTTTTATGACGCATTAATGCCTGAGGTGCCAATAGTGCTTCTACACCACATGCTCGTGCTATTAAAGGCCATTTGATTTAAAAACACAAATTTATGTTTTTGATATTGCCATAAATAATTTGGGCACAGAAGGGTTAAAGAAGAGGAATCATTTTTTACAAACCACATGAAAACCGTGTGATTTTTTTTTTTTGTTACAATCTACACTCAACAATTTAAAAAAAATTATGATTTATGTTTAACAATAATAACAAAATTGATGTAACATGTTTATATTAAATTATAAAATTGTTTTAGATACAGTTGATAACATTGAAAATAATCGGTTTTACTATTCATGCAAATGGCGTGAACATTTTCTAGAGCAATAGTCTCATTTCACACATTTTAGATATTCAGTGCTTGTTAACTACGATCATAAATTTAAATAAAACGTTATTTTTTTAGGTCATCATAATTTTTAATGAGTGCTATGTTGAATTCTTGAACGAAAAAATACTTCAATTTGTTTTGGGACAATATTATTACAATTTTATAGAACATTTCATTAAGTTGTATACATTTTCTGTCTAAACCACTAAATGATTAAGAAAAAATATTTTGCTTTAATGCAATATTTAATGCCACATTTGAAATTTTTTTTATTATATTTTAAATATCCTACAACCTTAAAAATAATATTAATTAAAGAGAAACAAAAAATCAAAAATAATCCCAAATCGGACGAAAGTAACCCACCCGCACTCATTCGTACTTTCAGTAAAAAATCATCTAGCACAGGAAATGGCAATTACTCATCTACGCATCAATGATACACATTGAGCATAAATCAACAACAATAATATAAAAAAAATATATCACGAAAAAGTTTAAATATTTTTCTTTCTCTAAAACCATCGCCATAAATTCAAACCCTTAAATTGTTAAAAATTTTAGTTTTTTTTTTGGGGAAATGACAAAATATTTTCTGTTTAAAATTACTGATTAATTTATAACTTTGGGCAAACGTCTTTTTTTTTTTTTTGATATTTCCAAAAAACTCAAGTTTTAAGAATTATGTTTTCAAATGGAAACATAAATTTTATTTTATTCAAGATAATCTCATGTAAATATATTTTTAAAATCGTTTTCGACTTAAATCAGGTGATAAAAAACGAGCCCAAAAATAAACACAAATTTTTAAGGAGATTTTTAATGAAAGAAAACTTTAGGCAAATTTGTTAGTATATAAAATGAAATGAAATAAAATAAAATAAAATAAGTGCATTCAAAATACGATGTTTTTGTCTAATAAATGTCTTCATAAATTTACAAATTGTCACAGCAACGTGTGTTGGAGTGTGTATTTGTGTGTGTGTGGTTTTATATTTTACTTCTTTGAGTATATAATAAATAATTCTTTCTTGGATTTATCTAAATGAGTTTTGGGAAGTTTTTGATATTTATGCAGTTGCATTAAAATAATATTATTATTTTTTAAATTTATTTTCGCGGATATTTCAAATGTAAACTAAATAAACGGATATTTAAAACACATGTTGTTTTTTTAAATTATTTTCATATTTTTATATATATGGGGGTTTCATGTCAAGTGCACCAACTTTTGAAACCGATTGAAGTGGAATGCTTGTATGGCATCCTGAAGAACATATTTATAGTTTTCTGCGAAATCATATGAAATAGCGAATTCACCAGACTTCAAATGTATCTTCAAAACCTTGAAGAATGACCATTGCTCTTTGACTAAAAAGTCATGGCTTCTCAAGTTTAGCAATCCTGTACACGTTTCTTCCACAAAATCATCCACATTTAAATTGATTGTTTTCAATGTGCATCTGTCAGTCTGAATCCAAGAATCAAATTTGACCTCTTCTATATATTCTAGATCTAAAGATTTGATTAAATTTTCTTTGATGAATGCGGTTTTCGGGCAATTGGTACATTCACCTAAGTGGCCAAACAGGTGTTTTTTCTCATCCATGTAACTTATTACCTATCGTTCTTAGAAAATGTTCTCCCAAATAGTTTAGATAGCTATTTCTTCAATATTTCGGAAAAAAATACTTAAAAAAAAAAAAAAAATTTTAGACTTTTGTTTTTGCTAAATTAAAGCATTTTTTGCCTTTGTTTTCAAAAAGGGCATTTTTTTTTTTTTTCATAAGAAAGGTTAGGATTTTTCCTTTAAGAGCTTTTTGGTCGCTTAGTGGGATGGGAGTGGGATATCTATCAAAATAAATGTTTTGTAACTCAAGACAACGGTTTTACAATTTTTCACAAATGCACTATTTTGAATTTTTTCCTATTTGTGTGTAAAACCTTACAAATAAAACTTATACTGAGAAACTAGACAAATTAACCCTTCCGAAGGTATGTAACATACCTTCATAACATAACAGAAGAGAATGGTTATCTGTAACCTGAAAGAGTTATTTGCAACATTTCAATCTGAACACGAGGATGTTAGAATTGGCTTCACGAAATTAACCCAAATGAGGCCAAAACATTGCGTTTTGGCAGAAAGCAGCGGAACTCACACAGTATGCGTTTGCATTTACCATGAAAATGTTAAACTGATGTTGAAGGAAATCAACTTAAAGTATTTAACAGATGATTCGGCAGAAGATTTACACGATTACCGCGATTGCCTTAAATTGACTATGTGTCCTAATGCAACTTCTTGCCACTTAGGTGAATGTACCAATTGCCCGAAAACCGCATTCATCAAAGAAAATTTAATCAAATCTTTAGATCTAGAATATATAGAGGAGGTCAAATTTGATTCTTGGATTCAGACTGACAGATGCACATTGAAAACAATCATTTTAAATGTGGATGATTTTGTGGAAGAAACGTGTACAGGATTGCTAAACTTGAGAAGCCATGACTTTTTAGTCAAAGAGCAATGGTCATTCTTCAAGGATTTGAAGATACATTTGAAGTCTGGTGAATTCGCTATTTCATATGATTTCGCAGAAAACTATAAATATGTTCTTCAGGATGCCATACAAGCATTCCACTTCAATAACGACCAAGCAACTATATTCACAGTAGTTATTTACTACATGAAAGATGAAAAACTGGAACACAAAAGTATGACAATCATATCCGACGATTTAAAACATGATACCGTTGCAGTTTATGAGTACCAGAAGATAATACTACTACGTTTCGGACGGAGCTCGTCAACATTTTAAAAACAAAAGTAGCTTGGCAAATCTTATGGCCCATGAAAAAGATTTTGGAATGCCAGCTGAGTGGCATTTTCATCCTACTGCTCATGGTAAAGGCGCATGTGATGGTATTGGAGCAAAACTTAAAAGAAATGCAGCGAAGTAAAGCTTCCAGTGCTATCATCAAGATCGCATCTTAGATGGGACTGCTTTATTCCATTGGGCAAAGAGTTATTGTAAAGAAACTAAAATAGTTTTTAGTAGCAAAGAGGATCATCAGGAAACATTGAAAACACTGAAGAGCAGATTCGATGCTGCGGTAACAATCGATGGCACCGCTCAATACCATGCTTTTATACCGCTTGTCGATGGAAGACTCAAGTTGAAAAAGTTTTCTGCCTCTATTCAATGCGATTTCTTTCCAAAGACAACAAATAAACCAGCAGCGAAATCAACAGCTGAACCTAGTAACGCCAAGAAAGGATTGACAAAAAAACGCAGTAAATAAAGGCGACAAAAAAGCTGGATGAAAGACTGGGTATTTAAAAATTTACAAGACTTAAATACTTCATCAGCTACAATAAATTAAGTATAAAAATAGTTATGATATAAATGGATCTAATCTAATTAAAATTAAATTTTATTAAATTATTTATCTTTTTATTTCTTATATTATTATTATTATATATTAATTTAATTATTATTACAAATAAATAAAAAATAATAATTTTTCAACATTTCTATAAAAAAAAAAACTTTTTTTTTTCCTGAGGTTAACATATTCTGGGTATTACAGTATCGAGGGTATAAAATTTTAGTTAGGTATGTTATATACCTTCGGAAAGGTTAATTTGTCTAGTTTCTCAGTATAAGTTTTATTTGTAAGGTTTTAGACACAAATAGGAAAAAATTCAAAATAGTGCATTTGTGAAAAATTGAAAAACCGTTGTCTTGAGTTACAAAACATTTATTTTGATAGATATCCCACTCCCATCCCACTAAGCGACCAAAAAGCTCTTAAAGGAAAAATCCTAAGCTTTCTTATGAAAAAAAAAAATTTCCTTTTTAAAAAAAAAAGGCAAAAAATGCTTTAATTTAGCAAAAAAAAAGTATACAATTTTTTTTTTTTTTTTTAAGTATTTTTTTTCCGAAATATTGAAGAAATGGCTATCTAAACTGTTTGGGAGAAAATATTCTAAGAACAATAGGTAATAAGTTACATGGATGAGAAAAAACACCTGTTTGGCCAAAATGTCAAATTTTGATCCCCCCTAACTCAGAGCGATCTGGACCGATCTTGTTGAAAAATTGTGTCTAAACTACTATCCAATAGGACTAACCTTGGTGCAAATTTCATCCCGATCGGAAGACATCGGTTTCAAAAGTTGGTGCACTTGACATGAAATCCCCCATATATATATAAAAACTGCTTTCGGTATTACAAAAAAAAGAAAAAAATACTCCGTAAAATTTTAGTGTCCAAAAAAAATCAGTTTATAAAACTGTCTAAAATTACTAATTTCCAATGGTATACAAAATCAAATGCTGGTAAAGCATTGGCCGGAATGCTTTGATAACTATCACAAGAACTTCTTAAAAAAAAAATGTTTCATCTGACTATTTAACCTTTTCACGACCAATGGGACATTTATGTCTCATTTTTATTTTTTTCTTATATTTTCCACATTTTCCAACCGATTTTTATAAAGTGTTTTTTTCTAATGATATTTGGATGTCATTAGTTCGGACGTTATTGAACCGAAAACATTAAAATTTTGATATCACATAGACCAGTATTTATGGTTTTCAGAAACACCAAAATATTTCGAATCGGTTTATTATTCAGCAAAATTCAGTACGGGTAAAAAGATGTTTTATAATTTTATATATTTATTAAATTAAAAAAAATTAAATCAACAATTAATTAAACTATAAATAAAATGACTTAGAAAAAGATTTTGTATCTCAAAAATATAAAATCAATTATGGTAATCTTCGAAACAATTACAGTTTGTGGTGAAACAAAAAGGTTTTTTACAAAAGGAACGATTTTCCTTTCCATTTTTAGTACAAACTAAAAAAGTAGTAACGATTCTCTGTGATCTATATTTAAAAATTTAAAACAAATAAAAAACCGCAGCTACAGTTATTTATGTAAAAAATAAAAACACAAATCACTGACTTGCTTTGAGCGGAGTCAATTAGTTACTAATATTGACCGTTGACGACCAATGGGATATATATGGTCCATGGATTTTTTCCTTGAAGGAATTTAAGAAAAATATTTTTGACGACACTTTTGTTTACAAATGTTGGGTCGTTAAGTACGAATCCACAAAAAAAAAAAAAAAATAAAAATTTTCCAGCAGTTTAGGTTTGGTCGTGAAAGGGTTAAGACAATTTTTACTGATTGGAAAGAAAACGTTTGAGAAATATATTGTAACGATTTTTAATAAAACGGTTCCAATAACTGTTATAATCTAGTAAAATAAATTAAAGAATAAAATGAACGCGAAAAGTGAGTAAAATAAGAAGAAGCATTTCATTTTGATGTTGGCTTACCTCTCGGGAACTAAATATACAACACGTACAATTGATTTAACATTGTAACGTTGTGTAAAAAATAAATTAATAAACTTTGAATTGAATATAAGTCGGGTTTTGCTGGTTTACTTATTTTCAATAACAATATTAATGCCATTTTTGAAGCTTTAATGACTCATAAAAGAAACACTAAAAAACGATTCTTTATAAAAGAATACAGAGCTATATGCCCAGGCAGAATATATTCCTAAATGCGAACGGCAAAACATTGGCAAACGTCACAGTGCCAACTCTAAAACGATAAAACCGATCTGGGCTTGGCCGATTATTTTTTCAGCCATTGACAAAGCTAAAATTTAAAAAGCTTTTCCAATGCTAAAGTAGTGCGTGATAACACCGATTTTGGCCTAAACAATTGTTTTCTATTTGTATTGACCAAGCTAACTTTAAAATTATTTTTAATGGCATGCTAATAAATGTAATTATTTTTTTTTTTTCAAAAATAGTTTGAAATTTTTAAAAAAAATTCTAACAAACTATTAAAAAAACAAAAATTCGCTTTAGAGCATCATCTCAAATATATGTAAAAAGTACAATATGTAAAATGTACAAACCACGCATCACATATGACAACTCTTACGAAACTGACAACAGTGCAAATGAAAAAATTCACAAATAACGATTGTTTGTTTGGACAGAGTTGTATCTTCTGAAATTAATACGAAGTAGAAGCTGTATGGAATGAAAACTGATTCTTAACCACACTGCTCGTAGGCCTGACTTTAGGTGAATGTGTTAAATCGCTGACCAAAAAGTGCAAGTATGAGTGTATGTGAGATAGACGCAGGTTCAAACATCACGGCCGCCCTAAGTAGAAAAATTTCATATAGAAACAATCTATTCAATTATAACATAACAATTAACACAATGTTAAATAAATCGCTGATGAAGGCTGAAATGCCAGAAACCGGTCCGATTAAGAATACAGTGTAGTTATTAATTTTTGATATATATGTATGCTTTCTTCTTCTCTACCATGCACCATTGAAAATTCTCTGAAATATTTAGTTGTTATTGTCTGCCGACTCAATTCCAATTGTGATCGGGCCATCCGTTTTACTTTTGAGAGTTAGAAAAAATCATAGTTGCGCTTATATTTGTACCTGTTTTTAAAAACACTTTAAAAATTTTTAAAATCTTTACATGTGTTTTCGTTCGTCCCCACTTAACAAGATATGTACTTCGTCAAACATCTGGAAAACATTTAAACATATAAGATATATAAAAAAAAAAAAAAAAAATACAAACAAAACAACAAACCACTTTAAACAATTTTAAATTAGTGTCGAAAAACTATAAAAAAAAGTAACTATTTGATTTGAAATAAGTCTATACTGCAATCTGACCTTAACGATACTTGGTGAACATCTAAAAATAGATATATATTCATTACACTACGACCAGATCAATATTTATAAGCGAGAATAACTACTCTAATTTCTCCGAAATTTCTGGTTTATTGGCCAGGACTGATCGCTAAATTGGTACACATTAGCGCGTTACACCAAAAACGTTTTTTTTTTTCAATCTCTTAAACCAGAATATGAGTTCTACTAAAAAAGAAATTACCCACGCTAAATATTACACTGGTCTACAAATTAAAAAAAACAAGTAAGAAAATTATAGTCGGTCTAGACCGACCATACGATACCCTATACCATGCGTTTAGAAACCCTATCTCTTAGGCCCCACTAACTGGACATTGAAAATAAGCAAAAACCAAATTTGAGTGGGATTTTTATTAATTTTTTTGGCTGCAGATATGAAAAAGTTCATATCGGATGCTATATCTATAAAGGGACTAGGTCCAAAAATGGACCGATCCTTATCATGTTTTGTAAAGACTCTTGTGTTTTGCAAAATATATACAAACAAAATTTGAGAAGAATCAGTGCAATATTTTTGTTTTTTAATAGATTTAAGTGAAGATCGGGAAGCAGCTCTATGTGGGGTCAAAGGGATCATTTTTGGACTACTCATTAGTGGATGTAATGAACGCATACAAACCCAATTTGGGTAAGATCTATATGAAAATTTGGATCTTATGGCAATTTATGTCGATTTCATATGGGTAATTTGTATGGGGGCTAGGTCTGAACATGGACCGATTCTCACCAATTTCAATAGCGTTCATCCCATGGCCGATAAAAGCTTATATACCAATTTTCATCAAAATATATTCATATTTGCGACCTGCAGTTTGATTACAAGCTTTACATGGACACACAGACGGACGGACGGACGGACGGACGGACGGACGGACGGACGGACGGACATTGTTAAATCAACTCAGAAAGTGATTCTGATTCGATCGGTATAATTAAAGATGGGTCTAGGTCAAATATTTTTGGTTGTTACAAACAGCAGCACAAAGTCATTATACCCAAACCACATAGTGGTATAGGGTATAAAAATGACTGCAGAAACGAAGCATATTCTTTAACTAATCTGGGCGTGCTGAATTCGAATCTGGCTATTAACAATTATTAAGCCAGAAGCCCACATTCATTCTAAATCTTCATAATAGTAGCGTTTAAGCATGTCAGGGAGGTCGTGTGTTACTGATTCAAGCTTTTTACTTTGTGTGTGGTGAATATTTGGTTGGAAAAAAAGGATATGCAATATCAGAATCATTAAAATATGCATATTTATATTATTTCGGTTTTGCTGTCGGAAACTTGGAAAAGCCGTGGACACCGACAATATTTTGCAGTATTTGCAGAACTGTTTTATACAAGTGGTCCCTTTCGATTTTTCAATTCCCGTACTTTGGAGAGAATCAAGTAACCACCAAACCGATTGTTATTTCTGTTTAACAAAAGTTTCTGGATTCAATATGAAAAATCGAAAAAAATATTACTTACGCGAATGTCCCATCGGTTTCCAAACCAGTTCAATGTCCACCAAATGATCCATTACCAGTCATTCCCAATGCTACGGGAAGTGAGTCCGAAACATCTTTCACCAGCAGTGGTAATTTGTATGAGGCTGATGATGAATGCCATTTAGTGACTCAAGCTGAGCTGAACAATCTAATTCGGGATTTACATTTAACGAAGCAAGACGCAGAATTACTAGCTTCACGCATGCAGCAGTGGAAACATCTTGCATTTGGGACAAAAGTAACAATCTATAGAGATAGAAGCTTGGGATTGGCTCCATATTTTGAAAAGAAACACTCTATTCTATACTGTACTGATGTTGATAGTTTATTTCAAAAAATGAATGGAGATTATTTATTGAAGGCTCCAAGTACAGTTTAAAGGCTCTTCTTTTGCATAATGGGAATGAGAAACCATCCATACCGATTGCTCATACCATTAATACAAAGGAAAATTACGAATCAATGACTGAAATTTTGACATTACTCAAATACAACGATCATTAATGGAAGATCTGTGGTGACCTTAAAAGGTGTGTGATTTAAATTTCTTTGTATATATAGTATATACCATCGTAAATAACTGTAAATTAATTTGTTTCAGGTCATTGGCTTGTTGACTGGTATGCAAGGAGGTTTCACAAAATATTGTTGTTTCCTTTGTCTCTGGGATAGGCGCGCTACATGTCATCATTACGTCAGAACAGAGTGGCCAAAAAGAACTGAGTATTCACCAGGAAAACAAAACATTTCAAATAAATCACTAATCGATCAAAATGACGTTCTTCTTCCGCCGCTGCACATAAAATTGGGCCTTTTTAAGAACTTTGTCAGGGCTCTGGATAAAGATGGTGCAGCATTTAAATATTTGTTAGCGGTTTTTCCTAAAATTTCATATGCTAAAATCAAAGAAGGCATATTTGTTGGCCCTCAGGTCAGGAAGCTATTAAATGATAACAATTTTTCACAATGTTTATTGAAGATAGAATATGCAGCCTGGAAGTCTTTCAAGAGCATTGTGGACGGTTTTCTTGGAAATAATAAGAGTGAAAACAACTGACAAATTTTTGCTGAATTATTGAAAAATTATCACGAATTAGGTCCACGAATGTCACTCAAAATGCATTTTCTTCATTCGCATTTAGATTTTTTCCACAAAACCTAGGTGCAGTGAGCGACGAACAAGGGGAGCGTGCTCAGCAAGATTTAATGAAAGTTGAAAGAAATTATCAAGGATTTTGGGTCAAAAGCATGCTGGGAGACTATTGCTGGACTCTAATACGTAAAACCGAACCAACAAAATACAAACGACTTTCAAATAACGCCGTTCACTTTTGAAAATATATTGATTTTTAAATAAACTAGTGATTTTTTATGTAAAAAACGAATAAAAATGTTTTTTTTTTTGTCTCGAAAACCTGACGTGATATAGAAAAATCAATTACAGATTCGAATTCAGCCTACCAAATTACTCAAGGAAAGATATTTGGTTCTCCAATCCAAAACCTTGTTGGCTAGTGTTATCAGTTTAAGGGGACCTTTGATGATCTTAAAAGAAAAAGATATGTATTTCAAACTTCAAGTACTCGAGAAATTTGCAATATTTGGACGTAGAACTAAATGTGTTAGATAGGTCTTCAAATGAAATGTTGATCTAACGGATTTAATTTTACGCACAAGTATTGCATATCACTCGAGTAATTGAGATTTGAGCTTGGGAAATATTGAAAATTACTAAATTTAAGGTAATCTAATTTCCCCTTCAAATTATAACTTTTTCCATGTATACCTTTCTTTACATAGAAAAAAAAGTTTCTGCTGAAATGACCTAACCTATAATGCACGTAGCAATTATCAGGAACAATTTCCAATTTCGCTCTAAATCGTACAGAAACCTTTTCCATTTGTCCATGATGAATCTTAATTGGAATGTAAACTTTCTATGTGTAAAATAATATGTAAAAATCTACCGTGCCTTACAAGCTTACATTGAAAACTTCAATCATATCTGAATTATGATTTCTGTTTATTAATATAAACTAGTATAGCCCAGTACTCGAAATTCAAGTATAAATTCTGGAAAATAATATTTTTCACTAAATTTTTGTCTTCCAATGTTTTTTTAAATCTATATACAATATATAAAAAATTTATGAATATTTAAATGAGCCTAAAGGTATGTTCATCAATTTTAGCAATTCACAGTTCAACACAGAGCGTCTGATATATAATTTAAATCATTCGCATTAACAGGGTGTAACGAATTATTATAAATATTTAATTTTATTTAATTTAATATATTTTTAAGACAGATTAAATTTATCATTCTCGGCTTCTCCTCAATATGAACTGTAACTATGCCAATTTCCACACTCATCCGTGCCCTCACATTGCTTAAAAAGGGAACTAAAAGTTTACCTTCATGTATTAGTATATAGATACCAGTACTACACACAGAAATCAAATTCATTGCGTCAACCAAATTTGTTGCTTACCCAATTATGATAGTTTTAATAATCGAATTTCGAGTTGATTATGATTCGAAATCTGGATGCGAAATTTTTTCTGTGCTTGGAATAGGTTATTTGGGAACTGCTATTCAGTTTGTATAATTTCATTGATGAGACTGAATGTGATTGCGAAAATATATTCGTGACTAAACACTAAAAGACTAATATGTTGTGGCAACCGATTGATATCACCGGCGAATTTTTATATTCTTAACCGAATTTTTGGTCTCACAGAATTTCTGTTGTGTTAATTGAATATTTAAGTTGTTTCAAGTAAATGATTTGATATGACAAAAAATTTTTTTGCAAAAACAATGCATTTAAAAATGTAACAAAAAATGCTTGAAATGTGGTTGTGGTAAAAAGTTAAACTGCTACCAATAAATTTAGCGTTTGCCATATGATGGAAGTTATCTTTTATGGGCTCTGGAAAAAAATATCAAAAAACATAAAAAAATTTAAAAAAAGTAGCAAAAAGCAGTTATCAGTGCTTTTTTAACACCTTAATTTATTTTTTTTAATCAAATTCATAAAATCTGGTACAACAGCCATTCTGGGGAGTCAGGATGAAAGTAAGAGACCAGCATTGTAAAACCACCAAAAGGTTTGCCGTTCTCAAGCCAAAGTTTTTTTCTTATGACATTTAATATTTACTAGCAGATTCCAGCGCTCGAAATTCGAGTACAAATTCTAGGAAATTTTATTTTTTCATTTAATAAAGACCCTAAAGGTATGCTTCACAATTCAACTCATTTTAAATGAAGAAAACAAACTCAACAAATTAACACAAACATATTAAAAAATTTAATAAACACACACATATTATTGTCTAATTTTATGTATGCTTTAGTAGCAACTTTAAACGATCATAACTTCAAAAAAATATTCCAGAGGATGAAAATCTGTAAATCTGGGTAACAGCGAAAAAGAAATACCTTTCAAATGATAAATTTTTTATCAAAATCGGGGTAAAACTGTGAAACTTACATCGGTCGCAAGAAATCGCCTTGCCTATTAATATTATGGATACCCCACTAACAGATTCCAGCGCTCGAAATTCGAGTGTAATTTCTAGGCAACTTTATTTCTCAACTTAGCCAATTCACAAACCAACACTTTTTATACCCTATACCACTATGTGATTTGGGTATAATGACTTTGTGCTGCTGTTTGTAACAACCAAAAATATTTGACCTAGACCCATCTTTAATTATACCGATCGAATCAGAATCACTTTCTGAGTTGATTTAACAATGTCCGTCCGTCCGTCCGTCCGTCCGTCCGTCCGTCCGTCCGTCCGTCTGTGTGTCCATGTAAAGCTTGTAATCAAACTGCAGGTCGCAAATATGAATATATTTTGATGAAATTTGGTATATAAGCTTTTATCGGCCATGGGATGAACGCTATTGAAATTGGTGAGAATCGGTCCATGTTCAGACTTAGCCCCCATACAAATGACCCCTATGAAATCGACATAAATTGCCATAAGTTCCAAATTATCATATAGATCTCAGTCAAATTGGGTTTGTATGTCAAAAATACTCCCTATAGGAAAATTCTTAGTCATAGGCCCCATATAGAGCTGCTTCCCGATCTTCACTTAAATCTATCAAAAAACAAAAATATTTCACAGATTTTTCTCAAATTTGGTTTGTATATATTTTTTCAAAGTATAAGTGAC
Source organism: Cordilura impudica (assembly GCA_963682025.1). Classification (NCBI taxonomy): domain Eukaryota; kingdom Metazoa; phylum Arthropoda; class Insecta; order Diptera; family Scathophagidae; genus Cordilura; species Cordilura impudica. The sequence goes on from OY821517.1 coordinate 121,768,615, forward strand.
TTTACCAAATATGGTCAGGATCGGTCCATTTTTCGACCTAGTCCCCATATTAATATAGTATCCGATATGAACTTTTTCATATCTGCAGCGAAAAAATTAATAAAAATGCCACTCAAATTTGGTTTATGCTTATTTGCTATATCCAATTAGTTAGACCGAAGAGATAGGGTCTCTTAACCATGGTATAGGGTATCGTATAGTCGGGCTAGACCGACTATAATTTGCTTACTTGTTTTATGTATGTGTTAATAGCAACTTTAAATGCAATTTACTCCGTCCGTATGTCCGTGCAAATCTTGATGAATTTGAAGAAATTTTGTATGTAAGCTTGTATTGGCCATAGGACAAAAGCAATTGAAATTGGTGAAAATCAGTGCATGTTCAGACCTAGTCTCCATGTTGATGACCCACCCGTATGAGATCGACATAAGCTGCCAAATTATTGTACAGATCCCGGTAAAAATTGGCTTGTGTGTGTTTATTATATCCATTGAACACTAGTCCAGAAATAAACACTGTTGGACAATCCTTAGTCATAGCCACTATATAAAGCTGCTTCCGAATTTTTTTCACTTTAATCGTATCAAAAAACAATTTTGTTTGTATATGTTTTTGCAAAAGGTATATTATGTCTTTACCAAATATGGTCAAAATGCGTCGATTTTTCGACCTATACATCATATAAATATAGCATCCGAAATGAACTTTTTTATATCTGCAGGCAAAAACAAATTAATAACATTGCCACTCAAATTTGATTTATGCTTAAATGTACCTAAGATCATTTCTCTAAATGTATGGTATAGGGTATCATATAGTCGGTCTAGACCAACTGTAATTGTTTTACTTGTTTTCCCTAATCTTGGTGCTTGTTTGCTTAACTTTGCAGCTATATGATGATGATTTTTTATATAACTATTCAGCAAATCAAGTTGAATTTCATCGCATGAAATCTTCAAAAATTTTAAATTTTTCTCCTTTTTGCACAAAATTTTTTGATTAGTATAGCATATTCAGGGCTTATGATTATTATTTTATAGTAGATTAGAAGAAATGTGTACGTATGAGTGATATTTTTAATATTAAATCAAACATATGTACATCAGTATTTGTTATTATATTTTTTACAAAAGTTTATAAGAGAAAAATTTGGCCTAAGCAGATCAAACCTTTTAGAGGTTTTACTATATTGGCCTAGTACTTTCACCCTGACTAAGAATTTCTCACCCCCCAGAAAATAGCCATGAAATAATCCACAGTTTCTTCGGGTCTGCTTTTATAATGTCAGACCTTAACTTTCTTTATTATTCCTCAAATGAGAAGTATTCGTGGAAAAACTTAGTTCCACATCAACGAAAAATCTTAAAGATTACTAATTAATTTCTCATCAGGATTCGCCCCAATTTCATGACTGTTTGTAATTTACAAAATTAATTTTTATCCCAGACTTAAAAATTGGTAGTATAAAATAATTTTTAATACTGAGTTGTACAAAATGTATTAAAAATGGTTTGAAAAAATTGGAAAACCAAAGAAAGCTATGTAATGTAAAAAATTAAAAAAAAAAACATTTTGTCTTCTCTGGTCATTTTTTCTTCTGAATAATTTTGTTTACAACTTATTTTATAAGAACTTTTAAAAAGTTTTGTTTTTTTTTACTCAGTATAAACTTTTTATCACTCAGTATCAGTCCTTGCTATTTAAATATCAATTACACTTGTTCTAGAATTATTATTAATTCTTTTTTTTTTTTTTAATTATTTTTTTTAAATTTGTTTCGATATTAATTTCGAAAATCTAAATTTCTAATTGATATCGTGTAAATTTTAAAGTTTTTTTTTATAATAACTTCATATTTACATCTTTGGAAGTGATTTGAAACGACATCAAACAAAAAAAAAAAATTTTTTTTCTTTGAAAACAACGAAAAAGTGAATCTTTTTGAAACATTTCACTTTTATTTTGCTGGGCATATGCGTAGAAACTCTATTTATAGTGTCGAATAAGCACTTCTATAAACTAACCGGCTGCCTGCATATTAAGTATATTAACTATGACCAGTCACTAAAGTGGTGCTGAACCCTTGCAGAGTTATGCTTTTCATATTAAGTCTTTAAAAATTAAAAAAAAAAAAAACAAACAAATATTTTTTTTGGAATTTCCCTGTAGAATCTTGAAACTGGAAAAATAAATTAAAGCAAAGCATCTAAGTGCCACAGGAAATAGCTTATTTACAAATATAATAACTTTTAGTTGTAATAAAACTTGAATTGTAATAAAACTTTAGAAACATCATAATAATCATCATAATCGTGATGTATTATGAGTAAAAACAACATTCCAAAATACAAATTTTTTTTTTTATATTTCTAGCATTAAAACTGATAGCATACCCCAGCATATTTTTTTTCAGACAAGTAACTTCATTTCAATGAAATTTAATTTGAAATTTAAATACACATTTAAAAATACAATTAAGATTGAAGTGGGGTTATTTTGAAGGCATTTTATTCTAAATACAAATACAAACTGATTGAAAAGAAACCATTCCAAAACTAGCCTCACAAAAATTAGAAAACTAATGTAGCACTTGTTGCAAAAATCAATCTTGCTGGGATGTTAGAAAACATTATCATAAGGCGTAAGATTTTTTCTTGTAGATATTTTATAGACTTTATCATCTACTAGTTTTTTTCTTCTTCTTTTTTATAAACACATCTTTGCATAGACACAAGACAAAAAGAAAAAAAAATACCAATTATAATAAATCTAACATTAATGCTACTTTAAATTTAACAATCATGATCATTCTAATGATCATCATCAGCAGCAGCATCAGCCAAACATAACAAACTGTTATAAATGTTTTTGACTGCCACTGACTCCTCCGCAGCAGATGTGTTAAATATGTAGGCACAAAGTTTGTTCAGAGTTTTGTTTGTTTTAGTGTGTGCCAGTATTTTGATAGCGCAATAGATTTAAAACGAAAATATTTATGCGTTACAGTTTCGCCTAAAAAAGTATTTATGTTGTTTTATAGTTTCATTTTAAAATTTAGTTAATGCATTATTTTTTTCATTATTATTAGTTTTTAAGTTTATATTTTAATACCCTATAACCACTGTGCAGAGGGTATCGAAAACGTAGAGAAAAATAAATTTTCGACTGTATAAAGTATATGTATTCTTGATCCTTACAACAACTCGAGCGATGTCCGTCCGTCCATCTGTCCGTCTGTCTGTCTGTCAGTATTTTGAAATCACACTCATTCACAAAATAAACCATTTATTTGAACTAGCAGATACCAGCCCTCGAAATTCGAGTGCAAATTCTAGGAAATTATATTTTTTCATTAAATAAAGACCCTAAAGGTATGATAATCAATTATAGCCAATTCACAAATCAACACAAACAACAAACTCTTTTTTATTACAAACACATTAACAAATTTAATAAACACACACATAGCATTGTACAATTTTATGTATGTGTTAGTAGCAACTTTAAATGCAATATACTCAAAATAAATTAAAAAATTTTAAAATCTGTAAATCTGCAAATCGGATAAAAAGAAATACCTTTCAAATAATGTACGTTTGATCAAAATCGGGATAAAACGGTAGAACAAAACATCGGTCACAAGAAATCGCCTAGCCTATTAATATTATAGATAAGATTAGAATAATTTTATTTGCCATTACTTCGAGCTGGTTAGAATTGAAAATGGGGTAAATCGGGCATAATTCTGCCCAGATATGGCCTAATATATATAGACACCTCTAAAAAATGCTGAAATTAATATTAAGTAATAATTTAGTATTAAGTTTATCAAGTTGTTTACTTTTTCAATTACTTTGTTTACATTTATTACCAATAGTGCAGTAAGCCCAGGTGGAGGGTTTCAAAGATTCGCCATAGCCGAATTTAAGATTTTTACTTGTTTTATATTTATTTGAGACATTTTTTTAAAAGAGTAACTTTTTAAAAACTGCATCTTTTTGAGAAAAGCCCCTTTTTAAAAACTTTTTAAGAAAATACCATTTTTAAAAAACTTTCTTTTAAAAAAGGTCCCTATTAAAAAAAGTATCTTTTTAAAAAAGTATATCTTTAAAAAAGTACCTGTAAAAAAATTACCCTTTTAAAAAATACCATTAAAAAAGAAAATTTTTCAAAAATGCCTCATCGAAAAAACTGCTTTTAAGCACCATTTACAGTTCTTACAAAAAAAGAACTTTTAAAAAAGCAAATAAGAAAATTAAAAAAGTGCAATTTATCTTTTAAAAAAAGAGTACATTTTACATTTTTTGAAATATACCAATTTAAGAAAAAATACTTTTTAAAAATGCCTGTAAACAAAATATTTGAAAAATGCAAAAAGAAAATTTTAAAACGTAATTTCTTAATAAAAAGTTCCTTGGCTACAATAGTACATTTTCAAAGAAATGTCTTTTTAAAAACGTATATTTTTTAAAAAAGAAATTTTGTAAAACTTGAACTTACCTTTTTAAAAAATTACTTATTAAGAAATTCCGTTTGTTTTAAAAGAAACTTTTTACAAAAAATATCTTGTTCAAAAAAGTAAATTTTTTTTGAAATAGTGCCTATTTACAAAAATAACCTTGTTTTAGAACTACCTTTAAAAAAAGTATTTAAAAAAATTAACTTTTTTCAAAAAAGTAGCTTTCTAAAAAAGTACATTGTTAAACAAACTTCTTAAATAAGTAGCTTTGCAAATAAGTACCTTATTCGAAAACGTACCTTTTTCCAAAAAGTGGGTTTGTTATAAAAGTACCTATTTAAATAAGTTACCTTTTTAAATAATGTACGTTTTTAAAACAAGTACCTTAATTAAAAAGTGCCTTTGTTAAAAAATACATATTTTAAAAAAGGACCTTTTTTTAAAAAAAGATTACCTTTTCTATAAAAGTACATTTTTAAAATGTACCTTTTTTATAAAAGTGCCTTTTTTAAAACAACTTACCTTAAAAAATTTCCTTTTTAAAAAAGTACCTTCTAAAAAATTAACTTTTAAAAAAAATTAATTTTTAAAAAGTACATTAAAAAAATATAAAAAAATATCTTTTGAATAAAGTACCTTAAAAAACATTTTTATAACAACTGCCTTTTTCTAAAAGTAAATTTTTAATAAAGTACATTTTTTGATATAAGGACAATTTACAAAGTACGTTTTTAAAAAAGTATTTTAAAAAAATTAAATTTTTAAATACAGTACCTTTTTTTAATAGAAAACCTTGTTAAAGCAAGCACCTTTTTTAAAAGAGGAACTCTGTTGAAAAAGTACATTTTTAAAAAAGTGACTATTAAAAAGTACATCTTTTAAAAGTGCCTGTTTAAAAAGTATTTTTTTTGCAGAATAATACCTTTTTAAGCACCTTTTTAAGTAAAGTACCCTTTTAAAAAGTATCTTTTTGAAAAAAGTACCTTTTTACACAAAAGTGTCTCTTTAAAAAGTTAATTTTGTTTAAGAAAAATATATATTTTTTTATAGCACAATTTGAAAAAAAAAAAATATTTTTAAAAAAGTGTTGTTAAAAAAATGTTTTATTAAAAAGTTACTTTTTAAAAAAGTTAACTTTTACAAAATTCACTTTTTTTAGAAAATTAACTTTTTGGAGAATGTACTTTTTTAAAAGATGTAGATTTTAAAATAAAGTACATTTTTAAAATAAATGAATTTAAAACATAATATATTTGACAGAAAATAATTTTCAAATACATGGTACCTTTTAAAAAAGGACATACAAAGTACTTTTTAAAAAAGTACTGTGCGATTAGAATTCTACTTATCTTTTAAATCTTACATCATAAGAGCTTCGTAAAGGCTCTCAAATTGAAAAGTACTTTAGAATCACTTACAAATGCAATACTGTACAATATTGTTATTAGCAGAAAGAATATTTACATAGTTAATATTTTTTTTTTACCCGATATCGCAGATATTTCTTGTAAGTGATCTAAAGTGTTCACAAGATCAAATATTGTCAGGTTCTTTTTCTTCATAAACTATTTTGTATGTATGTGCTCCCTTTTCGGCATAGCGATTGAAAAATGTAACACCAAACTTTAACATGTGAAGCATACGTAATCATATAAATCTTCATTCAAAGTTAATAAAAAAGAAAATCAAACAAAAAACCACTTGTGTGGTGGATAAGAAAATAAATCACATTTATAGTTTAGTTACAACTGCTTGTTTTTTACTTATATATGGTATTATTCTAAAATCAAAACTCTTTTAATTTTAATTGATAATCTATATTCTAGTTTTGTAAATGTTTTCTCATTTATATTTCAAACCGCAATAGTACGTGTGGTTTATGGCTTTAGCTCTGCCACTTGTTTAGTACAAGCATGTCTAAAATGAATGTGTTGTGGTTTGGTGGATTGGGTTAGACTCGTACTCGTACGAGTTCATATATGTAACAATTCAATTCAATTGTGTATGAATTAGTATTTTTCGAAGTAAAGGTTTAATTGACTTGTCTCCATTTTAATGACTTTTCAATTGTTTAGTATGTAAATTAAGTGGTTTTGGATACATTATTTTTGTTTTGAAGTGTCGTGTAATGTTTATTTATTTGGGAATAGTAGCAATAGTTAAAGAAATATATATCAAAATATAAAATGAAAATAATTTTCAATTTAATCAAAACTACCAATTAAGTAGCCACAAAGGACATTTAATTAATAATGAAAAGAGGGTTGTGCTGGACCTTGGTCTTATTTTACATATGTGGTGACTCCGCTTAATTTTTTTTTAGTTGGTACTAATAGTGGGGTTAGAGTTTTTTTTTTCAAACCAAATAAAAGAGTTTTCGATTAAATAACATTTTTTTTTAAATAAATGATTTTGTTAGAATTATTCTAACTCCATTATTCTATTTATTATAAATTTACATCTATAATATTAATAGGCAAACCGATTTTGCGGTTTTAGTTATCAACCGATTTGGACAAAAAAAAAATACCATTTGAAAGGTATTTCGCTTTAACTGTTGTGTTGAATTGTGAACTGGCTATAATTTATTAGCATACCTTTAGGCTCTTATAAAATTATTTATTAACAAACCCAGTTATATATCTTCTGTTTGTTCAACAAACATTTATAAGATTTATATATAGATTAAAAAACAATGAAAAAAATTTTCTAGAATTTGCACTCGAATTTCGACGGCTCTGCTAATTTCAATTAAAACTGACCCAGCAAGAAAAAGGGAACTCATTGTAAAAGAATCACTTTTTCCAAAGTAACAGCTTCTTTAGATGTGGTTTTAAGCAATTTCCTACGGTTCCAACTTAACGCTTTTTAAAAAAGCGCTAAAGGGCGCTTTTAGTTTTTTAGTTAAAGTGCTTTTAGCGCCTTCCAAATACAAAATTTTGGTGCCTATAAATAAACATTGTTTGTTTACAAATTTATTAATGAAAAAAAAAAATAATAAATTATTTATTAACATGGAATTATGTTCTATGATCATCTGATGTAGATGAATGCTTCGTCATGAGAGATGCTTCCAACATTTTGGAAATGGATTCCACCACGTAAGTATGCGAAGTTTTAACAACGGTACTATTTGTTTACAGATTTATAGCAAATTTTCGACTGCAAGGAGGCGTTTATGGAATCGCTGTCTACTGCAAATGAACTGCTGCGGCAATGCACACAAGGCAGATCAATCTCATGAAATTAAAATAATTTATAACTTATATTTTCAATAAGTTTTACAAACTGCCATCCAGCATCGAAAGCAAAATTGTGTTCGATTGAAAATTCGTTGTACAACGAAATTTTCGACCGTGCTGCCAGCTCATATACGAATTTGACATTCGATAGTCGATGTTCGACAGCCAGCAAAGATCGAAGATCGAATGCAATTCATAATTAGGGCCTTTATGTGAAACAAAATTATTCATATTTCATCAGATGAACATGCTTCTACATTTGCAAAAGTTAATTTGAATTATATGAATATTAAAATAAAGAAGTGTATGTTTTCCTTTTTATTTATTACACGTATTCGACGTTTTTTAAAAGTAAATAGTTACTTTTTTAGATGGAGCGTTATATATAAAAATATAAAATTAATCTCTTATAATTCATTGGCTGCTAATTATAAAATTCCCAAAATATTTCCTCTAAAATAAAATCACTTCACACATCAAAAATGAAAATTTTTTTTAAACAACACAAAACATTTTTGTATGAAAATGAATACATGTAACAAAACACTCACGTATTTTATATTTATTTATTATTGACATAAAACGTATCATCTACTACCACTAAACGACGTCAATTGTACAAATAACATATAGTTTTTTTTTGAAATTAGTGATAGTAAATTTTTTCAAGCCAGAGCTACCGCTTTTTTGCGCTTTTCGTTTCATTGTAATTTAGCGCTTTTAGTGATTTTTAGGGTACCGTTTTGCGCATAAATGGAAAAAAAACTTAAAAATCATATAAAAAGTCATATAATATTATGAATTAGAAATTGATAACGAAAAAAAATTAAACAATGACAAAATTAATTGAAACAAGTAAGAGTCTTTAATTCAGCTATACCGAATATTCTTTTTTGTGCAACATTTTTAATAATAACCTGCTCGAAATAATGACGAACAATATTACCATAAGTTTGCCGAGGCAAATGGTTTATTTTGTGAATGAGGGTGATTTCAACGGACAGACAGACAGACAGACGGAAGGACGGCCCGTGGAATGAACGGACAGACTGGCATAGCTATATCCACTGGAAAGGTTATAAGGATCAAGAATATGTATATATGTATATATATATGGTGGTGTGGAAGGTATAAAAATGAATTTAAAAAAAATATATAATTTTTTTTTAACTGATTATGAGAAATGATAATGATAATATTTAAATAGCTGATATTAATTTGTAGCTTTTATTCGGAAAAGAAAAGAAAATTATATATTGAAAATGAATATATAAATTAATTAAAAGTACATACCAAAAGTGAAATTTTAATAGGCCCAAATAGTTGTTATATATTTCTTTTTTTGTTTAAATTTTGTAGTATAAAATTTTCATTCTTTTTGTAATTTAGGAATAATTATACACAGGCTTTATAATTTTCATAAAAATATTTTTGATGACCTATATAAAAAATTACTGTTGTTTTTCTTTGAGAAGATTGAAATATGAGCGATTTTAAAAAACTCAAACTCTAAATTAATTTATTCACATCTATAAGAATTTTTTGTAAAAGTAAATTTTGAAGTGCTTATTTATATATAATAGCAGAGCCCAGCACTCGAAATTCGAGTGCAAATTCTAGGAAATTTTATTTTTTCATTCCATTTTTTTCTTTCAACGTTACAATATAAAATTTATGAATATTTATATAAAACCCATTAAATTGTGAATTTTTAAATAAAATTAATTATAATTCCTTATAAATATTTGTTGAACACGCAGAATATATATAATGGTACGCTAATTAGTTTTATCCAATTCACAATTCAACACAGGGCTTTTGATATACAATTTTTGCAAACACATTAACAAATTTAATGAACACACACACTGCATTGTATAGTTTTATGCATTTTTGTATGTGTTAGTAGCAACTTTAAATGATTATTACTCAAAAAAAAAAAAAAATATATATATACATAATATATACAAGTATATATGTATATGTATATACCACATGGTGCACATCTGAAAAAATGGCGCACACTTGCAAAGAAATACCTTTCAAATAGTATATTTTTTTTCAAAATCGGTTGATAACTAAAAGCGTGGAAGAGGGTACAAGAAATCGCCTTACCTATTAATATTATAGATATTGTTATAAATTTAAAGTACTGAGAAATCATTTAATTAGTCAAATTTAAATAGTAATTGAATAAGGATGTTCTAATCGAGCAATAACTAAGCAAATTGGAAAATCAGCATTTTCTAGAAAAAGTCTAAGACATACTCAATGATATATGGCCATAATTAAGGAGTCGAGTCCAACAAATTTAGTCACAATATTAGAATATAAATAGTAAAGTCGATGAAAGCCTCTATTAAAACAAGTTCTTAAATGTTCAATAAAGTACCTTTTTAAATGAAGTACCATTTTTTTAAAGTACCTTTGTTTGAGAAGTACCTTTATGAAAAAGTAACTTTTAAAAAAGTACCTTTTTAAAAAAATCACCTTCCTTAAAAAAAAGTACATTAAAAACTACGTTTTAAAAAATACCTTTCTTTAAAAAGTACATTTTTAAAAATGCCATTTTAAAAAATACCATTTTTAAAAAAAAAGTATCTTTTTAAAAAGTACATTTAAGAAAAAGAAAATTTCTTAAAAAAATACCTTTAAAGAAATACCTTTTAAAAAAGGTACCTTTTAAATCATGGCCGGTAACAACTGTCATGATTTATATTTTGCCACCCAATTAACCATTATGAACTGATGTTTTCCATTTGCTATTTGAATATTACAAAATTTGTTGGACACGACTTGATTTGCGAAGCATATGTTAATTTTTTAACGCTTCTTCCCTAATTTGTCGTGTGGTCACTTTCGCAAGCCTTTAACTTTTCTAAAATGTACTTATTTTAATAAGTACTTTTTTCAAGGATATTTTTTTAAAAATTTACTCTTTTTAAATTGGTACTTTTTTAAAAAGTGTTCTTTTTTTAAAAAGTACATTTAAGTATCTTTTAAAAAAGGTAATATTTTAAAAGGAACTTTTTTTAAATGGTATTTTTTAATTCAATTCAATTCAATTCAAACAATGTGAATTATAGCATTCGAACGTCATTATACCATGAATTTAATTTGGCTCCAAAAAGTTATGACGCAGATAATAAGATTAATATAATATATATAATATAAAATATATATATAAAAGGAAGGTTGCGAGATTTTTACCTGTGTTATATCTCACACTCACTCATACGAGGCATTTTTGAAGACAGTATAAGAGCTAACTTTAATGGAATTCAAATTCTATTATTTTTTGATAATACTATTCTTCACAGGTAACCTTCATAGGTGGCTGTATCATCTGAATTTAATTTAGCTGTTATTATTATAAAAATAAAATAAAGTGGAATGGATTGAAGTTTATGAGGACTTTGTACGTTCTTTAAAAGCAATAAAATATCGGACAGCTTAACTTAATCGTGTTAGACCAAGTCAAGTTAATTTGTTAGAAATGATCAAAATATCCACGATATATTTATGAATGATTATAGATCACTTTAAGCCTGACTGAGGGCGACATCCAATATTTTTTATTTTCATGGCACATTTTGATTTGTTTGGATATGAATTACTTATATACCAGATTTTGCGCCCCACGTAAATTTTTCCTGCTTCCAAACATTAAAAAAGTGCTCACACCATTCATCTCTAAAACGGAAGCCTATATTTGTATTACTTTAAAACAAAATTTGGATTAAAAGTATGAAGCCAAAAGAAACAAGTAAGAAAATTATAGTCGGTTTAGACCGACTACACGATACCTTATACCATGGGTTTAGAGACCCTATTTCATAGGTCCAACTAATTGGATATTGAAAATAAGCAACAACCAAATTTGAGTGGCATTGTTATAAACTTTTTTGGCTGCAGATATGAAAAAGTTCATATCGGATGCTATATTTGTATGGGGACTAAATGGACCGATCCTGACCATATTTGGTAAAGTCACTTATATTTCGCAAAAACATATACAAACCAAATTTGAGAAAAATTTGTGCACTATTTTTGTTTTTTGATACATTTAAGTGAAGATCGGGAATCAGCTTTACATGGGGGCTATGACTAAGACCTGTCCTATGGGAATTATTTTTGGACTACTGATTAATGGATGCAATAAACATACACAGACCCAATTTGACCGAGATCTTTATGATAATTTGGTTATTGTGACCATTTAAGTCGATCTCATAGGTGTCATTTGTATGGGGACTAGGTCTGAACTTGAACCGATTTTCAACAATTTCAATAGGGTATGGCCGGTACAAGTTAACCTATAAATTAATAGGTGAAGGTATATTTTTAGTTCCCTTTTTAAGCAATATGCGGGCACGGAGGAGTGTGAAAATTGGCATAGTTATAGCTCATATGGAGGAGAAGCTGAGAATGAGAAAATTTATGTTTAATTTGTCTTAAAAATATATAAAATTAAATAAAATAAAATATTTATAATAATTCGGTATTGTGAATTGTGAATTGCTAAAATTGATTAACATACCTTTAGGCTCGTTTAAATATTCATAAATTTTTAGTAAATATAGATTAAAGAAACGTTGGAAGACAAAAATTGAATGAAAAAAAATATTTCCAAGAATTTGCACTCGAATTTCGAGTGCTGGTCAATACTAGTATATTAAGTTTCATCAAAATATATTCATAATGCGAGTGATTTAAATTATATATCAGACGCTCTGTGTTGAATTGTGAATTGCTAAAATTGATTAACATAGCTTTAGGCTCGTTTAAATATTCATAAATTAAAGAAACATTGGAAGACAAAAATTGAATAAAAAAAATATTTCCTAGAATTTGCACTCGAATTTCGAGTACTGGGCTATACTAGTGTATTAAATTTCATCACAATATATTCATATTTGCGATCTGTAGTTTGATTACAAGGTTTGCATGGACACACAGACAGACGGACGGACGGACATCGCTACATCGACTTAAAAAGTGATTCTGAGTCGATCGCTATAATGAAAGATGGGTCTGGGTCAAATATTTTTGGTACTTACAAACATCAGCACAAAGCCATTATACCATTACCACATAGTGGTGTGGGGTATAAAAATATATTTTTAGACTTTCATAGAAATTTCTATATAACATTTCTAAATAACATATTTTTAGCTCATTTCTTATATTTTTGAAAACATTCAAGATTTGAATGTCAGGCATGCTCGTAATATCGTGATACGTGATATGTATTTCCTACTCTTAACATCATTTCATAATTCCATAATTACCCTTTAAATTTTCTCTAATCCCAATCAAATTTAAATCAATTTCCGTTTTATATTGAAAATTCATTTTGAACTTACATTTAGTTTATCCTTCACATTGATATATGGAAATATACATCAACTTCTCCTTAAAGTTGGACTAAAAATAAATACACAATTTTTTTACCATTTATTTATATATATTTTTTTTTGTATTATCTACAAAAATATCATGTCTAGACATCAAGCTACGCTTAAGATTTTAATTATATCATTGGTAAAACAAATGCTGAAGTAGAGTAAAAAGAAAAGAATATCTATAATTTCGTTAATGAAATTAAAAGGGGGAGATGTTGTTGTGTTAAAACAAAAAAAAAAACATAAAATTTCTCCCCCATGAATTTTGTTATAAAACTTAGATATGAAATGAAATCCCGGCAACAGATGTTTCAATTTTTTATTCCAATTTGTTCATTCCTTTTAAAGTTTAAAGGTATTAAAATAGTAAAAACAACTCGTGTGTTTCTGTTTTTTTTTATAGTTTTAAAAATAATGTTACGAAATTTTCCTTATACTCTCACTAGAACACAATATACATACATATGTACTCGTATAAGTGTAGTACGTGTTGTTGGATTATTTTATGTTTTCATATTAAGTACCCAGTATAAAGCATAATTTTTTAATTTCTATTAAATATGAAAATTGTTGTGGAAAAACAATTGAAGACAATGTTATAAATATGTTGTGAGTAAAATGCACCGGAAATTGTTCATATATACACATAATTTATTTAAATTTATACTGAAGGTTTATATAATATTAATGCACAAATACGAGAGTATGCTGTTTGAAAAACTCATACTAACATACAAAAAACTAAATAATACTGGCTTGTTAATTTTCTTTTATTAATAATAGTCAAATTTAAAGTTTTAGTTAATAAACTTTATGTATTAAAAATAATTTTTTTTTGTAAGAGGAAATTACAATGCTTTTTTTCAAATAAATATTAAATATTTGAGCTCTAGGTCTGATTTCGGTAAAAGTTATTTATTAAAATCCAATATTTCGATATTCTCTGAATATCATCTTCAGGGATTGATTTAAATCATAAACAACAAACTTATATCTATTGTTCGATCTTCGTCATATAATATTGCTTTCAGACCTCAAGCCCAAATATTTAATTTTTATTTACGAAAGGTGAAATAAAAACACCATTAAATGTTTTTTTTTTTCTGAAATATCAAGACAACTTTTTTATATTTTCATTATTTCTTCTTTTTTTATATGGGCGGTCTTTTGGTAAAACTTTTTGTCAATCATTTCTCATCTTCTGCATTTAAGGGTTTTAATAATTAATGTTTGTTGTTGTTTTTCTGTGTGTTCTGACATTTGTTGTTTTGTTTATGACATTAATGTTTTGTATGGTAAATGTTAAACAAATGTTTTGTTTATAAATTGAAGTATGAATGCATTTCATTTCATTTTTGATTTTTTTTTTTTTTTGTTGCAATGAAAGGGAAAAATTTATTGAAAAATTACTAGACAAGAAATTTGGTTCGTGTTGTTGTGTGTAAAATGCATAATCCTAATAATAGGTTTTTTGAGTTTTACAGGAAGTTACTGAAGGTTTCTCTTTTAATTTTTTTAAAGAAAAATTTGCAAATAGAATAGAATATAAATATCCAGCTGACTTATTATTTTAACCAAAAACCATTCAGTTTTTAATTTATTGAAAGTTGGATTTTCTCTCAATCTTAGCAAAATTCTACAAATATCTACGGAGCAATATTAAGCGCCCCGGTAGGTGAGTAGGTAGCGTACTCGCCTATCATGCGAGGGGTAGTGGGTTCGATTCCCACCAGAGGGTTTGGTCTGTCGCTGCAAAAAAAAAAAAAAAAAAAAAAAATGAGCACACTCCCTCTTTCCTCCTTAACCTATTTTCCTGAGATCAACACAATGCACTGCATCTGTAGGGAGCATGCCCTGAGTGTTGATTAATTTAAAAAAAAAAATATGGTTTTTGTTATATTTTTTAAATAAAAAAAAATAAATTTTTTGAAGATCAAAAGTATGGTTTATATCAGAGCCTACGGTTAAGTCGAGTACTCGAGCTACTCGCCTCCACAATTTTCCCTAGAATATTTTGAAATTTTAAGGCTACAATGTCCTGAAATCTGTAATTTTAAAACATATAAATTTTTAAAAATTCGTGAAGGAAAATTTTCAGTAAAATTACATCGAACTCAAAATGTTAGCACATTTTCACAAATTTGTATAGAAAGTGGCTGATCTTTATCAAGTAGTAGTTCACCAACAGCTCAATTATTGTCGGAAAGCTTTGAAATTTTCAGCACGTAAATATATATTTCATGTGCTTCTTGAATATTCATCCGATAAACGTACATTAACAACTACATACAATAATATTACAAGATATGTTTTTGGTTTAAAAAGATATGATAGGGTGTCTCACTTTTCGAAAAAACTTTTTGGAATACCATTTGACAATCTTTTAAAATGCAGAAGTCTTTTATTTTTGCACAAAATTGTTTATACAAGACATCCAAACTATTTGATCCAAAAATTGTGCTTTGCACGATCCGATAGAGGTAAAACAATAATCCGAATTCGTCACCAATATCTGTTCTCAGAGCGCCAATTTTTATACCCTATACCACTATGTGGTTTGGGTATAATGACTTTGTGCTGCTGTTTGTAACAACCAAAAATATTTGACCTACACCCATCTTTAATTATACCGATCGAATCAGAATCACTATCTGATTCGATTTAACGATGTCCGTCCGTCCGTCCGTCTGTGAGTCCATGTAAAGCTTGTAATCAAACTGCAGGTCGCAAATATGAATATATTTTGACGAAATTTGGCATTTGATCTTTTATCGGCCATGGGATGAACGCTATTGAAATTGGTGAGAATCGGTCCATGTTCAGACCTAGCCCCCATACAAATGACCCCTTAGAAATCAACATATATTGCCATAAGATCCAAATTACCATACAAATCTCAGTCAAATTGGGTTTGTATGTACAGTACAAACTCGATTACTGCAACTAATAGAAATTCGGGTAGTTGCGATAACCGCGGTAGTTGCGTTAACCGAGTCACAAAATTTTAATGCTTTTTCCTCCTATTTTTCACGTATTTCCAATATGTGTTCAAATATTTATTAAAAAAAACTATTTATTTAGTATATTTATTCGCTTATACTTTTTATTTAGTAGTAAAAAAAACTTAAAAAATTCATATATGTTAATATTGATACTTATTATACATATTGAGAGATCCAATGTAATCTATACTAACTTAAAACCAAAACATATAGATACATATGGTTTTTTAAAACATCTAAAACATATTTACTTATTAAAAAAATCAGAAATTTTTGACTGTGTTTTTTTGGCTGATATATTTTTCTGCACAGCAGATTCGCGATGATTTTGAAGCACAAGAATATCTTTAAGATCCATTTCATTTTCTTCAGCCCATTGAATGCAATTGTTATATGAATCAATAGCAGTCTGATGTGTAATTCTAGAAAGTTTTGGAATTTCAACGACATTTTCATCAGAATTATCGATTTCTTCCACTTCATCTAGATTTTCACAACAATAGTTCGAACCGTTATCAACGTTTTCAAATATCCATTCATTGATTTCGTCATTAGAAATTGTTTCCTCTGGCATAATTTCTTGAAAATAGTCGGAGACAGATAACAATAATGAATTTTCTCTTTCGACTTCTGCTCTTATTACACTCAGTTATAAATTATCTTCATCTGTCCAGTGGTTTTTAGGATACATAATCTTCTTCCAGCACTTCTTAATCATATCGGAAGGCAATTGATCCCATGCATTTGAAAGGAGACAAACTGCATTACGTAAAGTAAAAGCCTTAATTTTTTCTTCAATATTTGAGCCTTTACTTCCAATTAAATGCGCTAAGAGGCTTTTCTTATAGTACAACTTTGTTATGTTAATGACATTTTGATCCATTGGCTGAATAAGAGCTGTACAATTTGGTGGAAAACACATGACTGTTATTAACACGTCATCACTTTTTAACTCGCCATCCTTAGGATGGCAGGGTGCATTGTCCAGCAGCAATAACGCTATCTTTGGAAGTCCTTTAGATTGAAGATATGACCTTACCTAAAAAAACACTCTTTCTATTTTCCCACTTACATATTTTTTAATGTTTACTTACCTCAGGAACAAACGTATCATGGAACCATTGCTCAAAGAATGCCAACGTCATCCATGCATTTTTGTTAGCCCTGTAAACTACGGGATTGTTTTCAAAACCTTTGAAAGCTCTTGGATTTAATGCTTTACCAATGACAAATATTTTAACCTTGTGCAAACCAGATGCGTTAGTGCAGGCTAAAAATGTAATGCGCTCCTTGCTTACTTTTCGACCAGGAGCAGATGTTTCATTAAAGTTAACCAGTGTTCTGTTCGGCATAATTTTATGAAATAATCCAGACTCATCGGCGTTATAGATTTGTTCCGGTGTTAATTTAAGCTCTAATACTTTGGCATGAAATTTTTCCAAAAATGGATCAATAAGTGTTGGTTTATTTGAAAGTTTTTCGCCACAAATTTTAAGCATCCGAATACCATGACGTTTTTTAAAATTTGAACACCATCCATTGCTTGCATGAAAATCACCACGACTTTCATTAATTTTGTTATGTAGCTGAATAGCCTTTGACTTTAAGATTTCAGCCGAAACAGGCAAATTTAATTCTCTTTGTTTTAAAAACCATTTATACAGAGCTTTTTCCATTACTGGATACTCACAGGCTCTAATTACTATACGCTTTCCTGGGCCGGATTCAGCATTTGTAACAAATTTAATTAATTTTGATTTATTTTGCTTAATTCTAGTTATTGTTGATTTATGTACATTGTATTCCTGGCATAATGCTTTGACCGATAAGTTTTTATCAAGTTTATTCAAAATTTCACTCTTTTGTTTAATTGTTAATTTACTGCACTTTGTCACCTTCACCATTTTTATGCGTTGTTTTTAATAATGGTTCTGATCGCGAAAATCTTTTCACCAAACTGATAAAAAAAACAACAGACACGTGCTGTTTGTCTGTTTTTTTATGAAAACTATTCCAAGAAATTACGGTAAAATAAATCAAAAACTATCCAGGAACAAAAAAACAGAGTTAAAAAAAATAGTTGCGTTTATTGAGGTAAATTTTTTAAAAAGTTGCGTTGACTGAGTCTACAATGCATTTGATTCAGGTGTTGCGTTAATCGAGTTGTTGCGCATAACGAGAGATGCAGTAATCGAGTTCGCACTGTGTATATTACATCCATTAATCAGTAGTCCAAAAATGATCCCTATTGGGCAACTCTGAGTCATAGGCCCCATATAGAGCTGCTTCCCGATCTTCACTTAAATCTATTAAAAATCAAAATATTGCACTGATTCTTCTCAAATTTTGTTTGTATATATTTTTGCAAAATACAAGAGACTTTACCAAACATGGTCAGGATCGGTCCATTTTTGGGCCTAGTCCCCATATAGATATAGCATCCGATATGAACTTTTTCATATCTGCAGCCGAAAAAATTAATAAAAATCCCACTCAAATTTGGTTTATGCTTATTTTCTATATCCAGTTAGTTGGGCCTGAGAGATAGGGTCTCTAAACGCATGGTATAGGGTATCGTATAGTCGGTCTAGACCGACTATAATTTTCTTACTTGTTTATTTATGCAATCCGTCTCTGGAACCAATTACCCCATGATATACAAAATATTAGCAACGCAATACTATTTAAAAAATCAATTTTTAATTATCTTGAAGGATTATAATTTTTAAATTTTCTTAATATTATTATTACTCTTTATTTTTTAAATTATTAAATGTTAACTGTTTATGTTTTTTATTTTTTATTTGTTCTCTCATTATATATAGATATTTTTACATACATTTATATATTGTTGTTATGGTTTTTAATTATACTTATTTATTTTTATTTTTATATTGTAATATGTTATGGAAATTGTATGTGCCATTATAAGTTTTTCCAGTGCTAAATCTAAAAGATATTATATCCTACTGCACTGGTTACAATTTCAATAAATACAAATACAAATAGAAATTGTTGGAATACTTTGAAATTAAAAGGAGATTATCTCGATATATTTGCAACTACAAATAGTAAAAAAATTTAGCAAGTCCTTATAGAATTTTTTTTTAAGTTACATCAAACTTGAAATAAGAATAAATTTTCACACATTTGCATAGAAATTGGCTGATTTTTTTCGACTAAATTTTTTATATGAGTCATCTGTGAATAAGGCCAATTACGAGCAGTTCAATATTTGGCGGAATGCTTTAAAACTTGAAGAAAGTGTTCTCTTTATATATACAGCTCTAACGAATATAATTTTTTGTTACGTAATTGTGGAAAATTTTCTGGAAAATATCAAACTTCAAATAAGAGCATATTTTCACACAATTGTATCGAAAGTGGCCAATATCAATCGAATAATGCTGTATATAGTAAGACGCCACAATTTTGGTCCGAATGGTTTAAAGTTTTTTATGAGTAATCTATGAATATAGTCAATTACAGACAGTGAAAAAAATTAAAAAAAATATTTTTGTTTTTTTACACTTTTTGGAAAATTTCCGATCTCTTTCGAGTAGTTGTTTTTACCGAAATGCTTTGAAATTTTTAAAACATATTCTCTAAATATATTCAGATTAAAATACTACGAGCTTTCCCAAGTGTTCTTGAAATTTTTTTGTAAATAGGCATCAAACATATACGATGATCTTTTTCGAGTAGTAGTTAGCCCACCCCATAGTTTTTATCAGAATGTTTTAATATTTCAGGAGGGTAATCTATCAGTGTAACTGACTTCAAAATATATAAAATCATACCATGTATTTTGGGATTTTTTTTTTTTTAAATGAAGTCGAACATATATGAAGTGAATATTTTCATACATTTGTGTGGAAAGGTGTCTAGCCTAGTAGTAGTTAGCCCACGCCAGTAGGGAAGTTTCAAATTTAAGGATGATATTCTTGGTACTTGTACGATTCCAAAAAGTATACATTTGTTATACTAAATACTTACATTTATCTTTTTACATGCTTTCAAACATGGAAAAAGTTAATTTTTAGTACTCGAGCTAGTCGTTGAGCTCGAGTAGCTCGTTAACTAGTCGAGCAGCTCCAGTAGCTCGAAGCTCGAGTAATGGGGGGCTCTAGTTTATATTAAAGCACTTTTATAATAAATATATAACATACAGTTATGAGCAAAAAAAAAAATTCAACACTTGGTTATATAATCTTTCAGTAAATCTCTTTGATAATAGCGATATCCAATTCACCTCATATTTCTAGTTTTTTGTACTCTACAGTTTTATTAAGCTAATTTTAGTTACTGTGAGTGCGGTCCTAGAACAATCTGACCTGACGTATAGATGGCGTCAGTAGTCTGAAAAGAATTACTTTGGTGAAAAGTGGCAACCTTATAAAACATATGTTTTAAGTTTCAAAGGCCACCTTCTTTACAATTTTTTTTTGAGCCATAATATGTAAACGATGAATTTGTTCGAAATTGAATCCAATTCATTTAGATTAGATGGATTTTGATTTAAAACTTCCCTAACTATCAGCTCTCATAGGTTTCCTATGGGGCTGAGATCAGGGCTTGTTGTTACTTAGAAAGTTGCGAGCTAAGAGGCTTGAGTGCTTGGTTTCGTTATCATGTTGGAATATACTACCAGGGACCAAATTTTCTCGAAGATGGCGAATCATGTGTAGTCCAAATATGGTGCCGTTTCCAAAAGTCAAGGCGCTTCCTTTTGTTGACTCTATAAATGAGTTGTTTCTTTGCCGGTCGTCTATCAAGCAAATTTGCTTCATTTAATCAACAGCGCCTGGTGTGAACTCCAATAGAGGCACCAATATATTCATTTGCGAAATTAGCAACGTTCACTGCCGTGCCTTGTGGGTCGGTTTGGACTAATTTTATCATCTAACGATCTTGGCGTGTGGTATTTTTCCATGGATGACCACTATCTCATTTTGTTTCTACACTTCTTATCAGGCGAAATCATAATGCAATACGGTATATAGTGGATTCCTATGCACTAGGGAGCATTCCAATTTCACGCATGCATATCGCTTCCTCAAAATCTTGCTATTTTGTTATCAGTTGACAACTGTTTCTAACATAAAATTGTATTGTAAAAATTTTTGTCATTAACTTTTATTTAATATAATTTTTACTTCATTACGTTGCGTTTTTTTTTTGCACGGTTAAATTTTCACTCTAATTATTAAATATGAAGTATCCAACTCTATGTAATAGAAACTAAAACGGAATGCTGCTAATTTGTATACTCTCAAATAAAATAACAAACAGCCCAAAAAATAAATGGATTGGTTGCCATTATTTTGAAACAGATGAATTCAAAGCTCATATGGGTCAGCGTGTTTCTTTTTTTAATTTCAACAAATCAAGTGTAAAATAGCAAATAAATTGTTTATGACTTCATTACTTTAATACTAAATCAAATTAAATTTTGAAAAAATATATTTGGATATTTGAATTTATGAAATCTTTCTTTACTACGGCAGTTTACTATAGCAAAGACTTTACCAACTGTACCCAAGTGTTTTGATAAAAAATTTTTTTTAGATATTTTGTATTTTCTTGAAAGATTTTTTTAAGACTATGAACCAACAAAAACATATTTGTGCCAACAATTGATTTCTTGTTTCTCAATTCATACTTATGCCGTTTTCTTTTCTGACAAAAAATGTCGCCCTTTTTTTGCCCTTTTTTGGAAAAGTGTATTTTTTTTATATATTCTGAATTAAGAGCAACCTTATATTATATATCAGTCGAAAGGACTCAAAGTGCTGTGTTCATAAATGCAAAAAAAATTTGATTATTATCCTCTTGAAAGTCATAGGGTGAAAATATTCAAAAAAGGGGAACAATGGGGAAACATTCTCACACTATGACCTGAAAGAAGTCAATGGCTGGAATTTTTTGTGATTTACGAGGGTTCGACTTTGAGACCTTTCGATTAATATTAAGATAAGGTTGCTCTTAATTCAGAATATATAAAAAATACACTTTTCGAAAAAAGGGCAAAAAAGGGCGACATTTTTTGTCAGAAAAGAAAACGGCATTAATACAATCCCTCATTGTTATCATCGAAATTAATTTGTGAAAAATATTTTACTTTTATTCAAAAAAAAAAAAAAAAAAACAAGAGGATTATAGTCGGTCTATACGTTACCTATGCCATGGTTTAGAGATATTATCTCTTCGGTCCAACTAATTGGATATAGAAAATAGAATAATAAACCAAATTTGAGCGGCATAGTTATTAATTTTTTTTTGGCTGCAGATAAAAGTTCATATCAGGTGCTATATTTATATGGGGACTAGGTCGAAAAATGGACCGATCCTGACCATATTTGGTAAAGTCACTTATATTTGGAAAAAAAATACACAAACCAAATTTGAGAAAAATCTGCGCAATATTTTTGTTTTTTGATAGATATAAGTGAAGATCGGGAAGCAGCTCTATATGAGGAATATGACTAATAATTGTCCTATAGCGATTCTTTTTGGACTACTGATTAATGGATATAACAAACACATACAAACCCAATTTGACTGAGATCTATATGATAATTTGGATCTTATGGCAATTTATGTCGATTTCATAGGGGTCATTTGTATGGGGACTAGGTCTGAACATCGACCGAATTTCACCAATTTGAATAACTTTCATCCTATTGCCGATAAAAGCTTATATACCAAATTTCATCAAAATATATTCATACTAGCAGATTCCAGCGCTCGAAATTCGAGTGCAATTTCTAGGCAACTTTATTTTTAAACTGAGCCAATTCACAAACCAACACTTTTTTGGTTTATTATTTTTGTGAATGAAGATAACAAATTTAATGAACACACACAAAGCATATGTATAATTTAATGTATGTGTTACTAGCAATTTTAAATGCAATTTACTCAAAATACAGGACAAAATTTAAAAATCTGTGAATCTGGAAAAAGCAAAAAGAAATCAAATAATATGCGTCTGGTTAAAAACGGGATAAAACGGTAGAACAAAACATCGGTCACAAGAAATCGCCTAGCCTATTAATATTATAGATTTGCGACCTGTAGTTTGATTGCAAGGTTTACATGGGCACACAGACGGACGGACGAACATCGCTAAATCGCCTCAGAAAGTGATTCTGAGTCGATCGGTATAATAAAAGATGGGTCTAGGTCAAATATTTTTGGTAGTTACAAGCAGCAGCACAAGGTCATTATACGCAAACCACATGGTGGTGTAGGGTATAAATAATAACAATATAATGAAAATTTATTGAAAATTATTTTCTTCAACTCAACAAATTTTAATTAATAAAATATATTTGCTGCATCTTTAAAAAGAAACAATATGAATGAACTTTTTATGCCGTCCACACCACTGTGCAGAGGATATATATCAGTTTGTTATTCCATTTGTAACGCATCGAAAAATCCTTTTTCGGCCCCTTATAGTATATATATAGGAGAATATGTTTTGGAATTTTAAGACGTGCGGGTCGGATTATTGTGGCACTGGATCTAAATCTTTAGTGCGCAAAATTTGAGCCAAATCGGACAATGCTTTCTGGACGCTCATTGAGTTCAAAGTTCAAATATGCATTTATATGTAAAAATTATCAAAAAAAAAATCGTTTTTCACAAAAATTTAGATATTAATAATTGCGTTTCAAATAAATTAATTAATAAACCGTAATCCAGAGTAAGTTATCTTTCTAATAAAACAACAAACTCTATTGTCGATTGAAAAACAGCCAAGTTATATCAAGTTCCCCAGGCAATAAATGCGCCACAGACCACTTGATTAAGAAAATCGATCTCACATTTTTAAAGACATTGAAGTAATTTATAACAACAATATTTTTGCATTTTCCTGATCCCTAAATGATCATATGTAAAGTATTTTGCATCTTGCCTATTGTTATGCCGCTCTAAATTAACGTAAAAACGGTACTTATTTTGTAGCATATTTCAAAATCTCCAATTTTACTTTTTAAAAAATTTTGTTCAAAAAGTTTTTCGAAATCAACGATTGGACTTTAAGGTCTTATTAACAAAATATATATGACTAAAAATGCAAATATTGTATGTATCCTGTGCTTAATTTAGCGAGGACAGCGTTTTTCTTTCAGCGGATTTGAAGAAAAATGTGATTTTTCATAGTTTTTCAACTTTTAGTCTACATCTTTTTGGTGTTTTCATATTTCAAATATCTTTTGTCAAAATATTGTACTACTTGATATAAATTCTCAATCTTGTAAATTAAGGTTAAATCGAAACACTATAAATTGTCCCTCTTTAAGGTCAAAGGACAAATTGAAAGATATTTACATTTTTTTAAAACAAAATAACGGAATAATATATATTTGTGGAAGGATTTAATAATAATATTTTAATAATTCCAGAAAATAATATTCTGGTCTTATATTCTGAAATTAGCCCATGCTTTGGTGTCAAATTGACTCTTTATGAAAATCTATAAATATGTTCTTCATCAAGATTTTTTTTTTATAAAAAAAATTGAATGTATTCATAAAATTCCTCAAATTTATTCGTTATATACATTAATTAGTTTTTATAATTAATACGGCATAAACAAATTTGTATATCGAGGACTTATATTCACAAAATGCTATCTGCATCTGCTAATATCATGTATATGACCGATAACCGATTTCCTGCACCATACTAAGAACTTCACAAAGAACACGTGCATGCATTTATTCCAAAACTTTGTTTATATTATATAATAATAACTCAGTTAATTTTTAACGGATTTTTTAAACCAAAGCTGCATTTTACTCATAGATAAATATACTTTCATAATAAATTCATTCATTATATGGATCCTAAATAAAGAAATGTGTAAAAACATCTTCAAAGTTGAAAAATAAGTATGCTGGAAGATTACGCACAGATGTTCCAATATTACTTAAACATCGTCTTTATATCTTCGAAAGGCCTTAGTTTCTTCTTTCTAAATCTAATCAAAATCGGTTGATATTCAACAAAGTTTCTGTCTTATAAGTGAAAAAGGGCCGAAAACCTGGGTTTTACTCGTAACTCAAGATGTTTCCCAGGGTGTTTCCAAAATTTCAAGTACAGAGTCTTATTGTAATCGGCAAGATCTACTACAAAAAAAGTATCGCATCTCAGGTATTTTTTCACACAGTGTAATAAAGAAACGGAAAAAATTCTTTTTTTTAATTCGACAAATGTTATTTAATCGACACAGATTTTCTACATCATTCAAAAAAGAAACAATTTAAGTGAACTCTTTTAATTTCAATCATAATTATTAATTTTATAAAAAAAAAAAAATAAAAAAAAATGAAACAAAAGTAATAATAATAAGAATAAAAACCATAAATAAATAAATTAAAAAGTAAATAAAAAAGTTATTATTATTTAAACTCAACAAATTTTATTTAATCGACACGAATTTTCTGCATCATTAAAAAAGGAACAATTTAAGTGAACTTTTTTTTATATCATTCGAATTTATTAATTTCATTAAAAAAAAAAATAAATAAATAAATAAAACAAAAATAACAATAATAACAATGAAAACCATAGATAAATAAATTAAAATATATATAAGATATTATTATTATTAGACTCAACAAATTTTATTTAATCGACACAAATTTTGTGCATCATTAAAAAAAGAAACGATTTAAGTGAACTCTTTTTATTTCATTCAAAATTATTAATTTTATTAAAAAAAAAATAAATAACAATGAAAACCATAAATAAATAAATTAAAAAATAAATAAATAAAAAATTATTATTATTTCAACTCAACAAATTTTATTTAATCGACACAAATTTTTTGCATCATTAAAAAAAATAAACAATTTAAGTGAACTCTTTTTATTTCATTCAAAATTATTAATTTTATTAAAAAAAAATTATGAAAAAATAAAATAAAAGTAATAATAAATAATAACAATGAAAAGCATAAATAAATAAATTAAAAAATAAATAAATAAAAAATTATTATTATTTAAACTCAACAAATATTATTTAGTCGACACAAATTTTCTGCATCATTAAAAAAAGAAACAATTTAAGTGAACTCTTTTTATTTCATTCGAATGTATTAATTTTATTAAATAAATAAATAAATAAATTAAATAAAAATAATAATAATAACAATAAAAACCATAAATAAATAAATTAAAAAATAAATAAATAATAAATTCTTATTTCTTAAACTCAACAAATTTAATTTATTCGAAAAATAATAATGAATATCTAAATAACTAAATTTAAAAATATTATTTAAAATTTTTTAATAAAGAAAATAAAAATATTTTTTTGCATCAAAAAAAAAAATTAAGTGAAAATTGTTTATTTGAAGAAATATGTATTAAGTCATTAAAATCCAATTCATTTAAATAAAAAAAATATATATTACAAATAAAAGTAAATATTTGCAATTCACGAATTTTTTTTTCTAAATATTTTTTTTAAAATATAGTAAAACTTCATTTGGAATCACTATTCGTAACTTAACTTACCACAACAGAATGTATCCATTTCAATTGCATCTAATTTCAAAAACATATTTAGATGTTAAATACTAAACACGATTGAAAAACACGATATATTTAAAACTCTCAAAAACTTAACATTTATTAAAGCACCAAAAAATCTAAATTTCTTTAAAAACACTATTATTGGTATTTTAATTATTTGTTTTTAAATTAAATTAAAAAGTTACATTTTTAATAATGTAAGCAAAAATATTGTAACATATTTAAATAATATTTTAATTATTTTAAAGAAATCAATGCGCGCAGTCGTATTTCGAATATATTTAAAAAAGTCTCTTTAACTTTATACAAAACGCACACAACTGTTCAATTAACAATCCTGTTTAGTTCTGTGGTCAATACAATTGAAAAACTTCAGAAAAACTTCTAACAGAAAACCTAAAATCGAGCCAAGAAAAATACACACAGAAAACCTCACTCAGAGATATAAATTGAATATTAACATGAAAAAAATATAAGTCTTAAAGAGTTGTTGTTGTGGGAGAGCCGCAGCAATAATGAGTATTTAATCAAAGAAAAAAAAAATTAATAACTAAAAATATATACAAAAAAAAAAAAAAAATATCATTTTGAAAAAAGAAAATAATATAAAAATAAAACACACACTATCTTCTACATGTACAATTTGTAGTTGAGCATAATTTTCAATATATATATTTTTTTTTAATTTCATCGAACGTGCTTTGACAACTTAAATTTGTAAAATACGTACGACAACATTGTACGTATATTAAAATACAAATAAAGGTATTGAGAGAGAGTTAAAACGACGTTTTTAATTTTTCATTTTTAATTTAAGACTCAATAAACATGTGTCTTGCAACAAAAGAATTGACGCCGTTTATCAAATAAATATGGCGCGTACGTTATTTGTGAAAAAAAATATTAATAAATTATTAAAAACAACAAAAACATAAGGAATTATGGCAAAAAAAATTAATGGTTTTATATGGAGTTGTATATGCAATTAATGGAGTTATTGGAAAATCTATGCTTTTGTTTTAAAATAGCGGTGATTTTCCTTATATAGAGAAAAAACAGTTAAACGTAATTTATTGCCAACCTAATTGCAATAAAGTTTATGACCGAATTTCGGGGTAATTAAGATTTTAATTCAGTAAATGTTTTAGCATAATAAAAATTGTTAGCTGGTATTAAATTTCTGGTAATACAATTAGAATTAATAATTTTAAGAATTGGAAACTCAATCACATAATAAACTAATACCAATTAACCATTTGGTTGAGGCTTATTTCTTGTTTTTCTCAACCAGGATTGAAACCTAAGTATTGAAACATATCCACTATTCGATTTTTTTTAGCAGTAACTAATTTTTATAACTGAAAAACTACTAACGACTTTTTATATTATGTTAGATTTGACGTAATTTTTCACACATATTGCAATTAATACTGTAATTAATATGCAAATTTTAATTTTGTTTCAATGGTGCGTGGTAGAGGAGAAGAAAGCATATATTTCAAAGATTCATGACTACACAATATAGGTATATGCTTTCCTCCTCTCTACCACGCACCATTAAAACAAACTTAAAATTTGCATATTAATTATAGTATTAATTGCAATATATCTGAAAAATTACGTAAAATCTAACAAACTATTGAAATTTCGCTTCAGGTCATCATCTCAAATATATGTAAAAAGTGCAATATGTGGAATGTACAAACCATACATCACATATGGCAACTCTTACGAAATTGAGAATAGTGCAAATTAGAAGTATAAATGCAAAAATATTAAAAAATTCAAAAATAATAATTGTTTGTTTGGACAGAGTTGTATCTTCTGAAATCAATACGAAGTAAAAGCTGTGCGGTATGAAAACTGATTACCACACTGCTCGTAGGCCTGACTTTAGGTGAGTATGTTAAAGCGCTGACCAAAAAGTGCAATATTGAAAGAAAAATAAATTGTTTAATATTAATTAACAATTAACTTTATTTTTAACAATAAATTTTTGTAAATTCACAAATTAAATCAGCTGTTGTTTACATTTGGAGGTTATGTCATTCGGAAATATATATGTACGTTTGAACGCAAAAATTATGAGCCGTATGTAAAACGCCAATTTTGACACACACGCGGAATTACGTATGGATCGTAAAACTGACTTTACATATGGAAAATACACATAGTGTAAACACACCTTAAGTAGATAAATTTCATATAGAAACAATCTATTCAATTGTAGCATAACAATTATCACATTGTTCAACAAATCGCTGATGAAGGCTGAAATGCCAGAAACCGGTCCGATTAAGAATACAGTGTAGTTAGGAATTTTTGAAATATATGTTTTCTTCTTCTCTACCACGCACCATTGAAACTTTTTATATTAGTTTTTAAAGGAAGGCACATCTATGTTTTATTTTTATATTTAGGGATTATAAATAAAATCCGTTTTCGTATTACTAAAAAAATACAAAAAATTAAAATAAATATTGAACGATCCACATTATAAGAACCGAATTTATTTAAGGCAATGATTTACTACCCCGAAATCCGGAATTTATGAGTCAACAATGCCACAAATTTCAGTAAATGGAAGTTTATATATTTTTATAGATTTTAAAATTTTTTAAATTTTACATTTTAGGAAAATGCATAATCGTAAAATATAAAAATTCTTAAACTTTCAAATTTTCTCAATTTTCTCTGCTGAGGCGACTTGAAAACATATTTTTTTTTTATATACATCAAGGAGCAATTACATTTTTGTCTGGTACTGGCTGTACTTTATAATCAGAATTAGTTTTAAGATTTGAATAATTATTGTTAGTTCACATACATGTGAGTGAAAATCCAATAAATAAAATAACGTGAAAGAAAATATGCTTTCCCCAATATCAATTTTGAATCTTTTTAAACTCTTTATTTTAACTCATAATCTCTGTCTGTCTGTCGTGGGGCAACCCCATTCCCCCTTATCAAATTGATCTGAAACTTGGCCCATTGCCTTGTTGTGACTACAGATTAATTTTGGGGTAGTCACGCGCAGTCACGCACAGTCACGTAATGATCTGAATGTCATTTCCCCTCATCAGATCGATCTGAAACTTGGTCCATACACTTGTAGTGAAAAAAAGATTAACTTTGACATAGTCATGCACAGTCACGCATAATCACGCACAGTTGCGGAGTGATTTAAACCCCATTTTCCCTCATCCGGTAGATCTGAAAATTTGTACATAGACTTGTTGTGACGTATAGATTCAAAACTTATATGTTAATTTTTTAATTTTTTCTATATAATTCCCAAAAACTATGTTGGATGCTCTCAATCTATATTTTATACAGGGTGGATCATACAAGTTTTGCGTTTTGATTTTGCTATAAACAAAAAAAAAAAAAAAAAACTCATATTCTTTTTTCATTTGGTTTTTTTTTATTCCAAAGTATAATCCTTGCGGTAAATTAAAAAACATTTTTTCATGCAAATGACTTGCTCGGCTGGCCTTGTAGTAGCCCAACCCAATTTTTCAGTACATTTTCAACAGAATTGAGCTGTAATTTCTTTTTTCAGTGCCTTTACTGACGCTGGGTGATTTGCATATAACACTCATCCTCAACAGCTCCCCACAAATAAGTCCAACGGGGTCAAATAACAGCTACACGGTGACCAAACCGTTGGCCAAAACCTGCCATGCAAAAGATTGATTGTTTCACGGCTTGAGTGACACGGCGCACCATTCGATTGAAACCAAATGTTGTCTAGATCCATATCTTCGAAAATGGGCCACAAATAATCCGTTATCATTGTATGGTGACATAACAACCGAGAAGAAATAAGCTTGGTCAGAAAAGATGATTTTTTGGTAAAAAAAAATGTTCCTCTTCCAATTTGGAAATAGGTTATTAATACTTTCCAACGCTGTTCAATAATAAATCGACTCATTTCTAAACCGTATATATTATACTAGCTTCTTGGCCTAACCTAGCTAACATTGGTGTTGCCATACTAAAAGTAACCAGTTATGCAAAATGCCAACACTAGAGGGACCAGTGTAGTTTTTTCACAACAGATTTATATTAACATTTTTGGAAGTCCTTGCGATGCAGTGAAAATGTGATTCTTTTTTGCTAGATAAAAAAATGTGGTAACAAATATTATAGCCGCTAAATCCGATTTTAAGTTTGGGTAAAAAAATGTAAATTTTTGATATCCTCATTATAATGTGCCACCAACAAAGACCATCCAAAGATATGAAATATATGATATTCTTATCAGTCGGCTGTGATGAATAGTTGTATATTCACCAACGAATTAAACATGGGCTTGTGATATGATGGAAGATGAGTTTTGTGACATTTTCAACTGGTTGCTTGCGCGACCACAACAAAGCTTAGTGGACTATTAAAATTGGTGGTGCCGAGTCGCCATGCTACTTTTTCATAATTAATTTTTTTCTTTTTTTTAATATCATATCTTATGTTGTTTTAAAGATATTGAAACACTTTTAATTTTGATTAAATCGTAATGAATTGTATTTTAAGAAAAATATTTGTTAAAAAAAAATTTTTTTTAATTGAATATTTCCGCCGTTTTTGAAAATTTCCAAAAATTATTTTATGGATTATTTTTAACACCTAAGAGAGCACATATACGAAGTTTGTTCAAAATAGAAACACGGCACGAAATTCTTATGATCATTTAATTTGGAATTGCTCTATATAAAACAAATCCAATTTCAAGTTAGTTGTATTATAGAAGCAATTTCATTTGCAAAAGTATTCCTTTCTGAGGACTATCCGTAAAAAAAAAAACATTCTATGGTTCTGAACAACTAAATGCTCTCAAACGTTTAAAAATTTTATATGTTTTTAATGTTCGTTTTGCAGGAAGTTCTTTCGTTTTTCGAATATAATATACTTTTTCAATATCAGTTCATCCTATATTAAGTTATACTTTTTATATCATATACCACTATTTGGTCATGGTGTAATGACTTTGTGCTGATGGTTGTAACTACCAAAAATATTTGACCTATTATATCTTTTATTATACCGATCGCTCCATGTAAACCTTGTAATCAAACTACGTGTCGCAAATATGATTATATTTTAATGAAATTTTGTATATAAGCTGCCATCGGCCATGCGATCACCGCTATTGAATTTGGTGAAAATCGGTTCATGTTCAGACCTAGTCCCCATACAAATGACCCCTATGGGATCGACTCAAATTGCCATATTATCCAAATTATCACATAGATCTCGATCAAATTTGGGTTGTTTATGTTTATTACATCCATTTATCTCTATAGGTCATATGAAGCTGCTTCCCGATCTTCGCTTAAATCTATCAAAAACAAAATTATTGCACAGATTTTTATCAAATTTGGTTAGTATATGTTTCTGCAAAAAATAAATGACCTTACTAAATGTGGTCAGGATCGGTCTGTTTTTCGACCTAGTCTCCATATAGATATAGCATCCGATATGATCATTTCCATATCCGAAAGCAAAAAAATTAATAATAATGCCATTCAAATTTGGGGTTTATGCATATTTTCTCTATATAATTATTTAGAGATAGGGTCTCTAAACGCATGGTGTAGGGTATTGTATAGTCGGTCTAGACCGACTTTAATTTTCTTACTTATTTTTACATAATTTTTTTTTTAATATTTTGATTTCTTTCTCTGTCTCTATTTAAACCATATACCACTATGTGGTCAGGTGTAATGAGTATATGCTGATGTTTATAAATAAATACCAAAAATATTTGACCTAGATTTACCTTTTATTATACCGATCGACCTAGAATCGGTTTCTGAATGGATTTTGCAATGCCCGTTCGTCAGTCTGTCCGTCCGTCTCTTTGTGTATCCCTAAACTTTGTAATCAAATTATTTGATAAAAATCGGTGTATGTATGTTGAAACCTAGCCCTCATACAAATAACCCCTATCTGACCGACTAAAATGGTCGTAGGATTCGGATTATCATATATGTATATATATTATCAGATATATATATATATATATATATATATATATATGTGCAATACTTTTTTTTTTTTTTTGATAGATCTAAGTGAAGATCGGGAATCAGCTTTATATGGGGACAATGACTAAAACCGGTTCGACAGAGCTTATTTTTGTATTATACCCCTAATCAGTTGTCCAAAAATAAGCTCTGTCGAACCGGTTTTAGTCATTGTCCCCATATAAAGCTGATTCCCGATCTTCACTTAGATCTATCAAAAAAAAAAAAAAAGTATTGCACAAATTTTTCTAAAATTTGCTTTATATATGTTATTGAGAAAAGTAAGTGACTTTGATTGGTCATTTTGGACCTTGTCCCCATATAAATATGAACTCTTTCATATCGGCAGGTCACATATTAATAACAACTAGCAGATTCCAGCGCTCGAAATTCGAGTGCAATATCTAGGCAGCCTTATTTTTCAACATAGCCAATTCACAAACCAACACTTTTATGGTTTATTATTATTGTGAAAGAAGATAACAAACTCATTAATAAACACATTAACAAATTCAATAAAACACACATAGCATACATAAAATTATACATATGCTATGTGTGTGTTTATTAAATTTGTTAATGTGATTGTTAATGAGTTTGTCATCTTGATTCACAATAATAGTAAACCAACAAAGTGTTGGTTTGTGAATTGGCTAAGTTGAGAAATAAAGTTGCCTAAAAGTGCACTCGAATTTCGAGAGCTGGAATCTGCTAGTAATTATAAATTTCTTCTAAAAAACATTTTGCCTACATTATAATAGTATTAAAATAATTATGTGTATTTGGAACTATTTAATGATTATCTAATTATAAATATATATATTAATGTTAGTTAATAAGGTATCCCTTAATATTAATTAAGGGATTATTATTAACTAGCAGATTCCAGCCCTCGAAATTCGAGTGCAAATTCTAGGAAACTTTATTTTTTCATTAAATAAAGACCCCAATGTTATGCTAATCAATTATAGCCAATTCACAAATCAACACAAAAAAACAAACTCATTTTTATTACAAACACATTAACAAATTTTATAAACACACACATAGCATTGCATAATTTTATGTATGTGTTAGTAGCGACTTTAAATGCAATTTACTCAAAATAAAGGAAAAAATTAAAAAATCTGTAAATCTGCAAAACGGCTAAAAAGAACTACCTTTCAAATAATATACGTTCGGTCAAAATTGGGATAAAACGGTAGAACAAAACATCGGTCACAAGAAATTGCGTAGCATATTAATATTATAGATTTGTTAATGCTTATTTTCTGTATCCAATTATGACTTCAGTAAAGTCAGATTATTGAAACTCATGGTTTGTCTAGACCGACTATAATTTTGTTACATGATTTGATATTGTGAAAAGTATAATGTATGGGCACTGTTACGCGTTCAATATATATTGTATCGCGGTTAATATATATTAAGGGGGAAGGTTGGATTATGTATTTCATATACATGTTATAGTGTAACATTTGAAGAATCTTTGAAAAAATATTTAATTGAAATTTTAATAAAACAGAATCTCCTCGACAAAAAGCTGTTTTGCGGTAAGCATCATAACTCGCTACGGGATCATGTGAAATAAAAAAATCTAAATGCGTTTAAAAGCTGATATATTTCCCGAGCTAATCACGTAGTTTTTTTTTGTTTATTTTTATTTTTAATTTTGGCAGCATTTTGAAGTGCAAAACACGATTTTTGCTATAAAATTTCGGAGAATTTGTTGTTAAAAAATGGGTAAGAAAATGGAAAATCAAAAAAAAAAACTCTTCGTGGTTACCTGGTGATTTATGTGTAAAATTTTAAAAGAATCGTTCTAATAGATTTTGAGTTATGATGTCCACGGACTTCAAACATGTTATTTGCAAAAAAATCGATTTAAAGTTTTTTAAAAACTGATTTCTATACGATATACCGTATGAGGCCGGTCGCTGGAGACGCTGTACCTTCTTTAGTTTTGCTCTGATTTACTTGAAATTTTGACACAACACTCTATACATGTTGTGTATTTAATAAAAGAAATAAAAAAAAATTAAATAAAGGTTTTAAAACCTTACCCGCCTTAAACGTGTGCCCTATAGTTCTTTATAGTTTGTTATCGTGCTTGTTTTCAACCAGAAATATGTTAAGTTCTTCATGATCAACTGCTATTTAACTATATGTCCGTCCGTCCGTTTATTCAATCTTTATTTATAAATTTCGTGCATGTTCTATTTCTGCATTATCAATGTCTTCATAATAATTCCCAAGTTATTATTTATTATTATGGTAATAAACTATATCTGTGTTTGTTGTAGCTAATAAATTTATTTTATGAAAAACTATAAAGACTTTTAAACATTAAATCATATAAACGTTGTTTAATGTGCATAAAGTCGCCAATTGAAAAAAAAAAAAAAAAAATTGAGCAAAGAAACAAAATATTAAAACGTGATTGAAATTTGATGTTCTTTTTATTTTCATAAACATATGTTAATTTATTTTTAACAGTTTGTTTTTAAGATTTGCTAAAAACTAATTTGGAGTTTTTTTTTGTTACCAAAATTTTAATTAATTTTTTTTTTCAACAATATGCGTTTTAATAAAATTTCTCATGCACATCAGGTGTTGTTTGAGTGGTTTTAGGTACTTGTAAGGATTATTTGTTTCTCTCTATTCTCTATATGCACAGTTCTTGTATGTACGAGTATGTTGTTTTGGTATTTGATTTATGTTAATTTTTTTTTTTCTTGAAATATTGGTTATGTTTGTCACGACTTAATGATTTAAGGATTAACATAGAATTTTCTACGTGTGCTAGCATATAATATGTAGCTTTATCGTTCGGTTTTTATTATTTTCTACTTCTCTAAAATGCATAATAAAATAGTTAAGAAATTTTGAAAAAGAATTCCTTTTTGTTGTCATTGAAAATGCCGAAACGCTGGATAATGTTAAGAGTGAAAAATTCTTAAGAAAAATTCCTAAAATCAGTTCAAAATAAACATTTGCTAATTGAAAAATAATTTATATATATAAATAACAAGCAAGTTATTGACATTTAACGCGATAAATTTATATAAAAATACAACATCTGCAACCAGAAGGTCAAGGTATTTATGCTCGCCTTTATTCCTTTTCATAGTTTCAAATAAAACATCTCTTGCTCTAATGACAACGAAGAGCTGACAGGCTTAGTGAAATTGCTGATGATGGTCTACGAAGTGGAGCGAAATATTCAAATAAATTATAACTTTAAAACCAACGCCCCAGGCTCGACTATTTTTTAATAAAATTAACTTATCGAATCTAGTTTATATATATCAAAAACCAACATTTCATTAATTTCATGGGAATTTTTGCTAGAAACCATGGATTTTATTTTATTTTATCTGCTTTATTCATTCCACATTAATATGAAGGAACATCTGCTCTTTTTGAAGTTTTAGTTTAAGTTTAAGTTCAAGTTCAATTTTTATTTCGAACTCTTAAAATTAGTCTCACGTATTTATCAAAATACTAATAATAAAAAAATAATATATTTAACAAGTAGACAGAAATGTCAAAAAATATAATATGATAAACATAAAAATTAACATTTTTAACCTTTATCATAAACAAAATATCAGTATTAAAAAATCAATGGAACTGTCAATTATTTTCCACAGATAATACACTGAAGCCTCGTCGTACAATTAATTTGTTAATTAATTAAATTGAAAATCGTTTCAGTGCATTTATAAAACATTTTTTTTTTATTAAATCACCACTAAAATGTAATTTTTTTAATAGGACAAGAACAAAAATTTTGTTTAAAAATGTTCAATAACAAATGTTTAATTATTAAAGATTTTTTATAGAGCGCTTTTCACTGAAATTATGACCTAAAAGAAGGCAATAGCCCACGTTTTTAGCATTTTACAGGGGGAACACTTTTGGACCTTTCCCGAATGCATAAAAAATGGTTGCATATTATTTAGAATGTATAAAAAAAATAAACTTTTTGAAAAAATTTTAAATAAAATGCACAATTTTTTTGTCAGAAAAGAAAACGTTATAAGTGTTTGACCATTATATGGAAAAAACTTTTTCAAACTACACTAGAGGACCCCTGCTGCTCCGCAGCATTATATTATATTTTATTAATTTTTATAATATTATACCAAAATTTGCCAAGAGAAGTTAACGTACAGTAATGCCAAAATATGCCAAGAGAAGTTAACGTACAGTAAAAGTAAAGTTGATTCTCCACGCATAACTTTCCTCAAACCCAACGAATTTAAGCAGCTCAAAAGAAGGAGCTTGAACCACTGAGCGTTCTTAGACCTATGTCAACAGCCTACGTTAATTAGAACTCTAGTTATAGAGGTTTGAGAGAAGAAAAATATTGAAAAAAATCTTGAATGCAAAGTTTATTCATAAATTCTTTTAATATATGTTGTATACAAAATAAAAATCATTCAAAAACTTCTATAAAATACACTTCAAATATAATTTTAAAAACACTGAGGTATCTATCATCATACGATTAATTAAAAAAAATATATTACAAATCGTTTCAGTGTATTCATAATGCATTTTTTATACAATAATTACAAATGCATTATATAATGACAACACCATATATTTTGTACAAAGATTTTCAACAATAAATGTTTAATTTGTAAAGTGTTTTTTTATAGAGTTCTTATTTATACTGAATCAGTTGTGGGCTATATTTCACCTTTTAGAAACTACGCAAAAATTATCATGTAAATACTTGTATAACATACAACTTCAAAAGTATTTTTGTATAAATCAATTGCTTAATTTTCTTTAAATTTTTTTGCACATTCAATTCCGATACATCTAAAAAAATTTAATTTTACCTAAGTTTTTCTTATGTAACTTATCAGATATTGATTTATATATTTACTAATGTATCTTGTAGATAGTATGGTATTATTTTTTTTTCCAAAATGTTCAACAAAAAATGTTTTACCAAGTTTTCAATAATAAATGCTAAATTTTTGTCGAATTTTGTGTAGAGTAGTATATAAGTACTAAAACTAAAACTAAATATATACTATTCACATCATATTTTCTGAAACTAGAGACAAATAACATTTCATATAAAAACTTGTATAAATTACAACTGCAATTTTTTTTTGTATGGATTCGTTATTAAGTTTAAAAAATTAAATGTAAATTATTGAAATTTTAATTGTTGTTTACTTAAAAAAATTTAAATTTACCAAAGTTCTTCTTATATTGATCAGATATTGATTTAAATATTTCTACCCTATACCACTATGTGGTCAGGGTATAATGACTTTGTGCTGATGTTTGTAACTACCAAAAATAGTTGACATAGACCCATCTTTATTATACCCATCGCCTCAGAATCACTTTCTGAGTCGATTTAGCGATATCCGTCTGTCCTTCCTTCCATCCATCTGTCTGTCTGTGTCCATGTAAACCTGGTATTGGGATGAACGCTATTGAAATTGGTGAAAATCGGTTCACGTTCAGACCTAGTCTCCATTCAAAAGACCCTTATTAGATCGACTTAAATTGCCATAAGATCCAAATTATCATATAGATCTCGGTCAAATTGGGGTTTTGTGTGTTTATTACATCCATTTTTTAGTAGTCCAAAAATAAACCTTATGGGACAATTCTTAGTCATGTTGCGCAGATATTTCTCAAATTTGATTTGTGAACTTTTTCATACCCGAAGGCGAAAAAATTAATAACAATTTGTTATATGCTTACTTTTCTAAATTTAGATAGTTGGAGCTAAAAGATAGGGTCTCTAAAGTCATGATATAGAGTATCGTATAGTCAGTCTAGATCGACCATAATTTTCTTACTTCTTTTTAATAGATTTTGTAGATGATGTTCTTCAAACACTTTCAATCTAAAAGTTTTATTTTTATCGAGTTTTTTGTAGATTACTTTATACTAAAACTAAGTGCTTGATTAAATATGTTATATTCATTTCATAATGAGAAACTTTCTGAAACTACAGATACATATAATTTTACCTAGGTTAGGTTAGGTTAGGTTGAAAGTGGCTGCTAAACCAATGGAAAAGCACACTTAGACTCTGGGGTCCATTGTGATACCACGGGACGAATAAGTGTTCCCCTCAGTCCCCACCGTAGAACCAGTTTGAGCTCCTGATGAAGCCCCTGATATGTGAAATGTCCACATTTGAGAGATCAGAGAGATCGTGAAGAAACGGTGATTCCAATGTTCGAAGTCTCGTTCTGGAGAGCGCCGGGCAATAGCAAAGGAAGTGCTCTATGCTCTCCACCTCCTCCACATCCATGCAGCTACGACAGAAGTCATTTGACGAGACCCTGAGGCGTTCAGCGTGTCTCCCTATGAGGCAGTGCCCAGTGATAATAGCAACTACTGTTGAAATCTCCCCACGGAGGAGTGATAGTAGCGTGCTAGTGCGCTTATAATTTAGAGCCGGCCAGATCTGTCTCGTGATCCTGCACGTTGATCCATTAGCCCATCTGTTGTCGGTTATGCCGGCGGTGTGAAGCCGAAGTTCCAGCTTACAAGATTCCAGGGGTATACCAACACGTTCCAAATCCGCTGGAACCCGTAAGGTAGTGCCCTGTCATGCCTAGAAACTTGTTTAAAATAAAACTTAAAAAAAGTTTATTTATTTTTTTTGACATTAAATTTCGACCACCTTTAAAAAACAGTAAATATACCAAAGCTTTTCTTATTTAGCTTATCAAATATTGACTTATATATTTATTATTTTACTATGACATATTTTTTTTCAAAAATTTTCAACGAAAAATTTTTAATTTTCTTTGAGTTTTCAACAATAAATGTCTAATTTTTATCGAGATTTTTTATAGAGTACCTTATAAGTACTAAAACTTAGCTATATAGATTATATTGAGTCCGTATTGGAGAAACTTTCCGAAACTACACACAAATAAAATTTCAATTAAAAAATTTGTATAAGATAAAAGATATGTTTGTATGGGTCATTTGTTTAATTTTGCATAATTTTGTTTTCATATTCAATTCCAATCACCTTTAAACAAATTTAAATTTACCTAAGTTTTACTTATGTAACTTATCAGATATTGATTTATATCTATAATATTAA
Organism: Cordilura impudica; assembly: GCA_963682025.1. NCBI lineage: Eukaryota > Metazoa > Arthropoda > Insecta > Diptera > Scathophagidae > Cordilura > Cordilura impudica. Next base: position 121,808,404 of record OY821517.1, read on the forward strand.
TACGCTAGACGATTTCTTGTAACCGATGATTTGTTCTACCGTTTTATCCCTATTTTGACCAAACGTGTATTATATTTACATTTTTTCCTTTATTTTGGGTAAATTGCATTTAAAGTTGCTACTAACACATGCATAAAATTGTACATATGCTATGTGTGTTTTATTAAATTTGTTAATGTGTTTGTTAATGAGTTTTTTTTATCTTCATTCACAATAATAATAAACCATAAAAGTGTTGGTTTGTGAATTGGCTAAGTTGAAAAATAAAGCTGCCTAGAAACTGCACTCGAATTTCGAGCGCTGGAATCTGCTAGTATTTAGTAATTGATCAACTAATTTGTATCAAATTTTAAACAACAAATGTTTAATACAACAAATGTTTAATCGAGTTTTTGTAGAGTACTTTATATTAAAACTACGTGTTTTCATCTAAAAACTTGTGTATAGTACAACTTTAAAAATACGGGTCAGTTGTTAATTTACAAAAAATTGCTGTAAAATAATCAAATTTAAATATTTTTTTTAACAACACGAAATAAATATTTTTTAACTTTAAGCGTTCAATTCTGTTCATTTTTAAAAAATGTTAGTTTAGCTTATTAGATATTGGATTTTTGGATGTTTTAAAGCAATTATAAAATTAAAAAGCATATTTTCCCCAAGTTTTTGAAAATACTCCTACTAACACTAATATACTGTCCTAACTTAATGGATTTTATACACATTCTGAATTACACCTGAGACTATATTGTGTTGTCTTCTCCATTTTTGTGATTTGAAATTCTTTACAATTATTGCTCTTTTCGTAGAATATTTACAAAACTATTATTTAAAGAAAATATTTAATTTACCTAAGTTTTTTCATTTTTTTACTTAATGTTGAAAATACTGCAAAATGGACTTTATTCACATTATCTGACAGTAACTTTCTGACTCCACCCATAACAATTTAGAATTTAATACATTATACTTGAAAATATATTGTGTTGTATTTTCCTTTATTATGGTTCGAAATTTTTAACAATTATTTTCTCTTTTCGTGGAATTTTTACAAAACTTTTGTTTAAAGAACTCAAAAAAAAAAAACTTTTCATACAAAATTCATGGAATTATAAACATTCATAAACAAAAGAATTGAGCAATGTAAAAGAAGATATTAACATTAAAATTAACGTGTAACAAAACAATAATCAAACAAAATCTGACGAACAGATGTTCCTTTAAAATATACAGAGAAAATAGTAAAAAAAAAAAAAACTTAAATAAACTCCATAGACATTAAACGTAACACCTCATAAGCAAATCTATCAAGAATGCGAGTCAATTATAAGTTATCTTTACTATATGGCTAAAAAAAATTTTATGTATGACCCCATAAACACCTGCAATAACTCAACTCAGAAGTTCTACAATCCACTTCAAATTGCAAGATATGAAATTTCACAATTTTCTTTAAAATTTTAAATACATTTTATTTTTTTCTTGAGAAAGTCCATAAGGAAATTTGAAAATTAAACAAGTGTATGAATTACATTTTTTTTCCAAAGAAAAATGCAATTACTAAAAATAACCATGTGTGTTGAATGGAAAAGCAAAAATGTAAAGAAAAACATTTACGATTTTCACCCAAGAATAAAAAAAAAATAAATAAACAAAGAGTGGAAAGTTCATACAAAAAAGTTAATGTTGAGTAAATAAATAAATAAAAATTGATGTGTATTGACAGTTCGAAATGTAATTTATTTTTGCAGCTTTCATTTCACAACGTTACGATAAACAAGTAAGAAAATTATAGTCGGTCTATTAATTATTAATTTTTTTGGCTGCAGACATGGATGCTATATTTATATGGGGACTAGGTCGAAAAAAGAACTGATCCTGACCATATTTGATAAAGTCACTTATATTTTGAAAAAATATATACAAACCAAATTTGAGAAAAAACTGTGCAATATTTTTGTTTTTTGATAGATTTAAGTGAAGCTCGGAAAGTAGCTCTATATGGGGCCTATGACTAAGAACTGTCCTATAGAGATTATTTTTGGACTACTGATTAATGGATATAATAAACACATACAAACCCAATTTGACTGAGATCTATATGTTAATTTGGATATTATGGCAATTTATGTCGATTTCAAAGGGGTCACATGTATGGGGACTAGGTCTGACCATGGATAGAATTTCACCAATTTCAATAGCGGTCATCGTATGACCGATAAAAGTTTATATACCAAATTTCAGCAAAATATATATTTATATTTGCGACCTGTAGTTTGATTACAAGGTTTACATGGACACACAGACGGACAGACGGACAGACGAACGGACGGACATCGCTAAATCGACTCAGAAAGTGGTTCTGATCGGTGTAATAAAAGATGAGTCTAGCTCAAATATTTTTGGTAGTTACAAACAGCAGCACAGTCATTATACCCAAACCACATAGTGATATAGGGTATTAAAAATATAAGTTAACGTTGGGTATTTACTAGCGTGATTGATAATTCAACATTTTCCAACAACCATTTTGCCTTTTCTAAATTCTGAAAAAACTGGTTAACCGGTATGTTCCTTTTTCATTATATACCTGTAATCTTTGATACCCTAAACCCGTATTCCAAACCAAGGTTCAGAAAATACACACATCAAGCACACAATGTTCTGTTCTAAAGCAGCCAACACATATTTGTATTTTCATATCAATTATGTGTGTTTCTAAATTTTGTACGGTGCCGAACACAATCATGACTGTGTTTCGTTTTAATATTTCATTATGTACACGAACATGTTTCTATCACGTATTTTTAGTTTCGAACACACATAAACCACACAGGTTCGAGTGTAGCTTTATTTTAAGTTCGTGTTCCTACACGTGTACTGCTAAAAAAAAAGGAACATGTTCTTGAACGCGCACATCTAAATTTTAAAACATTATCCACTCGCGATTGGAAAAATCTGGTACAGCCCTACAATAACGACAACAATTGTTTCAACCAAATTTATTAAAAAATCTAAAATGATTCATTAGCAGTTATAAAAAAAAAAAAAAAAAAAAGATTATAAAAGTAAAAATATAAAAAAAGAAAAATAAAAAGGTAGTAATAGAATAGAAAACAGAGAAATTTTATACGTTTATGACTTAATTTCGTTTTTTTTTTTTTTATTATTTTATTTAATTTTTATTTTTATTATTATCTTTATTATTAATATTTTTAGGAATATAATGTTTTTGAATTTAATATAGTTGTCAAAAGACATGTGTTATACATGACACGAGTATTGGGATGCAATTATAATTAAATTAAAATTACAAAAGTGTGTTAAAGAATAAATTCTTTTTAAGCACTGATATAAACAAACTTGTATTTTTTTTTATAAAAAATATAAGGTTTTTTACATAAAAAATATATAATTTTTTTTCATAAAAAATGTTTATTCTTTTTCATAAAAAAAAATATTTATTTTTTTGGTTTGTTTATGTTATTACAAATATGGTAACCCTTTGACCAAATATGATTTTATTGTTTTTTTTTTTAACGAATATTTTTTTAATGGCACGCGTTGCCATTTGTAAACAAATGGTTTGACTTAAGGAAAATATTAAAAAGCTTCCGTGCCATTAACACTTTTGGGCTTAATTGACAAAAAAGCATAAGTTTCAAGTTCTTTAAGTTTTGTTTATTTTTCATTTTTTTTGCGCATCTTTTTATTAAAATGTATGTTAATTTCAACACATTTAATGTTATAACAGCTGTTAATGGAATTATGGTCAACGGAAATGTTGTAAATTTATGTAGTTAAAAATTTGATTGTCAGCATAATTAATTTGATATGTTGTTTTTACATACAATGTCTGGTAATAGAATTGGTAAAACATTTTCCTAAAGAAACTAAAAGGAACTGTTAAAATTGTAATATACAATTTAAATCGGAGTTTGTAGGTTATGTTTTGACTTTTAATTTATTCACTAATACTGTAATTAGCATTAACGTCTCGTTAAATGATGACAGTTTCTATTTTAAAAACTCTTAAAACATTCTAATCAATCACTTTTCAAATGTGTTAAATATTTAGACACATGTATACATTTATATGTGATAAAAATCTTTTCTTTTCTTTTTAACAATGACAACTTTTAAAACTACATATGAATTTTGCAATTGTTTGAACACTTTTTGCTATGCGAGTATTTAAATTGAAATCCTGTAATCGTATTATGTTTACAGATATTTTTTGTTTTATTTATAACTTTATATTCATTTGCTTGACACGTTTGTAACATAAATTTTTTCTCAAGCAACGGGCGCCACTTTCTGTACTCGCACTGTACTATTTAACATACAATTATTTAAACAAGTGTTTTTTGTTGAAAACAAAAAAAAAAAGAAATAAAAAAATGGAAATTATTAACATTGTTGTCACTGTTTCGTAATTGCTGGCAATATGTTTTAGATGACTTTTGTTATGTTAATTTGGTTGTTTGTTTTTTGTTTTTTTATTTTTTTGGCTTTTGCAAGTTGTCTTTTTTTCTTAAATGCTGTTTCCCTACTCTGCAAAAAAAAAAATGGAATATAAAATATATCAGGACGTCTGAGTTTAAATATAATATTAATTTGCTTTAAAAAGTAAATAAAAACTTGATACTGGAAAACAAATTTTTAATCTTTAATATCATAAATGTTTGGTATCGTATAATAATTATTTGTATAGGGAAAAGAAAAATATATCTATAATAGGCGATTCCTTGTGACCGATGTTTTGTTGTACCGTTTTATCCCGTTTTTGACCAAACGTATATTATTTGAAAGGTATTTCTTTTTAGCTGTTCACCAGATTTACAAATTTTTAAATTTTGTCCTTTATTTTGAGTAAATTGAATTTAAACTTGCTACTAACACATACATAAAATTATACATATGCTATGTTTGTATTTATTATTAAATTTGTTATTGTGTTTGTTAGTGAGTTTGTTGTCTTCATTCACAATAATAATAAACCAAAAAAGTGTTGGTTTGTGAATTGGCTTAGTTGAGAAAAAAAAGTTGCCTAGAAATTGCATTCGAATTTCGAGCGCTGGAATCTGCTAGTATTTATTAAAATATTAAGTTTTAATTGATGAAAGAAACATGATGAACTTATAAAAATGGTTCTTAAAATTACCTAATAGAAGAAGTGATTCATAATGACGACGTACACACTATTTGATATGTACTTTACTGAATGTATACAAGATAATTTCCTTTCTATGACAAATCTATGGTAAATTCATTACTAATTATCCAATTTTTCAGCACATCTGGATGTCATTCATTTTCCTTCTTTGAATGTTCTTTTGTTTAACAGTTAAAAAAAAAAAAAAAACTATTTATACTCTTAAGCACTTTGTACTTGTTTGTTTGTTATACCCAAAAATGCTTGACCATTAACACTTTCTGACTTGACTAAGTTGTTCCGTCCGTCTGTGTGGTCATGCTAACCAACACTATAACATAAATTCATTTGTAAATGTTTACTGTTTCAAAATTATTAAAATTTTTAAATCATATGAGCCTGTAAAAACTTGATGAAATATGTTTTTCATATATTATCAATATTTTATTGTTGTCATTCCATTTTAACGGATCAAAAAATGGATTTCTGATCGCATTAATAACTCGAGTCGATAATGACTCGAGTGGATATAGCAATGTCCGTCTATCCGTCTTTCTTTCAATCTGTTGAAATCACGCTCATTCACAAAATAACTCATTTAGCTGGGTTAACTTAGAATAATATTGGTTGCCAATATCTCGAGCCAAATTAAAGAATGCTGGCAAAAGAGAAATATTTAGCATAAGGTATATCGTTCTTATACCCTTAACCAGAGTATAATGAGTTTGTGCTGATGTTTGTAACTACTAAAAATATTTCACCTAGACCCATTACACCGATCGACTCAGAATCATTTTCTGAGCCGATGTAGCGATGTCTGTCTGTCCGTCCGTCCGTGTGTGTGTGTGTCCATGTAAACCTTGTAATCAAACTACGAGTCACAAATATGAAAATATTTGGATGATATTTGAGATATTGTTATACATATAAAGAATGCTTACGTAAAATTTCTTACAAATTTAAAAGTCAATTACTAAGTCCTAGCAATGAAAATGTTCCGTTTTCAATGCGATGGCATCGATCCAAGAAGAAATAAAAAAAAAACAATTTTCCACATATTTTTAAACAATAGAACTGCTTCGTTTGCAGCCATAGGAACGCAAGTTGGAGAATACCGGGCGACTACCCGAAATGTTATCCATCAGTTTAAACAGAGCAAGACCTATACCAGAAAACCAGGGTCAGGTCGAAAAAGTTGAGTTATGAACCCAAAATTAGCTAAAGATATACTCGTATCGAAAAATTTTAAACGAAATCCAGGTCTATCTGAACGTGATATCAAAATTAAAAAAACATAATGTTTCATCTGCATATGTGCACAAAGTCAAAAAGAAATTCAAGTTGAGATAAAAAGTTATAAAAGCTTCAAACAGAAATGATAAAGTGCATAGAAGAGCCAAAACGAGAGCGAGAACGTTGTTAACATCAGAAGTTTTAACGGGTGCATATTGATGGATGATGAGGCATATGTTAAAAGTGATTTCAAGCACATCCATGGTGATGAATTTTATACGGCTCGTGTGATGTCAAGAAGAGATTTAAATATAAAAATTGTCAACTTTTTTTTGCCAAAAAAATTTTATTTTGGCACGCCATATGTAACTGTACGTGCTACGTGGCGCTTTAGACAAAAATTTTTATATAAAGGACTCTCTACAAAAACATTTGTTATCCGAATATAAACAGCACTCAACTCCACATTTATTCTGGCCAGATTTGGACATTATGCTAAACAAAAAATAGATTGATTCGAACGCAACCCACCAAACTGTTCTGAGCTTACCAATTGAAAAGTTTTGGCCATAAGTGAAGCGAATTTTATGAAAAACATCCAAAGTTGTTCTTGATTAAAAAAAAATGTATCACCTGTTGGATCAAAGCAGTCAAAATTGGGGAAAGAGGGGTTTGAATCAAGAGCTCGTTAATACGTAAGATCACCGATCGAAGCTTAATTTTTATACCCTATACCACTAGGGTGCTTCAAAATCGTATGGAGAAACTAGACGTGGTCCGATTTGTGAGGCTCACGTCTGGATCGTTGTATACGAACCACACGAACGTATGTTCGAAATTTCAGAGAAATCGAATGAAGTTTGAAGGTCGCGCAAAATTTTCACTTTTTCGATTATTTTGTATGGGAATTTACATACAGATTAAAAAAAAAAGTTTACATTAAACTTTATCTGATTTTTAATTACGTTTTAAGTGACTTCTCCATAATTTCTAATATAGAATTTTGTAGGCTTTAAGATTGTAGAACAAACTATTTACCAATTCTTAATGGTTTTCGAGGAATTCGCGTTTTTTGTAATTTTGGAAAACAAAACCATACGCAGAAAGGGGCTTTTTTTACCAGGGGCCTTAAGGGCCAAAGTTTTTAGTTTGTTGCACCCTGTGCAATAAATGTGACAACAGTCTGTAAGCAACTCTGTTATTGTTGTAGTTTGAGTTGACTTTTTATCAGCAGGCACAAACTAAACAAGAAGTCGTCGAGCAAGGCAGCAAATTTTCATTTTCCATTTTGGCTTTTCTGGACCACACAACGATTTGAGTAAATTTAGTGCAGCAAATTTAAAATGTCAAAAAAAGTATTAAGATCGTCTTCAACATTTTGGCTTATTGGAACGCCAATAAGCGAATTTCCTTCATCGAGACTACCACGACGCATTGACGTATTAAAAATGGTACAATATTATCATATTTATCAAAATCAAAAACTTTCAAATAGTTTTCTATGTACCATCGAAGCCGCTGTAAACGTATGGAGCAAGCAGGTATCCCAACTCAGCAAAGAAAAAATTGTATCAGAAAATTGGAAAGGATGTATAAGAAATATAATTATTTAAAAAAGAGTATAAAAAAAGACGGCGTAAGCTACAAAAATCGCAGAGAAATTTTTGAAATTAAATTACAAAAAATATTTGATATCGCTATAAATGACGTACATAAGATAAGCAAAGAAAAGAGAGACTGGAAAAACAAAGGATAAACGTATTTTCTTGCTGCTTAGGGGGATTTGATTTAAATTCCTCGAGAAAAGAAATTATGAAGCTAAAGCGACTTGAAAGGGGTGTAAGCCTGGCAGAAAAATACAAAGAAACGTTAACAAAGGACGAAGATCAAAACCAGCTCCTTTTACGGTCAGTTGAAAATCACCGAAAGAAAATTAGCAAGCCGAACAAAGATCTTTTAATGTCTTAATTTTTAATTTAGCTGTTAGTTTATCTTTTTTGATTTAAAAGCACTTTAATGAATTGATGTTCATTGTTATATATTCATTTTTTGTTTCACGTATTAATTTTTTGTTCAAAAATAACATTAAAACGAATTTTCATTCGAAAATTTTAAATCCGCACTTTAGCGAAAACCTCTATTTTTTATTTTTTGTTGTTTTAAAATTAGATGCATATTACTTTATGATATTAAATAAATATTAATAAATTTTATTTATTTTTTATAAATTTTTAACCTGTGTTGTAAATTTTATCGCAATTGCGCGACCTTAAGATGGAAACTTTTGTTCAGCGATGTTTGGTTATTTATACTTCTAAGATATAGACGCATTGATTTGGCCATGAGCCCGTTGAAATTTGCAACGTTTAGAATTTTGAAGCACCCTACTATACCACTATGTGGTTTGGGTATAATGACTTTGTCCTGCTGTTTGTAACTACCAAAAATATTTGACCTAGACCCATCTTTTATTATACCGATCGAATCAGAATCACTATCTGATTCGATTTAACGATGTCCGTCCGTCCGTCCGTCCGTCTGTGTGTCCATGTAAACCTTGTAATAAAACTGCAGGTCGCAAATATGAATATATTTTGACGAAATTGGGTATATAAGCTTTTGTCGGCCATAGGATGAACGCTATTGAAATTGGTGAGAATCGGTCCATGTTCAGACCTAGCCCCCATACAAATGACCCCTATGAAATCGACATAAATTGCCATAAGATCAAAATTGTCATATAGCTCTTACTCAAATTGTGTTTGTATGCGTTTATTACATCCATTAATGAGTAGTCCAAAAATGAGCCCTATGGGAGAACTCTTAGTCTTAGGCCCCATATAGAGCTGCTTCCCGATCTTCACTTAAATATATCAAAGAACAATAATATTGCACTGATTCTTCTCAAATTTTGTTTGTATATATTTTTGCAAAATACAAGAGACTTTACCAAACATGGTCACGATCAGTCAATTTTGGGGCCTAGTCCCCATATAGATATAGCATCCGATATGCACTTTTTCATATCTGCAGCCAAAAAAAAATAATAAAAATCCCACTCAAATTTGGTTTATGCTTATTTTCTAAATCGAATTAGTTGGGCCTACGAGAAGGGTCTCCAAACGCATGGTATAGGGTATCGTATAGTTTTATATGTGATATGAATTTAAAACTTTATGTTTGTTGTTTTCAAAATATGAATAAAAGAATATGTAAAATTTTTTTCGTAAACATTCTCTTTAAGCTTTTATCGGCCATTGAACAAACTCTATTGAAATCAGTGAAAATCGATACTTATATCGACAAAATTTGATGTATACCAAATCATCAGTAGTCCCTGTAGAACCAATTTTAGTCACAGTCCCCAAATAAAGCTGATTCCCTATCTTCACTTCTATTAGAAAACAAAAATATTGCATATATATTTTTCAAATTTGTTTTATATATGTTTTGGAGAAAAGTAAGTGACTTTACCAAATATGGTCATGATCGTTCCATTTTTCATCTAGTCCCCATATAGAAATAACATCAGATATGACTTTTTTTCATATTTGCACTCCACAAATTAATAACAATGGCACTAAAATTTAGTTTATATTTATTATCTATATTATTACCAAAGTTGGATCCGAGACCCTCTCTAGAAATGCATAGTCGCTCTAGACCGACTATAATTTTCTCACTTGATTTTTTGTCCTGCTTTACAGCACGTTATTGCAGTAAATCGGCTATTAAATGGTACAAAAACGAAAATAATTCCAAATTCATACCAAGATATTCAAAGCCACCCAGAACTAACACGAAGCAAACCGATCACTAAGTGTATGATACTGCAGAAGCTCTTCCTGATATTCCTGAAAAACTTAAAATTTTTCTACAAAATATTTGATGTTGCAAATTGTTGTAATTTGTTGAAATTTTTATTAGAAATGGTTATTTCCTCGGAATGTAAGGTACAAAATCAGTCTTAAAATAATTAACTTTGTCATTTTTGGTGATGATCCCCATGGAGGTGCATTGTTTTTTGTTCATGTAAAAGGTTTTTGGATGTGTATCTAATGTTATGTCGTACTTGAGCAAAATATGACGTTATGAAACATAATTGTTTTTATTTTTTTTTGTCCTTTTTTCACATAAATCTGTTCTAAAGAGTACCAGCCTGCTAAAAAACTTCTACGTCATCAAAATGTAAAAGGGCACAGTGATGGCCTTAAAAGTAAAAATTAAGTATATCGAGAAATTGACAAAAATATGGGTGTAAAATTTAATTCTTTAGATAGGTCTATGAAATTTACATACCATACCATTTACATCTCATTGAATAATGGTTTCGTTGTAGTTTTATTTTATTTTTTTTAATCTTCCTCTGAATTGTTAAGAACCAAAATAGTTTTAAATATTTTATGTAGGACCTACGCGATCCGGTTATAATGATGTTTGTTACTATATTTGACTCATCCTTTATTATATCGATCGACTCAGAATAATCCCCGTACAAATATCTCCTATGAGATCGATTTAAATCGCCATAAGAACAAAGTTACCATATAGATCCCGGTCAAATTTGGTTTGATTTTGTTTAGTACTCCAAAAATAAACTCTATACGACAATTCCTAGTCATAGCCCTTACATAAAGCTGCTTCCCGATCTTTACTTAAAATATCAAAAACAAAATTATTGCCCTGAATATTCTCAAATTTGTTTTGTAAGTGTCTTTAAAAAATATGATCAGGCCTAATCCTATATGAACTTTTTCATATCTTCATTAAAATTTTTTGATGTTTGTTTTCTATATTCAATTAGTTAGACCAAGACCCTTTCTCTAAACACATGGTATAGGGTCTAGATAATTTTCTTACTTTTTTTATAAAATCGAGTTTACCGACCCCATACCACCGACCTTCAAAAATTTGATAAAACTCTCAAAAATCTTTTGGATCATACAAATCAATATTCAGCTTTAAGAGTTGCAAATTTAAAAAAATAAATAAAAATTTCTAAAAATCAAGTAATGTTCCTGAATTAATAACTCTGTGTACAAAATATATATGTACAATATCAAATATATTTTAATAAGTCTAAACACATTTTTCTGTATGGCACCCTAATATCTATGTTTCTCAAAAGCGGTTAATATATACTAGCAGATTCCAGCACTCGAAATTCGAGTGCAATTTCTAGGCAGCTTTTTTTTCAACTCAGCCAATTCACAAACCAACACTTTTATGGTTTATTATTATTGTGAATGAAGATAACAAACTCATTAAGAAATTTAATAAACACACACATAGCATATGTATAATTTTATGTATGTGGTGGTAACAACTTTAAATGCAATTTACTCAAAATAAAGGAAAAAAGTTAAAAATCTGTAAATCTGGTGAACAGCTAAAAAGAAATACCTTTCAAATAATATACGTTTGGTCAAAATCGGGATAATATAGTAGAACAAAACATCGGTATTAAGAAATCGCCTAGCCTATTCATATAATAGATATATTTTTCTTTTTTTAATGCAGGCTTAACTAACAATAAATAATTAAATTATATATGTAAGATATAAAAAAGTCTTCTTTGCCTTGCCTCTTTTACTATTTTGTTTACTATTTTATTCTGCTAAATATAGATAATATAAACAAAAGTGACATTTTAGCGTAATTATGACATTGACAGTATTGACAATGTAAAATGCCAGAAATTAAAAAACTACTCGTAGCTACATTTCTCTAATGAATGATATTTTCTACTTGTCGTAGAAATGAGGTAGATATTTAAATGACAACATACTTGTATAATCAGAAAGTTTATGCATTTCCTTTAATTTTTTCCCTCAATAACAAAAATTAAAAAAAAAAAAAAAAAAATGGAAAGGAAATGTTTTTTTTTTATAACATGAAAACATTGCAAAACAAAAAGCGAAAATAATTATGTTTTATATTGAACTTACCTCTTCTTCTGCTATGAGCACCTCTATATTTATTGGGTGATAATACTGGTGGTCTGGGTGCCATCATTTGTGGTACTTCATCGGTTGTTGTTAGTGTGGCAGCATTGTTTTTATGAGTAGCATGTCGTTCACTAGCTTGACGCCAATTGCCAAACGAATGACGTCGTGTACCCGACGAAGGCAATGTATGATGATTATGATGTTGATGATGATGATGATGATGATGAGTTTTACTACAAACAGAAATATTAAAAGCAAACAAACATTAAAAAAAGAAAAACTTTATTATTTCTGCACGATTAGTTGTTATTTTGAAAACTAAATGTCAACAGCTGCATTAAAAAAGATCAAGGGAGATTTGTATTTAAACGGATTTGAAGTAAATCAAAAACTCAAACCAACAAAAATCTATATAATTTTCACTTACCTTGGTGATGGCGATAGGCTGTTGAAAACATCATCTTGCTCGAAGTTGTAATGATTTGTTGATTCATTACAGGATCCTAAACGTTCACGAAATGTTTCCGAATGTGAATTAGATGAACGTTGACGTCTTTGGTGTAGCGGAGCTGTGATTTGTGTTTGTAATTGTGCCGCCTGTTGTTGCTGCTGCTGATGATGATGTAGGGGCATTAATGGTTGTAATTCAAAAGATTGCTAAAATAATAAAAAGCAGAGGAAGTTCTTTATTTTTTCTTCTCTAATTTTTTTCAAGTTGTTGATATCTTTAACATGATTAATTGCAATTTAAATACACATATTATAACAAAAGATTTTGAACTTACATGCGTAAAACCAAAACTAGCTCGTGGACTTCCTAATGTTAATGATGCTGCCGTATCTAGATTTGCAGAGGTAATTAAACGCGTTTGTTCCGGCATAGCCAAACGGGGACTATTGCCTTTTGAGTTACGTCTTTTGAAAATAGAAAAACCCTTATTCGAGGTTTGTGAGTCGGGTGTGCGAGGTGATTTCGGATCATTGTAGAAATAATAGGGATTATCTAAAAGAAATTAAGAGTAAAATAAATTATCTAAACAGCTAAAAAAATATTAGTTTAATTATGTACGATATATGTAAATTTAAATAATGTCGCTATACACAAACTAAACGATATACGTGTGAATTTAGAGATCAAACGGAGCGAAACTGTGTTGAAAATTTTTAGTTTCGTGATCTATTTTTAAAGGACTTCAAAGTTGCAAGGGCTTACATTTTTTTAAAATATGTATTTAAAAAATACTTGTTCTATGATGCTGTTATCGGTGTCTACTGCCATTTGTATAACATTTTATTTTGTTCATGGTTTTGGAAAAATCGCGATATTTAAAATGTTTATATGTGGACAAAATTAATCTTGAATGATGAAATCTTAGTATATGTTACTATATAGTAACGACCTCAACATAATTTTTTTTTCGTGAAAATTTATTGAAAATTTCAAAGAATAAATTAAAATATATATTAAAAAATTTTAAATATAAAATACAAAATAGATTATGATCTTTCAATGGACGCCGATATCGGCATCATAGGAAGTACATATGTATGTAAATTTATTTTTTGAAAAATATAATCCTTTGAAATGTTATTCGTCCTTTTAAAAGGAAACATGTTAAAAAAATTATAAACGCTATTTTACTCCATTTTGTGTGTAGTTTTGGGCGTCGTCTGCATATAATTCGATTTACATGTACATATAACAAAAACAATTAAAATTTATGTTTAATCTATCTTAAAAATATATTAAATTAAATAAAATAAAATATTTATAATAATTTGTTACGCCCTGTTAATGCGAATGATTTAAATAATATATCAGACGCTCTGTGTTGAATTGTAAATTGCTAAAATTGATTAACATAACTTTAGGCTCATTTAAATATTAATAATTTTTTTTTATATATATGGATTAAAAAAACATTGGAAGACAAAAATTGAATGAAAAATACTATTTCGTAGAATTTGCACTCGAATGTCGAGTGCTGGGCTATACTAGTTCTGTATTATTGTGAAATATTCACTTTAATTATGTAATATGAAGTTAGTAAAAAAAAAAAAATAAATGGGCTCTCTATATGCACAGAAAATAGTGTACAAGTGCAGAGAAAGAAGATGAAATTATCGAAACTTTGTCCAAGAACAAAAAGAAGAACAACAGCACTATCAAAACAAGTAAGAAAATTATAGTCGGTCTAGCCCGACTATACGATACCCTATACCATGGTCCAACTAACTGGATATAGCAAATAAGCATAAACCAAATTTGAGTGGCAATTTATTAATTTTTTTCGCTGCAGATATGAAAAAGTTCATATCGGATACTATATTTATATGGGGACTAGGTCGAAAAATGGACCGATCCTGACCATATTTGGTAAAGTCACTTATACTTTGAAAAAATATATACAAACCAAATTTGAGAAAAATCTGTGCAATATATTTGTTTTTTGATAGATTTAAGTGAATATCGGGAAGCAGCTCTATATGGGGCCTATGACTAAGAATTTTCCTATAGGGATTATTTTTGAACTACTAATTAATGGATGTAATAAACAAATACAAACCCAATTTGACTGAGATCTATATGATAATATGGAACTTATGGCAATTTATGTCGATTTCATAGGGGTCATTTGTATGGGGACTAGGTCTGAACATGGACCGATTCTCACCAATTTCAATAGCGTTCATCCCATGGCCAATAAAAGCTTATATACCAAATTTCATCAAAATATATTCTTATTTGCGACCTGTAGTTTGATTACAAGGTTTACATGGACACACAGACGGACGGACGGACGGACG
This sequence comes from Cordilura impudica, assembly GCA_963682025.1. Lineage (NCBI taxonomy): Eukaryota > Metazoa > Arthropoda > Insecta > Diptera > Scathophagidae > Cordilura > Cordilura impudica. Next base: position 121,823,548 of record OY821517.1, read on the forward strand.
GACATTGCTATTTCGACTCAAAAAGTGATTCTGAGTCGATCGGTGTAATTAAAGATGGGTCTAGGAAGAATATTTTTGGTTGTTACAAACAGCGGCACAAAGTCATTATACCCAAACCACATAGTGGTATAGGGTATAAAAATGGGAAAGCACTATCAACAATAGTTCATTTGCTTCTTGTGGCAAAGGAAACTGTGACGGATAAACTTTTACTAACTTATAGGAAGAGATAGCTGCCGTGGAATGCTTTGAATTACTTTATAGTGAAAATTTTGTTACAAAGAAATTATTCACCGCATGTGACTGTTGATGAAATTAGAGTTGTCATCGCAATACTGCTGCTTACAGGTTAGTTGACGCCAAAGTATATGAGAATGTTTTGGGAAGTAAAGAGTGACACGCACAATGACCTAGTAGCATCTAGTATGAGGCATAACAGGTTTTTCGAAACTCAGCAATCACAAATTTGCTAAAGTTCGGGAATATTTCACGAAACTAAACGTGAATTTCACTGAAAATTTCAAAAGAGCTGGTTCTTCTCATATCTCCATAGCTGAGACTAGAGTACCATACTTTGGAAGACATGGTACTTAACAGCATATACACGGAAAACCAACAAGGTTTAGTTACAAGCTCTGGTCTGCAGCTACTCGCCATGTCTATTTAGTGAATTGTGAACTATATGAGGGTACGTCGGGACAAGGTCTGAAGATGCAGCCTGAATTAAGCCTAGGAGCTGCTGTCATTTCAGAACTCCACTCAAGATTGCTCCAAGAATTAGGACCTTAAAATTTATACTTCGATAATTTTTTTTACCGGTTTATCATTACTTAAATATTTACGCGAGCAGAATTTTGGGGCAACTGGTACTATAAGGGAAACCCCTATGGAGAATTGCAATATGCCAAGATCAAAAGAGATGAAAAAAGAACCAAGGGGTAAGCTTTTTTATAAATTTTCCGAAGAAATTATTGCAGATAAGTGGCATGATAATAGTACTGTCAACATTGTATCAAACAGTCATGCATTAGATCCTATCACAAAAGTAGTCCTGGTTGGATTTATAAATAAAAACGGGCAAAAATTCAAGTTGACTGTCCAGTACTATTACGGATGTACAATAACTACATGGGCGGATTAGACCGTTTTGAAGAAAACGTTGACTCTATAAGGTAGCTCTCCGCGGAAAAAATGGTGCTTTTCTCTGTTTGCTTTCGGTTTAGATGCAACTTGCCAAAACGCATGGCTTATCAAAAGACCGTTGGAAAATAATTGGACTTTGCGATTTCCGCAGAAATGTAGCAACAACATACCTGCAAAAACATGGCATGCCTCTAATCCGAAATTCTGCTTGTGACATTCCTATAGAGCTAAGAGTGCATATCGAGGTAAGAAGCGGATAAACTGTGGATGACCACTTGCAGGTCGACTGCTCTCAATGAAGATGTGGAGATTGCCATCAACGCACTAGAAAAATGTGTGCTAAGTGTAATATCGGTATGCATATAAAATGTTGGTACACCTTCCGCAATAAATAAATTTTAATGTTTTCTTTTAAATAAATGTGTATTATTAAAAATGTTTTATTTCTACGAAAAGAGTGAGAAAAAAAACGGGTATTTTAAACCATTAACTTTACACAGTGCCCAGTGTCACCTGTAAGTAACCACCAAAAAAAAATTGGGCGGGTTTATTTAGCAATTTTATTTTTCTTCTTTTTTATAAAACATATCTTAGCTATTGCAGCAAAAAGAAAATTAAAAATTTTTGTTACGGGAACTGAAGAGTTAAATGCAATGAGAATAAATGTAAACACGTATATACAATTACATTATTGTTTGTTTGCTTATCAGCGTTCACAAAAACAACAACTTTCACAGCTAAGTAACGAATAAAAACAACGGTAACCCAAACAACATAGAAAAATCGTATTTTCAACCCTTTTTTACTTTTTCATTGATGTCTGGGAAATCTGGGAATCGATTTTAATGATTTTAAATAGCAACCTTCTCAGCATGTCAGTAAATCATTTTCAATAAAAATTATTGACCCACCTGACCTATTGAGTGCGTGACGGACAGACGGACAGCGATATACTCTTCACACGATAGCGGCAGAATTCTTCATTGGACACGATAGCGGCAGAATTTAAAAATACGACAGCGGTCGCAGAACGACCCGTATAGTATTTTTTTCTCGAACTATCACCTTAGTCCCACCAATATTAAAGCCGAGCTAGAAGTCTGCTCCTTCGTTTACGACTGTAAAATATTGGGTGCCAGAGTTTAAACGAAGCCGAACGAGCTGCCATGGCTAACATTGTAGCCGAAATGATAGGCATTTTCAAAAGTGCTATACATCACATATTGACCGACAATTTGGAGATGATAAAGATGTCCGCGAGATGGGTGCGTGGCATTTGGTCACAATAGAACAAAAACAGCATCGTGAAGATATTTCAATGGAGTGTTCGGTAATGTTTCACCGCAATTAAGACAAGTTTTTGCTCTATTCGTAACCACGGATGAGACATAGGTCCACAATTTCACACCTAATGCAAAGGAACCGTGAAAATGGTGGACAGTATTGGGATAATCGTATCCAAAGAAGATGAATACAGTTCCATCTGCAGGCAAGGTTATGTTGTCTGGGATAATTATTATTGATTATTTTCAAAAAGGAATATCAATCAAAGGCGAGTATTATGGTAACTTATTGCAGCGTTTAAGTGGTGGAACAAAGGAAAAAAGGCCGCATTTGGCGAAAAAGAAGGTGGTGTTTCCTCAAGAAAATATGCCAGTTCACACATCCACTATTCTGATGGCCAAAATCCATGAATTAAAGTTCGTATTGCTTCATCACGCACCTTATTGACCAGATCTACCTCCCTCGGATTATTTTGTAATTCCAAACTTGAAAAAATGGCTCAGTAGGAAAAGTTTTGCCAGCAATGAGGAGGTGGAGTCTGCGGTTGATGGCTATTTTAAGGAAACAAAATCGCGAAATGAAAAATTATAGAGGCATGTGTAATATGTACTGGCGGACCTTGTTATAAAAATAAAAGGTCTCATTTCTGTGGTAACCGCGTATGTCATAAAATCAAAATTTTCAGGAGGGCCAAAAAACGTTATATTTCATTTTGCGGGCTCGATATAAAGTTTTTAGAACTTTTTATTTAATTTATTTAAGTCAAAAATCTTTAGAAGAAGAGATCCTAGAGAAGGACGAAAAACAATATGTGAATTTAACTTAAAGTATATAGATATCGTCGTTTTCTTTCAGACGAAGGTTACCAATGCAACCACACATGTTGCTATAAGTGATAATAAGAAGAAAAATAATCAGCCATCAGACGTATGTTGACATTATTTTAATAAACATTTAAGTAACGTCGTTATTTAAGAGAAAAAAGAGAATGGTCAGTATTTAAAAAAAAATTTATAACACATAAAGGGTCCGCCATCTAACTTTTTTTTCAACTAGTGCTTATTTCGTGAATGGTAACACATAGCTCATGTCTGATTTGACAGATAATTAGTTTTATCCTTCCGCTGAACGAATATGTTTGTGTATACGCTTGAGCAACGCTGGGAAATATTGCGACATTACTTTGAAAATCATGGTAATGTTGCAGAATGTGTGCGAAAATTGCGTACGGATTTTGGAAGAAGAGAAGCACCGTCAGCTCCGTATGTTCGTTATCTTGTGAAAAAAGTGAAAGAAACTGGCATCCTCATCGATAAAACAAAAAGCGTGAAAAGCCAAAAATAGTGCGTATACCCGAGAATATTGCTGCCGTGGCAGAAAGTGTGCGTGAAGCGCCATCAACATCAATTCACAGTCGTTCTCAAGAATTGAACATTTCGGAGGCATCATTGAGACGAATTTTGCATAAAGACCTTGGTATGACGCCATACAAAGTCCAATTGGTTCAGGAGTTGAAGCCAACTGACCATCCAATGCGTTTTCGCTTCGCTAAGTGGGCCTGCGATCGACTTACAGAAGATGCCGATTTTGCCAAAAAATCATCTCTTCAGATGAAGCTCATTTTGATCTTGGCGGGTATGTAAACAAGCAAAATTGTCGCATTTGGGGCACAGAAAACCCGCACGCATACATTGAAAAGCCGATACACCCAAAACGAGTCACTGTTTGGTGCGGATTTTGCTCCAGAGGCATAATTGGGCCATTTTTCTTCGAAAATGAGCAAGGAGTGGCCATTACAGTCAATGGCGATCGTTATCGGGCCATGTTGAACGAATTTTTGTTCACAAAAATTGAAGAGGAGGATATTGGCAATATTTGGTTTCAACAGGACGGCGCTACGTGCCACACAGCCGAAGCTACACTCGATGTTTTGCGCCCTGTTTTTGAAGATCGCATTATCAGCCGCAGAGCTGATGTCGTTTGGCCACCTCGGAGCTGCGATTTGACACCGTTGGACTATTATTTGTGGGGTGCCCTCGAAGATAAGTGTTACGCCAACAAGCCAGAGACAATTGACGCTTTAAAGGACAATATTCGTGAAGCCATTGGTGAAATACAGCTGCACACAATCGATAATGTGCTTAAAAATTGGACCGATCGTGTAGGCTACTGCATGGCCAGCCGAGGCAGCCATTTGAATGAAATTATTTTCCATTATTAACCAGAATGATTGTACTTTCAAATAAAAAAAGAAATTTGAGATAATATTCAGTAGTTTTTTTTTTTATAGCATTTTCAAAAAAAAAAAGTTATTTGACGGACCCTTTATAAAGAGCGTTAAAAATTATTATATTAGGCATCGTTAACTCAAAACTGACAAAAATGGACATACGCGGTTATGCCATAACACCACAGATTTTTAAGATATTTTCTATGTGAATGTTTTATAAGAAGTCGTTAGTATATCGCTTGAAGCAAATATGAAACTTTACGTTATGTTGCCTTCTCGAAAGCAATATATTCAAGGGTCGAGAGTGTTGTGTCAAAATTTCAAGTAAATCGGAACAAAGTTAAAGAAGAGACAGTATTTCCAGCTACCGGTCTCATACGGTTTATTTATTTTCCATTTACTTCCCCATTTTTTAACAACAAATTCACCGACATCTTATAGTAAAAATTGTGTTTTTCTTTTCAAAATGCTGACAAAAAAAAAAAAAAAAATTAAAAAACTCTTCGTGACTACTCGTACCTCGGGAAACATAACACCTTTTAACCGCATTTCGATTTTTATACCTTATACCACCATGTATGGGGTTTGGGTATAATGACTTTGTGTTGTTGTTTGTAACTACCAAGAATATTTGACCTAGATCCATCTTTTATTATACCGATCGGCTCAGAATCACTTTCTGAGTCGTTTTAGCGATGTCCGTCCGTCCGTCCGTTCGTCTGTGTGTCCATGTAAACCTTGTAATCAAACTACAGGTCGCAAATATGAATGTATTTTAATGAAATTTGGTATATAAACTTTTATCGGCCATAGGATGGTTGGTGAAATTCGGTCCATGTTCAGACATAGACCCCATACAAATGACCCCTATGAAATCGACGTAAATTGCCATAATATCCAAATTATAATATAGATCTCAGTCAAATTGGGTTTGTATGTGCTTATTATATCCGTTAATCAGTAGTCCAAAATTAATCCCTATAGGATAGTTTTTAGTCATAGGCCCCATATAGAGCTGCTTCCCGATCTTCACTTATCAAAAAACAAAAATATTCGACGGATTTTTCTCAAATTTGGTTTGTATATATTTTTTCAAAATATAAGTGACTTTACCAAATATGGTCAGGATCGGTCCATATTTCGACCTAGTCCTCATATAAATACAGCATCCGATATGAACTTTTTCATATCTGCAGCCAAAAAAATTAATAACAATGCCACTCAAATTTGGTTAAGCCTTTTTTCTATATCGAATTAGTTGGACCGAAGAAATAGTGTCTCTAAGCCATGGTTTAGGGTATCGTATAGTCGGTCTAGACCGACTATTATTTCTTACTTGTTTTTATTTCACATTTTATGGTATGAAGTTATGATGTTCACCGCAGAACAACTTTTTTTCTAGGCGCCTCTGGAGATTCGCTGTCACGGACTTATTAAAATTCTTAATGTAAAATTTTTTCAAAGATACTTGAAAAGCTATACTATAACGTGTATATGAAATAAATAGTCTAACATTATTCATATCTTCAAAATAATAAATTAGGAAAATTCACCTTTTTCGCCTTTAAAACATTAACTACATCCCCCTCCCCCCCTTAACGTGATCTTTGCAAATGCTAAGCCAGAACTCCGATTTTTATTACTCTTATGTTGTGGGGGGATATAAGACAATTTTTCTGTTGTTGCTATAAAAATAAATAGACCATTTTTTTACTACTTGTGTAATGTACTTTATTTTCTAATTGTAAATTGATTTATGTTTGTAATTTTCTGTTGAAATTGAAGTTATTAACAAAGTTTTTTGTTTACAATTATTATTGTGTACATCTGATTTGAATATAATAAAGCTTCCGGTTAAGGTTTTCATCAACCAAAAAAGAAACAAAAAAGAAGCGGAAACAACTATTTAAAAATGTATTGTTTTGTGGTTTTCTGTTATATTCTACAATTAATTTTAATTGAAACATAAGTACTTCAGTACTTTGGTAATGTCAACTTAAAAAAAAAGCAAAAATCATTTGATGAACTCTTAAAAACGCTTAAAGAACTTAATTAAAAATTTTAAGTTTAGTTTTGTTTATGAAATTCCTTTATAAATTTTAAATATTTTAATTTGATTTGATAGATGGGACATTTGCCCAAAAAAATGTTTTCTTAATATATAGAGTTTGCCCTCTTTCACTTGATATCGGTATATTGACATTAAAAACGGTATATTATTATTATTTATTTGGTATTATAAAGACCCCAACATATGAATATGTAATCTATATTTTATACATATTATTTTTTAGATTTAAATAGAGTTGTAAATATTTATCTCAATTAAAATTTTTTTGTATTTTCAAATTCATGTTCTCTTAGGAGAATATTGATATTATTTTAATCGTTTGTCGTTAAGAATGTGGTGTGTCAAAAATGTGGTTAATGTTTTAAGTTTGCCCACAGTCGCAGACAGGGGGTTGGGTCTTTTCAATAATATATTTATGGGAGAATAAGCAATGTCTTATTTTTAGTCTTATAAGATTAATAAAATCAGTTTTGGATATATTACGTACTCTAAATTTAAGTGATACGTTCTTCTGAATTTTGAATAATTTAGTTTCATTATTATTTTTCCATAAATCATTCCAGGAGTCAAAAATATGCTTTTTAATAGTTTGCCTATAGTCTGAATATTGATATGAATATTCAGTTGATATAATATTTTTCAAAGAATTTTTTGCGAGCTGGTCAACTTTAGAAACGATATTTTATTATTAGGTAGAGAAGTAATTAATATTCTTATTTGTTGATTTACCATAACTATTAAATGGATCTTGTAGTCCTTCTAGTGCACTTTTGCTGTCTGATATAATTAGTGTTTCCATAGGAATGTTTGTTAGATATTCTATACTTGGTTTTATAGCTAATAATTCATAGTAATATATAGAAGAAAAATTATGGATTCGTTTGGATATTGCAACATTCTCACCATATACTGCAAACCCAGCTCTTTCGTTCATAACAGAACCATCGCTGAATAAAAGAGAATAATTTAAGTATTTAACATTAATTAATTCCAAAAATTTCTGTTTTATTTCAAGGGAAGTCATGTTGTGTTTATTTGTATATGCAAGTGATAAATCTATATTATATTGACATTGAAATTTTTGAGACTTTAAATAAGTTATCACATTGAAATTATTTATATTAACTAGTATAGCCCAGTATTCGAAATTCGAGTGCAAATTCTAGGAAATATTATTTTTTCATATATAAAAAATTTATGAATATTTAAATGAGCAATTCAATTTTAGCAATTCACAATTCAACACAGAGCGTTATCAGAGCGTTATAATTTAAATCATTCGGATTAACAGGGTGTAACGAATTATTATAAATATTTTATTTTATTTAATTTAATATATTTTTAAGACAGATTAAACATAAATTTTATCATTCTCAGCTTCTCCTCCATATGAACTATAACTATGCCAATTTTCACACTCATCCGTGCCAGCATATTGCTTAAAAACGGAACTAAACATTTACCTTCACGTGTTAATATATAGATTTTGTTTTAAATTATCATAAATATAATTTAAAGTAAATTTTATTACATTAGAATTAAACAGTGTTAACTCTAAAGCGAAATGAGATAAATTGGCCTACAAAATATAATACTAAAATGCTTGATTGAATTCTAAGTTTTTATATTTAAAGCAAATTTATTTAAAAAGAAGGAGAGTTTGAATATATTCAGTTAGGCGCCAATAAGCGCTTTGAAATTCAAATTTCCAAAAATCAGTCAAGTGCCTTGACATTAAAAATCAGAAAGTGAAGTTAATCCATTTGGCAATACATCATTCAAATGTGAATCGATTTTACACCGAGAATCGATTTTACACTCAGCAAATTAATTTTTCTCGAAAATTCTTTTTACCTTCTTTAAAATAATAATTATATTTGCTCTTTTGAATCGTTTAAGAGTGACAAAAAACAATTATAATGGATTTTTCAGATAGAAATCATATCTTTCTACAAAAAAAATCCTAATTATATAAAAATAAGAATACTGGTTAAAACAGGAAAGCAATTGACTTTAAAAGTAGATGTAAATTGCAACAGTCCGAAGTTTGTTGTAGAGTGTAAAAAAATAAATTTTTGTTTTTATATTTGTAAGGGCAGAATTTTCATTTGTTTAAATATTTATAAAAAGTAATGGATTTTTATAAAATTTTAATAAATATGTAAATATATTAGTAAATATGTAAAAAAAAAAAAATTGATAAGTCACATAAGAGAAACTTAGGTAAATTAATATCGATACTGAATTTGAAAAATATTTAGTTAAAATTTTGTAATTATCACATAATTTTTAAAACATTGACTTACACAAAAGTAATTTTGAAATTGAATTTCAAACAATTTGTTTTAAATCTTAAAATCAACCTACTTTGGTTAGTGCAACCCCATAAAAATTTTCTTTTATTTTTGATTTAATAATTTCACTATATCATCTACATATTATATTAGTAAAGATATAAATAAAATTGATAAGTTACATAAGAAAAACTTAGGTGAAATAATATCTTATAAAAGCGGTCGGTATTAGTTTAGTTAACAAAGAAAAAATTTGATTAATTTGAATTTAATTTTTAAAACAGGGTAATTTTAATTGACCTATACGAAAGAAATTCTTGAAGTTGTATTATATAAAGTTTTTTGAAGATTAAGTTCTACCGACTTTGGTTAACACAACCCCATAAAATTTATTATACCCTATACCACTATGTGGTTTGGGTATAATGACTTTGTGCTGCTGTTTGTAAAAAAAAATATTTGACCTAGACCCATCTTTAATTATACCGATCGAATCAGAATCACTTTCTGAGTTGATTTAATAATGTCCGTCCGTCCGTCCGTCCGTCCGTCCGTCCGTCTGTGTGTCCATGTAAACCTTGTAATCAAACTGCAGGTCGCAAATATGAATATATTTTGATGAAATTTGGTATGTAAGCTTCTATCGCCCATGGGATGAACGCTATTGAAATTGGTGAGAATCGGTCCATGTTCAGACCTAGCCCCCATACAAATTACCCCTATGAAATCGACATAAATTGCCATAAGATCCAAATTGTCATATAGATCTTACTCAAATTGGGTTTGTATGCGTTCATTACATCCACTAATGAGTAGTCCAAAAATGATCCCTTTGGCCCCATATAGAGCTGCTTCCCGATCTTCACTTAATCTATTAAAAACAAAAATATTGCACTGATTCTTCTCAAATTTTGTTTGTATATATTTTTGCAAAATAAAAGAGACTTTACCAAACATGATCAGGATCGGTCCATTTTTGGACCTAGTCCCCATATAGATATATCATCCGATATGAACTTTTTCATATCTGCAGCCAAAAAAAAATTAATAAAAATCCCACTCAAATTTGGTTTTTGCTTATTTTCTATGTCCAGTTAGTTGGGCCTAAGAGATAGAGTTTCTAAACGCATGGTATAGGGTATCGTATAGTCGGTCTAGACCGAATATAATTTTCTTACTTGTTTGTTAATATGTTTGTAATAAATGTGAGTTCGTTTTTATACCCTATACCACTATGTGGTTTGGGTATAATGACTTTGTGCTGCTGTTTGTAACAACCAAAAATATTTGACCTAGACCCATCTTTAATTATACCGATCGTATCAGAATCACTTTCTGAGTTGATTTAACAATGTCCGTCCGTCCGTCCGTCTGTGTCTCCATGTAAACCTTGTAATCAAACTGCAGGTCGCAAATATGAATATATTTTGATGAAGTTTGGTATATAAGCTTTTATCGGCCATGGGATGAACGCTAATGAAATTGGTAAGAATCGGTTCATGTTCAGACCTAGCCCCCATACAAATTACCCCTATGAAATCGACATAATTGCCATGTAGCTGCCTCGAGCCAATAACTGGTAACTTTTTAGTATTCAGCCTTATTTTTTGAATTGGCAAAAGTATCATTTCGCCACTCAAATTCAACATTAAGTTCTTATGCGTTCCAAAAATTTTCCATACAACTAAAGTCTGGAGTATACTTATTAAAGATCACCTTTTGAGGTTATGTAAATTTTTTAATTTATACTATTCCCAGTATTAATATAAATCATGAAAAACCATCGTTATTTGCAAAGTGTACTGGTCCAAATGGAGAACATATTGGGAACGTTTTTATTTACATTATATTTCTCTTTATATTCAGTTTTTTAATAATTTTATGAAACATTGCAATCGGAAATTTTTGAATTCTTTTATCTATTTCTGGCGCAAATCTAAAACGCGCAATATATGAATTGGGAGATAATGCCCTTTAAGGTCAAGTTTAAATGCAGCGTATTAATCCGATTCTTTGATATTCTTAAAAATCGAAAAATCGTTAAAAAATTATGTACCTGAGAAGAACGTATTTGTTGTATTATCCACAGCTACAAACATTTTGAGTTTGTTTACGTTTTTGAATCCACTTTGGTTATTGACAAATAAAATCCAATATGCACTTTTTATTAAGAATTGTTTTTGTATTGCTTTAGTAAATATTTTTGTTTTTGTTTTAGTTATTGTTTACTTAATCAATGCCACTGTTAGTATTGACATGTTGGCTTGTTTGTGTTTTAATGAGTATTTCCCAAAAAAAAAAAAAAAAAAAAAACTTTCACTATACAACAACACTTATAACATTACAAGTATTGGGGCATGTTAAATTGGCCATGTTTATAAACATTATAACACTTTAAATCACATTAAAATTGTAGTCAATAATTTGGTTAAACAGTAATTTAAAAATAAATGTTGTTTCTTTTTTATTATTAATTTTTGTTTGTTTTCAAAGTTTGGCGCTTTTTCTTTTAAATTTTAACGTCTTTTTCATATAAAATTTAGAATTTTTTTGATTCTGAAATTTGTAGAAAGCCGTTATGCGTCTTATTGCATTGACATCCCGCTATGGAATAAAAAAAATCTAAAACTTCTACCCACAACTCATGTGCAACATGCTTTACAACATACGTACGTATGTACACCACGAGTAATCAAAGAAGACGCTTCTTTAATTTGTGTGTGTGTGTGTATTTTGCAGTTGTTGTTTTTGGTTTTTCGAATGGCCGGTCAGGGTAGTGAATGTGCGTTTATATCAGCGCTGTTGATATTTTACAAGCTAGTATGTTAGTATGGGTTGTTGTTTTGATTTTGCTTTTAGTTCTTGTAGAATCTTTAACCATCAAATCCATCCAACAAAGTTCTATGTAGAGCTACACATACATCGTATTAGGGTAGCTCACATTTTTAAGAGCTGTGATTGTTGCTCTCTCGAATTTTAACATATTAAAGTAAAGTTATTAAAGCAGGCTGTTAATATCCAAATAGAGGAAAAAAGAAAAACATCATTGTTAAAAATATTAAATTTCATGTCTAAATAAGAAGTTTTAACTCTTAAGACTTTAGGAAAAAAGTAAGTCTTTGAAAGTTAGGTCAAAAGTTAAAAAATTCAATGACTTGAGAAAAAAGATAAATCGTTGTAGAATCGTTGAATCTTTTTGGGATTTAAGACTTAACTGAAAGTGAAGTCTTTTAAGGACTTCAATGAAAGTCTTTTTGTATGAAATCCATATTGAATGGATTCATAGTAATTTCGAAATGCACAAAACCAACACTTTTTTTGTTTATTATTGTGAGTGAGGTCACAAACTCATTAACACATTAACAAATTTAATAAACACATACATAGCATATGTATAATTTTATATATACATATGTGGTAGTAGCAACTTTAAATGCAATGTACTCAAAATAAGGGAAAAAATTTAAAAATCTGTAAATCTGGTGAACAGCTAAAAAGAAATACCTTTCAAATAATATACGTTTGGTCGAAATCGGGATAAAACGGTAGAACAAAATGTCGATAACAAAACATCGCCTAGCGTATTAATATTATAGATTTATATAAATAAATTAATTCGTTTGAATAAAATGTGATCAGGGAATTCGTTCGTTAAAGTTTATTCAGTAAGAAAATTATAGTCGGTCTAGACCCTATACCATGCGTTTAAGTAAGGGGTCTTAGGTCGAACTAATTGGATATAGAAAATTAGAATAAACCAAACTTGAGTGGCATTGTATTAATTTGTTGACCTGTAGATACGAAAAAGTTCATAACGGATGCTATATATGTATGGAGCCTAGGTCGAAAATTGGACCGATACTATACAAACAAAATTTGAGACAAATCTGTGCAATATTATTGTTTTTTTGATAGATTTAAGTGAGAAATATGGCTAAGAATTGTCCTAAAGGGTTTTATTTTTGGATTACTGATTAATGGGTGTAAGAAACACACTCAATCAAAATTTCAACTATTTGATAATTTGGACCTTATGGAAATTTAAGTCGATCTGATAGGACTCAGAACTAGGCCCAAACATGCACCGATTTTCAATTATTTTAATAGCTTTCGTCATATGGGCGCAAAAAGCTTATATATCATCAATTTGTGACATGTACCTGACCTGTACCTGAAGACAAGGTTAATATGGACACACAGACGAACGGACTGACAGAAGGACGGACAGACAGACGGACGGAGGGAGGGATGGACAGACAAACGATCGGACGGACATCGCTAAATCGGTGTTGAAAGTGATTCTGAGTCGATCGGTATAATAAAACATAGGTCTAGGTCACGTATTTGTGGTAATTAGAAACATCAACACAAACTTATTATAAACTCACCACGTAGCGGTATAGGGTATAATTAAAGTACGTTGAGACTTACGTGAAAACATAAGGCAAAAGTTAAGAAATTCTGGGACGTAAAAGATAGAAAAATTGAATGAATTCGTGATCTGTTATGAATTAAAAAAATAAATAATGAATTCCATATTCAGACAATATGTATGAATTCTTTTAAGAAGATAATCAATAAAATCCATAAAAATTTAGATTCGGAGCTTCTTTAGCTGTGCGATTGAGGTTGCAAATATATAAACTTCCCTTGTTGTTTGGCAGATTATCATCAAGATATATGGACTCATTCTATAAAACGGAATGTAACGAAACGTTTAAAATGTATATGAAAACATTCGTAAATTTCAAATTTTATAGCATGTTCCCCATAGTCATACTTTACGGTACAAGTGTACGATAGGTGCTGCGTTGAAAATAAAATTCTATATCTTCGCCAAAATCCTCGGGAAAGGGTGACAAAAATGATTCTTGCACTAAATTCAATTGTCGGCATAGTGTGTAGTTTATTTATTTTTTATTTTTTTGTAAATCGTTAAAAGAAAGAAATAATCAAATATATGTAAAGTGCATATGTAGGTATGTACAAAAACCGTACATCACATATGACAACTCTTACGGAAACTGAGAATAGTGGAAATTAGAAGTATAAATGCAAAAAATATTCAAAAATTCAAAAATAACGATTGTTTGTTTGGACAGAGTTGTATCTTCTGAAATTAATACAAAGTAAAGTATGTACGAAAACTGAAAACTAACCACACTGCTCGTAGGCCTGACTTTAGGTGAGTGTGTTAAAGCGCTGACCAAAAAGTGCAAGTACGAGTGTATGTGAAGGTTCACGGTTCAAAACCTCACGGCCGCCCTAAGAAAGAAATAATCGTTAAAAGAAAATAATAAAATGAATCAATTTTGGTTAATTTAATTCACTGTATCCAAAAATTGTTTGTAGCCTAAATTGTCCATAATAAATCTACATGAGAATTTAGAATGTCCATATCTGAAACTATTTTCAAAATCTAGCAGCCCTTGGAAGCTTAGGCTAGGGATGCTAAGTCAACAACTTTTAAGTGTTCAAAAGTTTTTTGTGTTAATTAATCACAACATTATGAAGACTCTGACACAATCCTCGGAACAATTCCGAAGAGGACGTCTGAACGAAACGTCCAGTTGAGGTCACTACAAAATAAATGGTCAACAAAATTTACCACCTGGCTATGGAAGATCACCGATTAAAGGCTCGAGAAATTGCTGAAATATTTAACAGCTCTCTTGATGGAGTACACAATATTTTGAGTGAACATTTTTGCCTATGAATTTGCTTTCAGCCTCATTCATCATCCATTACTGTGACATCCACCATATTCATCTCTTTCGGTTCGCTCCTTTTATATCATATTTCCAAATATGAAATAGTCAGCAATGCCAACGTTTTCTAAGCAAAAAGCGCTAAACTGTATCACAAAATCGCTGAAATGCGCTAAATTAGAATCTATAACATTAATAGGCAAGGCGATTTCTTGTGACCGGTGTTTTGTTCTACCGTTTTATCCCAATTTTGACCAAACGTATATTATTTGAAAGGTATTTCTCTTTAACTGTTTTTCAGATTTACAGATTTTTAAATTTTGTCCTTTATTTTAAGTAAATTGCATTTAAAGTTGTTACTAACACATACATTAAAGTATACATATGCTATATGTGTGTTAATTAAATTTGTTAATGAGTTTGTTATCTTCAGTCACAATGGTAATAAACAAAAAAAAATATTGGTTTGTGAATTGGCTAAGTTGAAAAATAGTTGCCTAGAAATTGCACTCAAATTTCGAGCGCTGGAATCTGCTAGTAAAACGAAAAGCGCAAATATTTTGTGTTACTTTTTAAGTGTATATGGATTGGAGTTTATAAAGTACCTGCAAAATTTGTATTAAAGCTCTTTATTTTTAAGTAAGAACGTATAATATCTTCATTTACATTATTTTGTAAGCCATATTTGACATGTATTAAAATAAATAATGAATAAATAATGAATAAATAATGAATGGAATTATGTGTTAAAGAATTTTCAACAATGCATTTCTCTGACCACTCGTTTAACTTCAGCTTTCGAGTATTGAAAATTGAATATATCACTATCGAAACTTAATAATTTGAAGAAAAAAAACGGATATTAATTGACTTACTTAAAACCGAAACATATCGGTTCTGTCTTGATTTTTCCATTTACGTAGCTTTAAACTGTTAAGGCAAATAACTTCATCATATTTTTTTTTTTTTTTTTTTGAAAAAATGAGTAGTGCAATTTTTGGTAATTAAACTAAGAGATTTTCTGAACTCAGTAACTTCTGTTTGATATTTTTGTCTGATTTTTCGAAATTGTAGTCAAAATCAACCTTTTCCAAATTATAGCCTAAATTGCAAAGTACAGATTCAATCTCATCCTTTGCATGCAATTATTCTGCTTGTTTATCATTTAATCAACAGCATCTGATAAAATTGAGGCCAGCCAAGTACGCTATATAAATATACTTATTTCAAATATATACAATTTTTGTTTAACATTAAAAGACACTAAACGCGCTTTATAAAGGCGCTAAATGGAACAAATAAGCTTTTTGGGTCATTACGAAGCGCTAAATATAGCGCGAAAAGCACTAAATTATCATCGCTGAAAGAAATGACTATGTAGAATAATAAATCTATCTCAGAAATAAATAAGTATTTCAATTACTTTAAATAATCATATTATTTTAAAGGGATAAATAATATGATTTTACACTTTGCTGAAAAAGTGTAACGATCTTAAAGGAGATTATGGTGGAAAATAAATAGTCAGCGCAATTCTAAACAAAAATTCCGTATGATATTTCTCACTATTTCCTTTTCTCCTATTATGACTATGTAACGATCGTAAAGGAGATTATGGTGGAAAATAAATAGTCAGCGCAATTCTGAACAAAAATTCCGTACGAAATTTCTCACTTTTTCCTTTTCTCCTATTATGAATAAAAATTCCCCCGAAAAAAAAAATTCGATAGGAAAGAGTAGTTATTCTCAATGCATTTGAATTTGGTTTTCTCCAATTCAGTCATTGATTGCGGTTGCCATAGATTTATTGTCTTCTAGGAATCCTTTGGCTATTTCGTTGTTGTTATTCTGCAACACCAATTTCTTCCACAAGTGCTCGCATCATAGCTAAGCTATAAATTTTTTATTTAATTTTTCTTTCAAATAATTTTATTTGCGTTTGCACACACAAAAAAAATAGAAAATTTATTATCAATAAGCAAAACAACTGGCCACTTAATAATTTTTTGTTCATGCGGAATTTATAATTGGAGGAGTTTTTTTGCTCGAGAAAAGTATTTGCTGTGAGCAAGAAATTCCTTGAGAATATTCGTTATTGGGCTGAATAATTTTACCGATAAATTGCGTCTTATTACTGGATTATAGAATCATCGAGCAACCCTCGTGTTATCATATTAAATTATCTCCCCATTATCAATGAGTCTATAAAAAAGCCATATTTAATATTAATGTTGAGTTTTATGAGCTTATCATAAACAAAACATGAAAATATTATTCACAGAAAGAAACCAAGTTGATATATCTAAATAAGTGTTCCACTACTACTAATATACAATTTATAACTACATGAGTGAATACAATTAAAGCGTATTGTTTTACAAAGTGCGTAAGTGTAGAATGTAAAAGTGAGGTTTATATTATCTTCTCTTTCATTCTGTATATAATGATCAGTTTTTACTCTTCTTGTCTAATCAAACGAAATCACCACCACCACCAACGCCATTATCCATATTAATAAGCCAGCTAAACATATTGCACCCACACTCTAGTCTTGTATGCACTCAATGTATGTATGAAATTTTCCAGTAGGAAAATTTGTGTTTCAAAAAAGATGTCATTATTTTTACCTGCATTTGGGAAATTTAAGTAAACTGACCTTTTCTTTTAATTTGTCCATTTTCCTTTAGCTTGCACACGACTACCTCCTTTTGAGGAATTAATTTCAGTTGTGTTTTTTTGTGTTCAAGGGTTTAAATTAGTATGCTGAAGGTTAACTCTAGGAATTTTTAATTTGTTAGTTACTGTTTTGAATTTCTAATAAGATTTTTTGTTTTAAAGTTAAGAGTTTAGATGTGAGATCCTTTGTAAAATAAATTAAAAATTTTAACTATTTTTTTCAGATTTTTTCATGGGAATTTGTATTTTATGAAAAAAATGTTGTTTTACAAAGTTTTCATAAATATTTTATGGCATTTTATTAGATTTTTATTTGAAGTTTAAAATTATGGATTAAACACCTGGTAATCATATCTAATCATTTCAGTTTTTACATGATTTTTATTATTTATTATTTTTTGTCGTTTTTTTATGTTAAAAAAATTCAAAAGCTTCTCACAGTCCGTTTACATTACATAGAATTTATAGTATCGTGAAATAATTCCCAAATGAAATAAGTCCAAGTGAATTAACTATAAATGAAGTAAATCCCAACTATAAAATATTAAATAACTCCCAAAGGGAAAAATGAAATAATTCCCAATATCTGGGAGGTATTTCATAAAGAAATAATATGAACCACAAAAATTAAAAAAGTTAAAATAAAAACAGATAACTCCAAAATAAAAACAAGTAAGAAAATTGTAGTCTGGTTACCATGGTTTAGGTTTTTTTTTGGACTACTGATTAATGGATACAATAAACACATACAAACCCAATTTGACTGAGATCTATATGATAATTTGGATCTTATGGAAATTTATGTCGATTTCATAGGGGTCATTTGTATGGGGACTAGGTCTGAACATAAACCGAATTTCACCAATTTCTATAGCGTACATCCTATGTCCGATAAAAGCTTATATACCAAATTTCATCAAAATATATTCATATTTGCGACCTGTAGTTTGATTTAAAGGTTTACGGACGGACAGACGGACGGACGGATATCGCAAGATCGACTCAGAAAGTGATTCAGAAACTGATTCTGAGTCGATCGGTGTAATAAAAGATGGGTCTAGGTCAAATATTTTTGGTAGTTACAAACAGCAGCACAAAGTCATTATAACCAAACCACATAGTGGTATAGGATATAAAAAATATAAGTTAACGTTGGGTTTTTACTAGCGTGAATGATAATTCGACATTTTACAACAACCGTTTTTCCGTTTCCGAATTCTGAAAGCACTGGTTAATGTTAATGTTCCTTTTTCATTACATACCTATAATCTTTTATGCCCTAAACCCGTGTTCTAAACCAAGGTTCAGAAAATACACACGTCAAACACACACTATTCTTTTCTAAGGCAGCCAACACATATTTTTATTTTCATATCAATTATATGTGTTTCTAAATTTTGTACGGTGCCGAACACAATCATGACTGTGTTCGTTTTAATATTTCGTTATGTACACGAACATGTTTCTATCACGTACTTTTTGCTTCGAACAGACATAAACCACACAGGTTCGTGTTCTTTTTTATTTTTTATTTTTCTGTAACAGCTAATGAATTATTTTAGATTTTTTTAATAAATTTTTTTGAGACAATTGTTGTCGTTTTTATAGGGGTGTATCAGATTTTTCCGATCGCGAGTGGATAATGGTTTAATTTTTAGATGTACGCGTTCAAGAACATGTTCTGTTTTTTAGCGGTACACGTGCAAGAACACGAACGTAAAATTATGTTCATGGTCATGTGTTTATGGCATGCTTTCTTCAGTGTGTCCACCAATTTCAGTGTCACAGAACTCCACCAACAAACCTCCGCAAGCAATGCATTTGAGTTTTTGCCTTTGAATCGCTTTTCCATTGGCATGGTCACCTGAGGTAATTGTGCCAAAAAGGTATCAAGGTTGAAATTCATGAAATGTAATTTTAACGTCATGGATGCATTGATTTTTTCAAAATAATACAGCAACTTGTCCACTCGTGTCTGTATGTCATCTCGCTGTTCACGGTTCTTTCCTAAAACTCCTTCGAAATTAGGTGCATTGCTTGCTGAGGTTTGTTGGTGGAGTTCTAAAATTATACAGTTTGAAGATTAAAGCACCGAAGATGAAGATGACACTGAAATTGGTGCACACACATAGAAAACATGCCCTTGAATATTATGTCTAACTCGGATGATGATGCAGACTCAGACCATGAATATGAACAACCTACGAAGAAAACAAGATTATCAGAACCACAAGCTTCAGCTACAACGGGGATGGATATTGACAATAATTGAAAGTGTTCTAAATTTTGTTTCCATGCATAGATGACAAATAAAAATCTCATATTTTCTGTGTCAGAATAGCTGTAATACGAATCGGAATTTATATTTTCATGCAAAATAAAGTTTATAAAGAAAAACAGCATATTTGTGGATTTGTAATCCAGTTATTTAGCAAAAAAAAAGGTGAAAATGGAGGGAAAATGTGCATTTTTGCGATTTTTAAGGCACTGGATGCACTGTTTTAGGGTAGGTTTGTTCCGATTTTTTTTCCAATTCAAAATCTACAACTTTGTTTCAGACACAAAAGAGATATTCCGTACGGTTACCGAGTTATAATGTTAAAATATACAAAAAGTGATGAAAATCCACTTTGAGCAAAAAAATTCGGATGACAATTAAATTATAATGGCAGCCAACTTGACAAAACGAACGAAGAAGTTCTTATTTCTGTGGTTTTCTGGAATAACCGTGTATGTCCATTTTTGTCAGTTTTGAGTTAACGATGCCAAATATATTAATTTTTAACGCTCTTTACATGTGTTCAATTTTTTTTAAAAAAAATATTGACCATTTCTGAGCTTTTTCTTTAAATAACGACGTTACTTAAATGTTTATTAAATTAATTTGAAGCACTAACGACGTATGTCAACCTATGTTTGATCGCTGACAAATAACTAATAACGTTGTTATTAATGAAAAAAAAAAATGCAAACTAATTTTGGATTAGTTTTCAGTTTATAACCACTTGTAAAAGCTAGTGTGTTTATTTCTGTTATTCTTTTGTCACTATTATTCTTCATACGTTGTAATATTCTCATCAAAAGTCCCGTTAACTTTTTGTTGACGAACAAAAAAATCAATTTTTTCAAGCAACAACAACTTATGTCTACATGGGGGGTTGCATTGGTAGTTTTTATATAAAGTATTTATTGCCCATATCTACAGGGCTGTTAAATAAGCTCTAAAATCTTTAAATCAAGCTCATAATTTCAAATATAACGTTTTTTGGCTCCCCTGAACATTTTGATTTTATGACATACGCGGTTATTCTAGAAAACCACAGATTTGTAAACCACAGATTTGTAAAGAAAGTAGCCCCTTTCATGTGCAATTGTCAGAATTGAGTCCCAAATTCATGTGTTGTACTGTGTTATATAATTCAATAAAGAAGGAATCTATCTATCTAGTTTTGCTTTCAACTTGCACGTAAGCAAAAAGTTTTTGCGTTTAATTTTTCATTCGGTGGTGTCGATCAATTTTTTTTTTTTGCTGTAAATTTTTTAAATAAAAAATTGCTATCTTTTTATGAAAACCTTGAGATAATTCAGTGACAATTTTTTTTTTCAGACACATTATTACAAAATGAAGTGAAATAAGACGAAAAAATGCAAAAAAAAAATTTTTTTAGATAACTTTTGGATGCTTTAGTTCATCTGTTGTATATACATATACAACATGGAGCATTTCGTTTGTTTTGCTTTTAAATTTTAGATTATTTGAACATTATTTTTACGTTTTATATAACTAATTCAATATGGAGCGACAAATGGTATTAACCGGAAATGAAATAAAACAAATTCTTGAGTTCGCTTGGGATGACTCGGATGCTGAAGCAGAAATAGAACTATCAGTTACAGAAACTTCTGCCGACGAAGCAAGAATTTTATGTGAAGATGTAACGGCAATAGATTTGCACAGGGTTAACTTTTCCGAAGACATCGATCAAAATGATTTAGGTTTAGAAGAAACAGATAATACAACTTCTGATAGTAGTGGAATGGATGCAGCATAATTCCAAAAACTTGGATTGGAAATGTTGAAAATGATGTGCAAGTATATTCCCCATTGCAATACTTTCAAATGTTTTATGAAGGAATTACCTGAAAACCAAAACTTTGATTTTTTTTGACAACTGGTTTACATCATTTGATGAATACTCTCAAGACTAAGGATTTTGTGGCAACTGGAAAAGTTCGCAGCAATCATTTAGGAAAGATTGACTTGGTTTCAGAAGCAAAGTTGACATAGAGTAGAATCAGTCCACAACATAATAGTTGTAAAATCGTTTAACAACAAAACAGTGCAGTTGTTGTCCACGGGCTACGGTATTGAACAAATATCTTCGTGGAATCCGATGGAATCAAAAAGGTAAAGAGTTTATTGAAATTACAATTGCAGTATTGTTCAGCAATACAATCGTTTTATGGGAGGTGTATACTTAGCAGATATGATCCATGAGTTATATAGAAAATATTATATGCGAATTTTCTTTTAGGTGATTAACTCCTCCGCCACTAATAGTTGGCTAATATATATGTGACTGTCATACTACAAAAGTCAGCAATAAAGCAAAGTTAACACTGATACAGTTTTAAACTAAAATTGCAACTGACCTACTCTATACAAGCACGTTCAGTTCGAGGAAACGTATCCGCCCATCAGATTCTCCCTCAATTCAGGCTGAAGATGTCAGATATGACAGTATTGACCATGTACCGTCATACAAGCCAAAGAAGTTGCGTTTCAAATTTTGTAAAACTCGTTTTCCAACTATCACGTGCATTAAATCTAATGTTTCTTTATGTTTTACCCCCCTAAAAAAACTGATAGAGGATACTATGAAATATAAAAAAAATCTGAGTAGCTTTTAAAAAAAGTTGTAACATTTTAAACAAACTTCTTTGCGAAATAAACTAAAAAAATATGGGGGGTTTCATGTCAAGTGCACCAACTTTTGAAACCGATGTCTTCCGATCGGGATGAAATTTGCACCAAGGTTAGTCCTATTGGATAGTAGTTTAGACACAATTTTTCAATAAGATCGATCCAGATGTCTCTGAGTTAGAGGGGATCAAAATTTGACATTTTGGCCAAACAGGTGTTTTTTTCTCATCCATGTAACTTATTACCTATTGTTCTTAGAAAATTTTCTCCCAAACAGTTTCAATATTTCGGAAAAAAATACTTAAAAAAAATAAATTTTTAGACTTTTTTTTTTGCTAAATTAAAGCATTTTTTGCCTTTTTTTCAAAAAGGGCATTTTTTTTTTCATAAGAAAGCTTAGGATTTTTCCTTTAAGAGCTTTTTGGTCGCTTAGTGGGATGGGAGTGGGATATCTATCAAAATAAATGTTTTGTAACTCAAGACAACGGTTTTACAATTTTTCACAAATGCACTATTTTAAATTTTTTCCTATTTGTGTGAAAAACCTTACAAATAAAACTTATACTGAGAAACTAGACAAGTTAACCTTTCCGAAGGTATGTAACATACCTTCATAACATAACAGAAGAGAATGGTTCTCTGTAACCTTGAAGAATTATTTGCAATATTTCAATCTGAACACGAGGATGTTAAAATTGGCTTCACGAAATTTACCCAAATGAGGACAAAACATTGCGTTTTGCCAGAAAGCAGCGGAACTCACACAGTATGCGTTTGCATTTACCATGAAAATGTTAAACTGATGTTGAAGGAAATCAACTTAAAGTATTTAACAGATGATTCGGCAGAAGATTTACACGATTACCGCGATTGCCTTAAATTGACTATGTGTCCTAATGCAACAACTTCTTGCCACTTAGGTTACCCGAAAACCACATTCATCAAAGAAAATTTAATCAACTCTTTAGATCAAGAATATATAGAGGAGGTCAAATTTGATTCTTGGATTCAGACTGACAGATGCACATTGAAAACAATCATTAAATGTCGATGATTTTGTGGAAGAAATGTGTACAGGATTGCTAAACTTGAGAAACGATGACTTTTTAGTCAAAGAGCAATGGTCATTCTTCAAGGATTTGAAGATACATTTGAAGTCTGGTGAATTCGTTATTTCATATGATTTCGCAGAAAACTATAAATATGTTCTTCAGGATGCCATACAAGCATTCCACTTCAATATCGACCAAGCAACTATATTCACAGTAGTTATTTACTACATGAAAGATGAAAAACTGGAACTCAAAAGTATGACAATCATATCCGACGATTTAAAACATGATACCGTTGCAGTTTATGAGTACCAGAAGATAATACTACTACGTTTCGGACGGAGCTCGTCAACATTTTAAAAACAAAAGTAGCTTGGCAAATCTTATGGCCCATGAAAAAGATTTTGGAATGCCAGCTGAGTGGCATTTTCATCCTACTGCTCATGGTAAAGGAGCATGTGATGGTATTGGAGCAAACCTTAAAAGAAATGCAGCAAAGTATAGTCTCCAGTGCTCTCATCAAGATCGCATCTTAGATGCGACTGCTTTATTCCATTGGGCAAAGAGTTATTGTAAAGGAACTAAAATAGATTTTAGTAGCAAAGAGGTTCATCAGGAAACATTGAAAACACTGAAGAGCAGATTCAATGCTGCGGTAACAATCGATGCCACCGCTCAATACCATGCTTTTATACCGCTTTTCGATGGAAGACTCAAGTTGAAAAAGTTTTCTGCCTCTATTCAATGCGATTTCTTTCCAAAGACAACAAATAAACCAGCAGCGAAATCAACAGCTGAACCTAGTAACGCCAAAAAAGGATTGACAAAAAAACGCAGTAAATAAAGGCGACAAAAAAGCTGGATGAAAGACTGGGTATTTAAAAATTTACAAGACTTAAATACTTCATCAGCTACAATAAATTAAGTATAAAAATAGTTATGATATAAATGGATCTAATGCAATTAAGACTAAATTTTAATAAATTATTTATCTTTTTATTTTTAATATTTATTATTATACATTAATTTAATTATTATTAAAAATAAATAAAAAATAATAATTTTTCAACATTTCTATAGAAAAAAAGCGATTTTTTTTCCTGAGGTTAACATATTCTGGGTATTACAGTATCGAAGGTATAAAATTTTGGTTAGGTATGTTATATACCTTCGGAAAGTTTAGTTTGTCTAGTTTCTCAGTATAAGTTTTATTTGTAAGGTTTTACACACAAATAGGAAAAAATTCAAAATAGTGCATTTGTGAAAAATTGAAAAACCGTTGTCTTGAGTTACAAAACATTTATTTTGATAGATATCCCACTCCCATCCCACTAAGCCACCAAAAAGCTCTTAAAGGAAAAATCCTAAGCTTTCTTAAGAAAAAAAAAAATGCCCTTTTTGAAAAAAAAGACAAAAAATGCTTTAATTTAGCAAAAAAAAAAAGTCTACAATTTTTTTTTTAAGTATTTTTTTCCGAAATATTGAAGAAATAGCTATCTAAACTCTTTGGGAGAAAATTTTCTAAGAACAATAGGTAATAAGTTACATGGATGAGAAAAAAACACCTGTTTGGCCAGAATGTCAAATTTTGATACCCTCTAACTCAGAGAGATCTGGACCGATCTTGTTGAAAAATTGTGTCTAAACTACTATCTAATAGGACTAACCTTGGTGCAAATTTCATCCCGATCGGAAGACATCGGTTTCAAAAGTTGGTGCACTTGACATGAAATCCCCCATATATAAAAATATTTTCCTTATATTAAAAACCATACCTCTTTTTATCTATTTGTGCGCCCTATAGTATGTGTACAACATTTTCTAAAAAGTACGCGTAGAGGAAATATTATTTTGTTTCTTCTTTTTGTCTTATCTAAACCCAAATTTAACTACACAAAATCATTTAAAAAAATATTGCTGCCCTAATGAAGTTTGGTGCATGAGAGGGTTAAGGAGTGGGATGCAAAATCTTGTCCTCTTAACCTTTTTCGCAAGCATTATTTGATTTTTTATACCCTCCACACAACTGTGTAGAGGGTATATACAGGATTGTCATTCTGTTTGTGCCGCATCGAAAAATGCATTTGCAACCCCATAAAGTATATATATTCTTGATCCGTCGATCCGTCTGTTTAAAGACACCTTTAAAAAATCTATAAATTCAGTGTGTTTATCGTAATAATTTTGTATTAAGTTTATAATATTATAAAATTTTTGCGTTTTGAAATATTTATTATTTATTTATTAGTTTATTTAGCTTATAAGTACAAATTCTAAAATAAGTTGTTTTGAGCAATAGCTATATGGCCTTTAGCTCGATATACTTAAGAGTTAACTCAAATTATATAAGTATAAGTAATATCTTATATCTATAACATTAATAGGCTAGGCGATTTCTTGTGATCGAAGTTTTGTTCTACCTTTTTATCCCAATTTTGACTAAACGTATATTATTTGAAAGGTATTTCTTTTTAGCCGTTTTGCAGATTTGCAAATTTTTAAATTTTTTCCTTTATTTTGAATAAATTGCATTTAAAGTTGCTAATAACACATACATGAAATTATACATATGTTATGTGTGTTTTACTAATTATTAATGTGTTTGTTAATGAGTTTGTTTTCTTCATTCACAATAATAATAAACCATAAAAGTGTTGGTTTGTGAATCGGATAAGTTGAAAAATAAAGCTGCCTAGAAATTGCACTCGAATTTCGAGCGCTGGAATCTGCTAGTTTGTTTATAAATAGTGCAATTAGTCCAAATATTAATGTAAACGTAAATCCGATGTGGAGGGTACCAAAGATTTGGCACAGCCCAATTTAACCCTCTTACTTGTTTTTTTTATCTACTTATCTTTAAAAAATATGCCAGTTATTATGTTTAACGACTATTTGGTGCTCGAACTATTTGGCGCGAAAAGTTAAAACCAATGCTGGTTGGAAAACACAGACTGTGAGGCCAACAGATTAGTCAAATTGAAATCATGTTCCATAAAAAATACTCCTGCTGTTTAATGGACGACGAAACGTATGTAGTGGGAGACTTTTGGCAGCTCCCGAGTCAAACTTTTGAGATTGCTAATTTACGAAGTAATGTTGAAGATAAGTTTAGGACCCAAAATGAGGCAATATTTCCACAAAAAAAGTTCCTGGTATGGCAAGAAATATGCAGTTGAGGCAAAAGAAGCGAGTCATTTGTCGCAACGGGCTTTATAAATACTGAAATTTATATTAAGAAGTGTTTGCAAAGAAGTCAACAGAGTGTCTCCACATATTTTTGACCCGATTTGGCATCCTGTCAATGCGGTAAGAAAGCTTTTGAGGTATACAATAATAATAACTTGGTTTTTATGCCAATAGAGGCAAATCCTTCAAAGTGCCAGGTATTTCGGTCAGTGGAGAAATATGGCGCTTTTGTGAAAAGGATGTTCAAAAAAAGCACAAAAAGTGTCCCAAAATATTGAATATTTCAAACGGAGATGGACTACCTATTCCAAAGAAAGTGACAGAAATCAGTATAAAATCCCCAATGGAAGGGTTTCCGGAAAAGGAGCACAAGTTCATAATAAGAACTATAAAATTTCAATTAAATGTAAAAAAAAATCAAAGCCCTAGGTTCAATGATTTCCTTATTATTTGATTATCTGTATGTGAAGATTTTTACGATATCACTCTCATATACCGTATTACGGGTATTTAGCAAAATTAATTGTTTTCTATTAAAATTTTTAGATTTTCTGTACTACCTCGCATTAACGCTTTTATAGTATTTTTAGTGATCCTTTTGCTGGACACAGACTTTTTCCCACTAAAATGTGTGATATTGCGACTTGCTTTGTACTCTTCACCATTCTTCTTGCAAGAGCCCAATATCCTTCTATGAGTCTTAGTTCGGGGCAGTTGGAACGAAATTGATTTTATTATTTATTTGTATACCCTATACCACTATGTCGTCAGGATTTAATGAAATTATAACTACCAAAAATATATGACCTAGACCCATCTCTAATTGTACAGATCGACGCAGAATCACTTTCTACATTGATTTATCCATAACTGTCCGTCTGTCCGCCTGTTAGTTCATGTAAACCTTGTAATCAGACTACAGGTCGCAAATATGAATATATTTTATGGCTTTATCGGCCATAAGACGAATGCTATTGAAATTGGTGAAAATCGGTGTATGCTCACACCTAGTTCCCATACGATAACACCTTTTCTGATTCTATATTTGTTTGTTCTACGGATCTAAGGTAGTTATAGGCCAATCCTAACTATTTGCCTCAATCTTTCATATCTTTAAATTGCGTCATTCTCTCTTGATAGTTTTGTTTTTATCTCCTAAAAATCTTTGCTGTGATCTTTGCGAACCTTCGAGATTTAAAATTGATTTATATTACAATAGTCGGTGAAGTTTTACTTTCATTGATAATATCATCAGGAGCTGGAGTGTGTGCACCTCTAAAACTTCCTCTATAATGTAATCAATATTTTCAACAGATTTTTCATCATTATAATCATAGTGGCTTGTCACCAATTTTACTATAGATTTAGTTATTGAATTTTAATTCTTCTTTGTTTATCGGAAAGTAGCTGTAGGGATTATCTAAATACAAAAGTTGTTCTTCGGTCCTTGATAGTTTAAATCGATACTGATTTAAATTGATTACTTAAACCTGTAATCTGTTCGGTACCTCAAAAACTTGTGAACAAACTGATACATCATAGTAACACTGGTTCTATTATTTATCGTATTATCACTAGTATTTAGATGCTTTATTTTTGTCCGATTAAAGAGGCGCAAATGAAACTGGATCGACCTACGAAAGCCATCAAACGATATCACCAGGAATGCCATCGACTGGAATCCGCAAGGCAACCGCAACAGAGGGTGTCCTGCAAATACATGGAGGCGACAAATCGACATCGAAGCTGCAGCTATAAAAAAAGTAAGGGAGAAATCAAATACCTCGCCCAAGATAAATCACATTGGAAGGTGTTTGTTGAGGCCTTGTGTTCCTTATAAGAAGGACGGGAACTTATATATAAACATATATATATACAGTAGTGGACTAAAGTGGATACATAATTGAATATTTTTATAACTGTTATAATAACTTTTGTTCAATTTGTGATATCCAAGTAAAATTTTTCCATTGTATATCTTGAACTCTCTTTACTATTTATAATTGAAAAAAATATATGATTTCTTTCAAGAAACATGAAAAAAATATATATATGTTTCATAGCCGCATTTATCCAGTTTTGTCCACTCTTTGCATTGTTTGTTTATCTATTCTTAGTCCCGTTAGATTTGAATGTTTTTGTTGGAATTTTGTGTTTAACAGAAAATGTGTTTTATTAGATATTAAAAAGTCAGAAGGCGAACACATATGATTTTCATAAATATTTAGAAGGTATTTAGAACGGCCAAAAAATGAGAAAAATATCAAAAAATCTTGAAGATGAAATTGTAAGACTAAGCGAAAAAGGTGATTCATGTCGTAGTATCGCAAAAAAGCTAAAAGTGTGCCATCGAACTGTCAGCTTGGTAAAAATAAAACGGCGGTATGTGGTTGTGGCTGCTAATAAGGGAGGTAGACCTAGATTGCTCTCTGACGGAGAACGAAATATAATTTCTAGAAACGCCAGAACACCAAAAATAGCTGCCGAAGGTGTGGACAAATTGGTAAGTGATCGTCCGTACTGGAGGGCCTTGTACAGAATTGGACTTGTATCTGCTGTGAAAAAAAGAAACCTGCACTGTCAGACAAGAATGTGAAGGCTCGAATTAATTTTTGCAAAACTCCTAAAAACTGGACAACTGATGACTGTAAAAGAGTGATTTGGTCGAATGAAACAAAAATTAATCGTTTCGAATCTGATGGCATACAATATTGTTGGAAGAGCCTGAACAAGAATTCCACACAATGAAGTGGTCAGCTCAAAGCCCCGATTTGAATCCTATTGGGAATTTGTGGGCAATTGTAAAAAGAACACTATCCCATTACGAACGAGCACCGACCAACTTAGATGATCTTTGGTCAAGAGTTTTGGCGGAATGGGCCAATATAACACTTAAAACTTTTAAAAATCTTGTGGAAAGCATGCCTAATCGCATAAAATCTGTTTCAAGTTTTTTCTTTAGTACTTTATCCAAACTAAAGAAAAAACTTGACGAAAATTTGAAATATGGACAAAACTGGATAAAAGCGGTCACAATTTGTAATATTTTTTTTATTAACTTCTTATTGATATAGAGTAATGTATTTAGGTTTTTATTGAAGAAGAATGTTTTAGTTTTATGCTTTAAAAAAAAATCATTTAAGTTTCTCTAATAAAAAAAAAATAATAACAAATTTCGCAAAATCTTGACTTAATGTATCCACTTTAGTCCACTACTGTATATATGAGGCGTTTCATGTCAAGTGACCCAACTTTTGAAAGCGATATCTCCCGATCGGGATGACATTTGCACCAAGGTTAGTCCTATTGGATAGTAGTTTAGACACAATTTTCCAATAAGATCGTTCAAGAACTTTCTGAGTTAGAGGGGGTCAAAATTTGGCATGACAGGTATTTTTTCTCATCCATGCAACTTTTTACCTATTGTTCCTAGCAACATTTGCCCCAAATAGTTTACATAGCTATTTCTTCGATCTTTCGGAAAAAAATTCAAAAAAAAAAAATAAAAAAAATTTTGTTGACTTTTTTTTTTTTGCAAAATCAAAATTTTTTTACTTTTTATTCAAAAAACGCCCTTTTTGTTCAAAAGAAAGCTTAGGTTTTTTCCTTTAAGAGCTTTTTGGTCGCTTAGTAGGATGCGAGTGGGATATCTATAATAAAAAAAAAATGTTTTGTAACTCAAGACAACGCTCTTTCAATTTTTAGCATATGCACTAATTTTAATTTTTTCCTATTAGTGTGTAAGTGTTTCTAAAACCTTAAAAATAAAATGTATACTGTGAAACTAGACAAATCAACCTTCGCGACGGTATGTAACATACCTAACTAAAGTTTCATATCTTCGATACTGTAATACCCGCAATATGTTAACCTTAGGAAAAAATATCACTTTTTTTCTATAGAAATGTTGAAAAATTATTTTTTATTTATTTGTAATAATAATTAAATTAACATAAAATAATAATAATGAAAATAAAAGGTAATTTAATATATAATATAACATAACTACTTTTTTAATTAATTTATTGTAGCTGATGAAGTATTTAAGTTTTGTAAATTTTAAAATACCCAGTCTTTCATCCAGCTTATTTATCGCCTTTATTTGCTATTTTTTTGTCACTCTTTTCTTGGCGTTATTAGGTTCAGCTGTTGATTTCGCTGCTGGTTTGTTTTTTGGTTTTGGAAAGAAATCGCATTGAGTGGAGGCAGAAAACTTGGGTCTTCCATCGACGAGCGATATAAAAGCATGGTATTGAGCGTTGCCATCGTTTGTTATCGCAGCATGGAATCTGCTCCTCAGTGTTTTCAATGTTTCCGCATGATCCTCTTTGCTACTAAAAGCTATTTTAGTTTCTTTACAATAATTCTTTGCCCAATGGAATAAAGCAGTCGCATCTAAAATGCGATCTTGATGAGAGCTATACTTCGCTGGATTTCTTTTGAGGTTTGCTCCAATATCATCACATCCTCAGCTGGCATTCCAAAATCTTTTTTATGAGCTATAAGATTTGCGAACCTACTTTTGTTTTTAAAATGTTGACGAGTTCCGTCCGAAACGTAGTATACCTTCTTTACTGTAAATTTAGATTTTAGAAATTTTAGTATTCTCTTCTGGTACTCATAAACTGCAACGGTATCATGTCTTAAATGGTGGGATATGATTGCCACACTTTTGCGTTCCACTTTTTCATCTTCCATGTAGTAAATAACTACTGTGAATATAGTTGCTTGGTCGTTATTGAAGTGGAAAGCTTGTATGTCATCCTGAAGAACATATTTATAGTTTTCTGCAAAATCGTATGATATAACGAATTCACTAGACTTCAAATATATCTTCAATCCTTGAAGAATGACCATTGCTCTCTGACGAAAAAGTCATGGGTTCTCAAGTTTAGCAATCATGTACACATTTCTTTCACAAAATCATCCACATTTAAAATTATTGTTTTCAACGTGCATCTGTCAGTCTGAATCCAAGATTCGTATTTGACATCCTCTACATATTCACGATCAAAACAGTTGATTAAATTCTCTTTGATGAATGTGGATTCCGGGCAATTTGAACATTCACCTAAGAGGCAAGAAGTTGTTGCATTAGGACACATAGTCAATTTAAGGCAATCGCGGTAATCGTGTAAATCTTCTGGCGAATCAGTTAATCAACACCTGAACCTAGTAACGCCAAGAAAAGAAAGCAGCCAATAAAGGCGATAAATAAGCTGGATGAAAGGCTGGGTATTTAAAAATTTACGAAACTTAAATATTTCATCAGCTACAATAAATTAATTTAAAAATAGTTATGTTATAAATGGATCTAATGTGATTAAAATTAAATTTTATTAAATTATTAATTTTTTTATTTTTATTTTTATTATTATGTATTAATTTAATTATTATTACAAATATATAAAAAAATAATTTTTCAACATTTCTATAGAAAAAAAGTGATTTTTTTCCTGAGGTTAACATATTGCGAGTATTACAGTATCGAAGGTATGCAATTTTAGTTGGGTATGTTACATACCGTCGGAAAGGTTAATTTGTCTAGTTT
The DNA here is from genome assembly GCA_963682025.1 of Cordilura impudica. Classification (NCBI taxonomy): domain Eukaryota; kingdom Metazoa; phylum Arthropoda; class Insecta; order Diptera; family Scathophagidae; genus Cordilura; species Cordilura impudica. Next base: position 121,855,667 of record OY821517.1, read on the forward strand.
CTCAGTATATGCTTTATTTTTAAGGTTTTAGAAACACTTACACACTAATAGGAAAAAATTAAAATTAGTGCATATGCTAAAAATTTAAAAATCGCTGTCTTGAGTTACAAAACATTTTTTTTATAGATATCCCACTCGCATCCCACTAAGCTACAAAGAGCTTTTAAATGAAAAAACCTAAGCTTTCTTCTGAGCAAAAATGGAGGTTGTTGAAGAAAAAGTCAAAAAAATTTTTGATTTTGCAAAAAAAAAGTCAAAAAAATTTTTGATTTTGCCAAAAAAAAGTAAAAAAAAAAATTTTTATATACAAAAAAGATGGGTCACTTGACATGAAACGCTCCATATATATACATATACATATATATATAATGAGTTTTTCGATTATCGATATGCCAATCACAAACTATTATATTCAAGTATTTCAGTTTAAATCCTCAACAATGTTGCTAATTAGTTTTCTGTGAAAATATTTTTATGCATAAGTTTTTATTTTCAACATAATATCCTGAACTAGAAGTGCTATTGAACACGTGCCAATAGTAACAATAAAATAACTCTTCTGTGCCATATTAGAAGAATTAACCTGTCAACAACAAATAGTCATAACCAAGTCAAATGCATGAAAACAAAATATCTGCGCAGACGTAACATTAAAAAAAAACAACCCCTCCTTCGAAAAACACAAAATATCTATTTTTACAATACAATAACGCTGACATAAAGGGGAGTTCTTCTAAGAGAAGAATAAGTAGACCGACCCCATCATGTCTTGTCTGGTACTTTTGGAAACTACTTTTGGTGTTTACAGATTTACGACTCCCAGTAGACAATAGTAATAAAAAGTATATAAACTTCATCCACTTAACTAGAAGTCTATAACTTCTGATACATGGATGAACGAGTACTTAAACAGCCACTCTGTTTTTTTTTTTTTTTTAAAGTATTATAAAATCAAAACTGTTAAAGATAGCTGCAATAAGGTGAAGTCTTGAGAAGAGCTCCTTTGCTTTTTAAAAATTCCTCTAATTATTTGTTAGCGGTGTACTCAATATTAAGAAGTGGTAGCATTAAAAAATATTTTATTTCTATACATTGTTTTTCTTATATTGTTTAACAACTTTTGAACCATTGCATTATTTTATGGATATTTAGCACGAGAGTTTGTATGGGTAGTACTGTGCCTTCGCACACTTGCCCAGTTGATCCAGTAAACCTAAACTAAAATAAAAGAATTCAGTAAAGATTTTAGTCTTAAAATGTAGATGTTTAATTTCAAAAATGTTTTCTATAAATTTTAGTGCCTTGTATGTGTTTTTAATTTTTTTTAATAAGTTATTAATAATAATACAGACCCTCAAAATATCATGGAACTCCAAGATCTTTGGCTTGCTGAACGTATTATTTTGCCGAAGAGATTTAAGATATCTAATAATCTAACCCATAAAAATAAAAGTTTTATTAAAACTCTTTCTTTCCTTGTGCATATGAGTTTTGAATCTCTCCGTAACTGTGCGTGACTATTTTAAAATAAATCTGTGGTCACAAGTCTATGGACAAAGTTTGAGATCGATCGGATCAGGGGAAGTGAGGTTTTAATCTCTCCGTGACTATGCGTGAATTGTGCGTGACTATGTCAAAGTTTGTCTTTTTTCAGAGCAAGTCTATCGAACAAGTTTCAGATCGCTCGGATAAGGGAAATGGGTTTAAAATCACTCCGTGACTGTGCGTGACTATGTCAAAGTTAATCTTTTATTCACAACAAGTATATAAACCAAGTTTCAGATTGATTGGATGAGGGGAAATCTGTTTTAAGTCTCTCCGTGACCGTGTGTGACCATGCGTGACTGTGCGTGACTAAGTCAAAGTTAATCTTTTTTCACTGCAAGTGTATGGACCAAGTTTCAGATCGACCGAATGAGGGGAAATGACATTTAGATCACTCCGTGATTGCGCGTGACTATGCGGACTGTGCGTGACTACCCAAAATTAATCTGTAGGCACAACAAGACCATGGGCCAAGTTTCAGATCAATTGGATAAGGGGGAATGGGGTTGTCCCACGACAGGCAGATAGACTGACCGACAGGGAGTATGACTTTTCAATTCAATTCAATTTTATTTATTTAAATAACATTTTGATTACAATAAATTAACAATTTTCTCAAAGAGTTTAGGATAGCTTGTTCCTTTTCTACTTAAAAATTTAAATAACAATTTCTTTATCATGTACATAGTTTCTAACAACATAATATTTACAAGTAAGGGGAAAATTTTCAAAAAACCTTGTTACGAGTTTCAGGGTCGTTGCAGAAATTTATATTCTTGCACGAGACAGAGAGGAATAAAATGAGTTCTTTCAATGTTTAGAGCGTCGTGGCTTATTTTATTTTATTTCCGGTTATAATTAATGATGGTAATAATAATGGTAATTTATAATTTAAATAAATATAGTGGTTGGTTGGTACTCCTCCTGCGGATGAGCGGGAAACCTGGAGTAGGCACTTCTCTAGTTGTCAAAAATCCTGGATCCTTGTCGTTGTATAGCGAGACCTGGCGAGGGCACTTCTTAAACTGCCGAGAGAAACCTGCGAAGGCACTTCTCTAAACTGCGGCGGAAACCTGCGAAGGCACTTCGTTTGATCGCGTGGGAGAGACCTGCGTAGGCACTTCTCTAACTACGGGGAGAAACCTGCGAAGGCACTTCTCTAAGCTGCGGGGGAAACCTGCGCAGGCACTTCGCTTGATCGCGTGGGAGAGACCTGCGTAGGCACCTCTCTAAACTACGGGGAGAAACCTGCATAGGCACTTCTCTGAACTACGGGGAGAGACCTGCGTAGGCACTTCTCTGAACTGCGGGGAGAAACCTGCGACGGCACCTCTATAAAAGAAAGAGTTTAAAAAAATGCAAATAATGTTTTGAAGGGAAAGAGTAATTGTAACGGATTACGTGAAGAAAATTATCGCGGACCCAAACATAAGAACAAAAAATTGTCTTTTGATTTTGAAGGTAGAATTTCAGATTCTGATTTAGTGCGCCATGGTCCTTTAGAAAATAATATTCTGGTCCCGGTTATACAAATAGAGAATAAATTAAAATGAAAAGAAAAAAAATGGAAAATAGAAATTAGTATTTATTTCCCCGTAGTTCTATTTAGGTAGACATTCATTAGACTATGCAGGAATCAACCAACATATTTAGTTTCGCGAGTTATCACTATAGTTTCATACAATATTTTTTATAATTCACCTAAAATTAGTTTGTGACTTTTACGGGACTAACTAATTTTTTGACGGTCTCTTTCTTCATCGAAACTTAGGCAACAAATTAAATCCCAAAGTTCAGGTTTTGGTGGCTTTTAAGCCAAAATATTGGAAAATATATTTAATTTTGAACATTTCGAACAACTGAAGAAATTTCACTAAGCGAAGAAATTTTAATTAAAGATTTTTTATGAAACCATCGTGATCACTTGGACAACTAGTGTGTAATTTTCCCATTCACTGATAAAGAAACTATTTGAAAAAATTTTATAAAAAAAGACATTCATGGAATAAATGGTTCCACCCTGTTTCGGGTCCCAATAATCTAAGAGCTGCATCATTAGTTTTTTATGATTATTTGATACAAAATTTTCGATCCCTGTGTAATTTTCGCATTAAGAAAATCTTGAAAAATTTAAATGAAATTCTTTCCAAATATGATTTAGTTTTTTTTTTTATATCAAGGGAAGTCAATAAAAGTTTCACAACTGATTGGGTGAGTGTTATGTTTTCAGATTTTCAACAACTTTCACTATTTGGGAAAATAGTGTATGATCTGTTCCAGTGTGCTTTGTAACAGACACAATTGTTTTCAAGTTCATAACGTAGGCAACACAGATGTGCAACAACATTGAAGATGTACGAACGAGTACTTTTATTTAAATATGGGTGTTTTTTAAGTACTTGCACTTGCACTTGCACTCTTTTCTAGACAATACCATCATCAAATACATATTAGAGTGGAGCGAATTCAATGAATTTTTTTAAATTGTTTTTAATTTAATCTTATGAGTTTATGCTAATGTTTGTAACCACCTAAAATACTTGACCTTTTGTTATTCAGATCGATTGGATCTGAATAAAATCAAGCTTTGCTCAACTTAATTGCGATCGCTATTGAAATTAGTGGGACCCGGCTCATATTCAGACCAAGACATCATACAAATTTCCCGTTAAAAATTTACTAAAATAATTCTTGAATAACAGGTTGACATACATTAACGAACAAAATTCCTATAGTGTTGCTCCAAGGTATCTAAAGATGATGAGTCCCAAATTTTTAATACACAAAAAATTATCAGTCGTTTTAATTTCAACAAGCTTTTTTATGTGAAATAAAGTGAAAAAATAGGGAAGGGGTGAGTTGTGTGTGAGGTTTTGTTTTTGAGGCAAAAATACTTCTAATTTTTTTTTATAACTGAATAGAATCTCTACTATGCCATGCCATTAAAATCTCAAAAAAATCTAAAAATTTTATTGATTTTCTATGTATTTATTGTTGTTTCGAGCTTACTGGTCGATTTTGAATATGCAAATAAAACGAAGTTTATTTCATAAGTTTCCCAACGTTTCGTCGGTCTATGCCGACTTCTTCAGGGTTAATTTTTTATTATTTTGGAAATTATTTAACAATTATAATTGACATCGGAAATGGTCGTCCAGTATTAATTAAATAAATATCCCAAAAGGCGGTTGTCAAAGTTATAAAATTAAAAAAATATAATAATAAATAAAACTTGCACAAATAATTACTACACTAATATCACAGTTGCTACAATAATCGTTTTCGGCGTTTTCAAAAAGAGATGTGGAGTTGAGGAACACTTGTTTTATCAAAAGACACGTTTTCGACATTTTCGAAGTAGATGGGAAATTATTAAACACGGTACAAAATGGTAGAAAATAGCATTCATTGATTAATATTCTTTATAAAAAAACACTAGTAGGCCCTGTCCTGCTTCGCTACGACTTACCGTGACTTATTGACGTGCATGACTTCATAATCAATTTTTGCAAAATTGCTTGTATGGTGCAACTAAAATATTATATTTCGGTGGTCACAAGCATTAACCGCCTAAGTCGAAAATAATGTTTTCGAAAAAAATACCTTTTTATATAAATGTAATTGGGATTCACTACGACTTAGATCAGTATATTTTTATTAATATCTTTTTAAAAAACATTGTTAGGGAAAAGCGGATTTCACTTAAACATAACGTTTTTGTTAGTAGAATATGTTAGCATGCATAACTCAAATTGTCGAATATTACGCTTTCGAGAAAAATAACTGTTTATATAAATCTAATGCGGCTTCATTACGACTTAAGTCAGTTTGTTTTCATTAATAACTTTTTAAAAAACAGTGTTAGATAAATGGGGATTTCAAGTAAATATAAAGCGTTGTTAGTAGAATATGATAGCATAAATAACTCAAATCGTTCTTAAGTCGACTTAGCCGTTTGTCGCTTGTGACCACAGATTTTATGTATTTAATTTTTTTTATTTCAATGCTTGCAATATTTTTTGTGTTTTCATTCGCTAACAAACTCATTAACAAACACATTCACAAATTTAATAAACACACACATAGCATATGTATAATTTTATGTATGTGTTAGTAGCAACTTTAAATGCAATTTACTCCAAATAAAGGAAGTAATTAAAAAATCTGTAAATTTGGTGAACAGCTAAAAAATAGCTTTCAAATGATATACGTTTGGTCAAAATCAGGGTAAAACGGTAGAACATAACATCGGTAACAAAAACTTGCCTAGCCTATTAATATTATGGATGTATTTTATATTTTTTATTTCAATGCTTGCAATATTTTTTGTTTTTTCATTTGGTCAAAAATTATAAAATTTTTTAGGCTTTCCTACTCTGGAGCAAGCTACGTATAAATGCCCATTAGAAAAACATGGATTTTCGAAACTAAATCCTGCAACACTTAACAAATGGCCTTGAACTTAGAATATCATTTGGCGTTTTTTATTTTGGTGATTTTTGAATTTGGCGATTCCACCTATATTTTCCATGACTACTCACAATGATAATTCAATGATAATTGTATAAGAGATGCTACGTCCACTAATCCTTTCCCGCCCATTTTTTATCTGACTACTCACATTAATATCTGTTGGACTTCAGCAAAGTGTCAAGGCTTTCCATTTTATATGATATATCGAGGGCTTATATTCAATACCGTCTATCTACAAAAACACAATTTTTCAGGAGAGCCAAAAATTATTCGCAAATAAGCAACAATTTTGATGAACTCATCTTCTACAATATTAACAGAATGTGCCTTACAAACGTTCTAACTAAAAAGTTTCTTGAAATTCGCGTTATTTTAGCTTCTATGATAGAAAGACGGTATTTCCTCAAAAATGAAATCATTGTGTAGGAAAATAATATGTAGATAGACGGTATCGCCTTATTTTAAAATTAAGTTTGTATTACGGTTTTTGTATGGGGACCCCGAAAAAGGTGGGAGATAGGGGGTAGATATGTTCACAAGAAATGTTGGGGATAGAAAAATAGTAGGACCTGTTCTAACATTTGAACCCTTCAGGGAGCTAGGGGTTGTTTTTGACTAGTTTTTGTTTGTTTTTGTTTTTGGCATGGGTGTCTCAAAAAGGGTGTCAGATAGAGGGTAGGTGTGTTCAGAAGAATTGTTTAACCAGTTTAAATTCAAAGACAATGTTTTTTATAATTTTTTTATTATAATTTATTATAATTTTTACTGCGCGTGGCTAAGATTATCATAGAAGTAGTGATACTCCTCTGGAATTACCGCCTTTAACTCCTGTAAATGTTTTCATTTGTTTTGCTGAATTGGTAGTCGACCGGTATACAATTATTTTGCTTCTATGTGACCTTCATATTGCTTTATTCTAATAGGTAGTTCATTGTAATTATGATCAAAATTCACTTTAAACTTATTGGTACCACTTGGGGAATATAAGAGAGATCTTAGTTGGGATACTGCCGGATCATTTATTTGCTCGACCAGGTCTAATACTGGAAAATCGAATAAGGTTCGTATCCTTATAGTTCTTAAAAAAATCATACTTTAAATGTAATGCATCAAATGGCATTTAATAATTTTGTTCTTGATTTTGACTGTTTTGCGGGCATCTTTGGTTACCCTGACGTAGTCGTATGGCAAATATATGGTTTGATTTTTCAACTTAGCCTCTATCTTTGCATGGGCACTGTCACACTCCATCTGGGTGTGTCCTTTCTGCAAGTATTTTTGTTCTATGATTTTGTTGTTTTCTATTGAAAAATTGGACAAAGCATTCGACAAAAAGTGATTACGGTTTTAGTAACCGCAACCATCGGAGTAAATTATTATTGGCAGAGTATCTGTTAGACAGTGTGTTGACAAATGGTGCATTATGCACGAAATAAACGTCGGAGCGGAGAGGTCTCCATCAGTCTCGTTCCACCAGTAATTTGTACATTGATTCGTGGCGAGATTGTACACGGTAAAGTTGTGCACTTATAGGCGTGTTTTATAATAAATGGCTGAGGCGTTAATGTCAGGGCAAAGCTTTACCGCTTGTGCATCCATGGTGAACACGTGACATTGTCCTTCTTCAGCTGCAAGTTTGTCTTGTTGTTTTTCAAGTTGAGCCCGTTGTTTACCATAATATGTGCATCGTATTCTTCAATTGTTATTTGCTTGGCCTTAAATCCCACACAAGTATCGCACTGATCTTTGCGAGGCATAAAGAGCGCTAAATTTTGTTCGGCAAAAACTGTAGAAAATGTAAAAATTGAAACGGGCTTTACTGCCTTCTCGGCACATTTTTCAAGGTAATCTGTAAAAACATCTGCTTTGGTTTTAAAAGTGGTTGCTATGTATATTTTAGTTGTGTCCTTGCGACAATAATGGCTTTCCATCTTGTCTAAGTTCTGCAGATATTTAGACAAGAAAATTTTACAACCCCCCTTCTGAGAATTTGTTTTTGGTACAAGTGACGCCAAAATTGGTTTATCGTTCGCATTAATCCATCCTTTAACCATGGCAATACGTAAAGATAGCGTTGATAAAAACATGGATCGGCATACCTGCAACGCAAATTCGTTTCAATATCTTCGTCATTTGAAGATACGTAATCGTATGCAATACGTTGTAAGGAGTTACAAGTAGCGATATTTTTTTGGACATATATATCGAACATTTTAACCTTCAACCATAACAATCAATCAATCAATCAATGTAATCGATGTAAGTGTGTACATTACTTACCCACGCTCAAATTCTGGAATCACACAATAATAATCCTACAAGTATTTATAAAATGAATTTCTCACTACGAACAAAAAATTGCTTTTAATTTTTTCGAATAAAATCTGAAATATGGTAAAAATGTCAGAAAAGCAATAGGTAACTTAGATTTTAAATCGAGGTGAAGTGGTCAATTTCAAATCAGTATCAAATTAGTACATTCTTGCTTGTGTTTTTGAGTTTTTGCGTTTGAATTCATTTATTTGCATACTCATTTGTAGCTAGAAAATAACATAAAGGGCACACCACCGCATACACAGCGTATTATTGTAGGTATTGATCGTTCGACAAGAGAAGTATGTATCCAAAAAACGAACAGTGAATAGATAGATATCAAACAGAGAAATAGCCTGAAATTAAATAAAACGACAAAATTCTATGATGTAGATAGACTGTATTGTCGTCAAAAAATTCAAAATTCAAAATTCAAATAAGTGTCTTTGTAGATAGACAAATGATAAAATACAGGATATATAGTACTAAAAATAGTTTTTTTCCTCTGAAATTTTTACAGTACATGCAGATGGGGTCAGAGATGAGTTTGGCATAAAAAAAAAAATTTCGTCATAATGTAGATAGACGGTATTGAATATAAGCCCTCGATATATTTACTTTCTATGGGCGGTGCCACGCCCACTGCTCCCATCTCACCCATTCTGTACTCCAGATATATGACATTTAATATTTACTTTGTAGGGGGTGCCACTCCCATTGATCCGATCCAGCCCATTTTTTGTATGACTATTCGCATTAATAATGGATGACTTCAGACAAATTTGAAAAGCTGCCTCTGTGACAGTACTCGCGATATATTGAATAATTACTTTGTATGGGAGTTGTCACGACCACAAAAAATATCAAAAAATTTACAGCCTATAGGTCCTTCCAGATACACAGTAAGACTCTGTAAAAACTTCAGGAAGTTTATAAATTTGGTTATAAATTTTAAAATAAGCAAATTATAATGAATATTATTTATTTTTATATTAAAAAATGAAGAAAGATATATATAAATAATATTTAGACAAAAAAGTGTTTTACTTTAATTCTAAGAAACGCAACATCACTCCAGCCTAACACACATCACATACGGTTGTCAGAATTCATTTTTATTTTAAATAAAAAAAAATCAAAGTTTCCACTCATGCTATTTATTGTTATACCCTATACCACTATGTGGTTTGGGTATAATGACTTTGTGCTGCTGTTTGTAACAACCAAAAATATTTGACTTAGACCCATCTTTAATTATACCGATCGAATCAGAATCACTTTCTGAGTTGATTTAACAATGTCCGTCCGTCCGTCCGTCCGTCCGTCCGTCTGTGTGTCCATGTAAAGCTTGTAATCAAACTGCAGGTCGCAAATATGAATATATTTTGATGAAATTTGGTATATAAGCTTTTATCATCCATGGGATGAACGCTATTGAAATTGGTGAGAATCGGTCCATGTTCAGACCTAGCCCCCATACAAATTTCCCATATGAAATCGACATAAATTGCCATAAGATCCAAATTGTCATATAGATCTTACTCAAATTGGGTTTGTATGTATTCATTACATCCACTAATGAGTAGTCCAAAAATGATCCCTTTGACCCCATATAGAGCTGCTTCCCGATCTTCACTTAAATCTATTAAAAAGCAAAAATATTGCACTGATTCTTCTCAAATTTTGTTTGTACATATTTTGACAAAATACAAGAGACTTTACCAAACATGATCAGGATCGGTCCATTTTTGGACCTAGTCCCTTTATAGATATAGCATCCGATATGAACTTTTTCATATCTGCAGCCAAAAAAATTAATAAAAATCCCACTCAAATTTGGTTTTTGCTTATTTTCTATTTCCAGTTAGTTGGGGCTATGACATAGGGTCTCTAAACGCATGGTATAGGGTATCGTATAGTCGGTCTAGACCGACTATAATTTTCTTACTTGTTTATTTTTTAACGTTGTTCTTAAATGCCTTTTTTTATTTAAATACAAAATATTCCTCTTCTCCTAAAATTTTATTTCATGTACTATGTATACCAACATACAAGTACATCTATTTATTATTTAATATTTTCACTTTTAAAACACTTTTGAAAAATAAATGATTTTTTGCTTAAGTTTTATTTTTATTTCTTTGTATATTTTTCTTACTTTTTGTACCGCATCTCCCGCTGATGACCACTTAAAAATTGTATTGTAAATTTTTGAAAATTTCATAAATTTTCATTATGTTTTTGCACTGGAAACACTCTTCATATGTTTAAGAATGTCTCTATGGGTTTTCCTTTTGCCCTTTTTTTTCTCAATTTGTTTCATTTATATTTTGTTGTCACTTCGTTAATTTTTAACATATGGATTTTGTAGCAAAAATTTTCTATTTAATTACTTTTCAAAATACAATGTGTTGCAGCGAACCATGAAAGGCTGTTTAAAGTGCCAATAACTGGGTATGAGTATGTTTTCAATTAGAATTTCTCTAAATGTAGAATTAAAAAAATCTAAGGTGAAGGAACTATAGGTTTATAAATTGATTTATTTTTAATGGAAGGATGAGAAATTTTTTATTCGATTGGTTTTATTGAGACTATTTAAATTATGTAAAACGTTAACTTCTCGCTTGAGAGTTTTGTTGTATACGAGGGCTGTTTGATAAGTATCTGCTCTTGCAAAAGCTTGTGTTATAGAATTAAGGTTCTAAAATTGTTTGTAAACACAACTCTTCACATGAAACCTGTCAACTTTCAGACCGGATTGACAGCCATTTAAAGTGAACATTTTTGGTAGTTTGACATAAATTCATAAAATTGAGCTGTGATTAAATATTTGTTTATGGAGGCTCTGCACCTTTTTATAAACATTAAATTGTTGAACAGCTGATTCAAACGGGGCGTTTGTGATTAACACCGTCAAGGACATCCTAATGGAGACACTTTGGCAGATATTATCGAAAAAATCCCCGGACACTGAAAGTGTGTGATATTGGTGAGATTAAGCCCATCTCTATTAAGCAGATCGAAATCATTTGGCCAGCTGCCTGTAAGGTTCGGGCCGCGATTGCTTTCAAGAAGAACACTCCTGTGGCAATTTCACAGGATTGTTTGGAGATATTAAAGCACACAACAGAGGAGTTTCTGCGTCGATTCATTACGCTACATCAGATTTTATCGACCAACTAGGTTATGGCCATAGTTTTTGTGGAATTATCCATGTTGATGTTTCTAAATTTACAATGGCCATACAGTGTTTTTGACGAAACTTTAAGATTGGTAAAATGAGGTCACTTTGCCAGAAATAATAATAAAAATACACGATGGTTTTCAGGGATCGGAAACTGAATGAGCGTGCGATTGGTGAGACTTTGGGCATCTCATTTGACTGGGTGCATAACATATTCTCTGTCGGGCATGCAAAATGCGTGCATCGATTGCTGAAAACTGATCACAAGTAAACTCTTTCAGAGAATTGATTGGAGATATTAAACTACAATCCAAAGGAAATTTGTATGCATTACTCTACACCCAGATAGCAATGCACGGTCAAAGCAGTAGACTTTTCATGGTAAATCAATTTTTATACCCTATACCACTATGTGGTTTGGGTATAATGACTTTGTGCTGCTGTTTGTAACAACCAAAAATATTTGACCTAGACCCATCTTTAATTATACCGATCGAATCAGAATCACTTTCTGAATTGATTTAACAATGTCCGTCCGTCCGTCCGTCCGTCCGTCCGTCTGTGTGTCCATGTAAACCTTGTAATCAAACTGCAGGTCGCAAATATGAATATATTTTGATGAAATTTGGTATGTAAGCTTTTATCGGCCATGGGATGAACGCTATTGAAATTGGTGAGAATCGGTCCATGTTCAGACCTAGGCCCCATACAAATTACCCATATGAAATCGACATAAATTGCCATATTGTCATATAAATCTTACTCAAATTGGGTTTGTATGCGTTCATTACATCCATTAATGAGTAGTCCAAAAATGATCCCTTTGACCCCATATAGAGCTGCTTCCCGATCTTCACTTAAATCTATTAAAAAACAAAAATATTGCATTGATTCTTCTCAAATTTTGTTTGTATATATTTTTGCAAAATACAAGAGACTTTACCAAACATGATCAGGATCGGTCCATTTTTGGACCAAGTCCTTTTATAGATATAGCATCCGATATGAACTTTATCATATCTGCAGCCAAAAAAATTAATAAAAATCCCACTCAAATTTGGTTTTTGCTTATTTTCTATGTCCAGTTAGTTGGGCCTAAGAGATAGGGTCTCTAAACACATGGTATAGGGTATCGTATAGTCGGTCTAGACCGATTATAATTTTCTAACTTGTTTTTAATAAACGTTGATTTCGATGAAAATAAAAATTATTAATGGCGAATATTAATTACTCCAAATGGTTCGATGATTTCAACAACATATTGCAGGAAACATATTCACACAATGATAACCTCCTTCATATGTTGAATGCGTGGGTACACACTTGTGACATTTACATGGCAAAATTGCATGAATTAGGGTATGAATTGTTTCCTCATATTTTCAAACCGGATTAAAGGAAAAAAGTTAATTTTGACACGGAAAACAAGGGATACCCTGGTGAAGTTAAAAAGTTAGAAGATAAAGAATTTGCGACTTTACTGAGCAAAGACTTTTACCAAATTCAACTGAAAGTCTCAAAATCGTTCATCCACAAGCAAGGAAATCCGATTTCAAATCGATTTTAAGCGATTCTGCATGTCTGAAATACTGATTTAACGGTTCTAAAAGAAGTAGTTATCGTATCGTGTTGTTACTGGTGATAAAAATTGGATTCATTACGACAACCCGGAAAGTAAAAAATTTTATGTGAAGACTGGTCAACCAAGAAGTTTGTAGACCATACCCCTATAGTATTATAAGCTGTTGTGCCAAACATAACTGATGGGTTTGATCCAATCTTTGATGAAAAACGGCCACAATGGGAAATTATTTGGAATGATATATGATGTGAAGGTCGAACCCATCAACATTCAAAAAATATATATTTTTATTGAATGATACATACATATATATAGTTACCTAAAACGCAAACCGCCCTAACTAATATTTTATTAATTTTACAGGACAAGCCAAAAACGTGTTAAAATGAAGACTAAATAGTTTTCGCGTAAATTTCTCCAATAATTAAAAAAAAAAAACACGGACAAACCTATTTCTGGTAAGAAAAAATATATATATGTAGTATTTGAATAGTTACTAGCAGATTCCAGCGCTCGAAATTCGAGTGCAATTTCTAGTCAGCTTTATTTTTCAACTTAGCCAATGCAGAAACCAACACTTTTATGGTTTATTATTATTGTGAATGAAGATAACAAACTCATTAAGAAAGACATTAACAAATTTAATATAACACACTTAGCATATGTATAATTTTGTGTATGTGTTAGTAGCAAATTTAAATGCAATTTACTAAAAATAAAAGAAAAAATTTAAAAATCTGTAATTCTGCAAAACAGCTAAAAAGAAGTACCTTTCAAATAATATACATTTGGTCAAAATCGGGATAAAACGGTAGAACAAAACATCGGTCACAAGAAATCGCCTATCCTATTAATATTATAGATGTTAGTTAGGTCCCTTTGTGTTATTTTTTTTTCTGAAACCAAAAGCCCTAACTACAAAACAGTTGTTTTTAATTTTTTATGTTTTGATAAGATTTCGATGTATTAACAAAACATTCTCTTATAAATTTTTGACAAAAAGGTTTGTTTTTATTTTTATTTATTAATATTTAATATTTTATGATAAAAAAAGTGGTAATTAATTTTATTAATTCAGGGAAAAAAAACAAAAAATATTTATTTTAGGATAAATAGTTTAGTTATTAAAAATATTTAGAGAAATTAATTTTCAAAGCGAATGTTGTCATAAAAATAATGACAATCTGCTGGTAGTTAACAAACAATGTTTTCAGAGCCTGAAGATGTTTCCATTTCTTATTTGATATTTTTTTTTTTTTGTTCTGTGTTCATGTAATTGGGAAGGTGCAACTATTTTGAATTTATTTCCTATTCAATGTTGATTGTGGGATCTCCAGTCTTTTTTCTTAAAAAAAAGTAAATGAACGTAATGAATTCTTCAGAAGCACAATTTGTAATTTACCTGGTCTTATAGATGAATATCGCTTAGGAACAGACCCACAATCAAGGAAATATTTGTGATCTAAATGATGAACTTCGAGAGGCATGGTTTTTTTCCTAGCAGCTTTTATTAAATTAAAATGGCAAGTTTATTTGTGTATTATGGATCTTTCTTGCAATAAGAGAGTGCGTTGAGTCGCATTCCATTTGCGTGTGGCCGACTACCAAGTATTTGTGTTCTATAGTATTTTTTTTCCACACAAAAAGAAACTAAAGCGTTTGAAAGCACAACATTTCTGTTTTGGTAGAAGCAACTATCGGAGTAAATAATGTGGTGAATTGCGGAAAATTGCTGAATTGAATTTCTTAAATATTTTGTGATAATTGTGGTATATGTAGATGACACCAGATTTCCCTCAGTTTCATCCCAAACATTATCGGACTCATGATTTATAACGTTGTAAATTAAGAAACTATGAACCAGAAGTTTCATTTTATAATAACATTAATTGTCCTTTGATTGTGGTAAAAGCTGTACTGCTTGCATGTCTATGCAAAGTAAAAGACATAATCCATCTTTAGCATTCATTACATCATTAACTTTTTCATTCCGCATTATGTCAACTTCTTTTTGATGACTATCAAACTGTTCCTGTGACAGGTTCTTTGCTTTATACGACAAACACAAGTCACACTGATCATTTCGGGGTTTGAAAAGGGAATAACTAGATGATTTTAACAGATTCATCAAATTGTGAAATGATACAGGTGCAATTTTAATTTCTTTATTTTCATTACATGACAAAGAATAGAGATAATAAATTTGTCTGTAACTTCCTAAGTCTGCTTCAAAATATACCTCTTTGGTCCAAAAATCTTCCAACCATTTTCATAAATACCTTAGTTTTACATTATATTGTATCGTTTGTGTGTTTTCTTTTTTTCTCCAGAAAACGTTTGTGTGCAATGTAAGTTACTGGAAATTACCTATGATCGTACAATTTTTTCGGATAAGCCTAAAGTTAATAGAAACATTTGTTTTTAACAGTATTTCTATTTTAATCACATGAAATAGTACTCGTAGTACAAAATTTTTCGCTAACTTGTATTGAAATTAATTTGCATTTGTTTTATATTTCTTACTTTTCGTACACACAGCTTTAATAAAAATCATTTAACGGTAAAATTTATCAGTTGTGCAGCGTGTTGTATATACGAGCGTTTTGTTAGGTCTTTTTGCGTTTAAATTATAAGCGCTCTTGCAGTTAGGGCGTTTTGAATTTTGGTTATAAAATCGTTATATTTGATCGAGGGTTCTAAATTTTTCTGATGTAGTTTGATCCAATACATGAGAATCAGTAGAGAAACGCATTAATCAATTTTTTGTTAGTTAGGGCGTTTCAGGTACTGGAAAAGTTAGTAGTGATTCATATTTTCTTGTACTTATACATATTCCTTATTGGAATGTTGACCAACCTCATATCCACTCTTAAGTTTGAGGTACTCATCATACTTAACAACATTTATGACGTTGTTGGTTTGGACTCTGTGTATAGACGATGCAAAATAAGTATGATTGAAATACGAATATTAAAATACTCATTATGAGGTTGTGCATTTGCTCTGTTATGTAAGTATGGTAAATATACATGTATTTGTACATTGATGAGTTGAATGAGTTAAATCAGTTGTAAATATTATAAGTATTTTTCTAAAATTATAAAACAGACTGAAGTGATTTATGAATCAAACAGTTTTGGGATGGCGTGAGTATGATATCAACGTCGGATTCATATTTGTTGTGAGTATGAGTACATCAGAGTAGTTGATTTTCAATGACCTCTACTCAATTATATTTAAAATTTCATGAGTGACTATGAATAGCGAACAAACGATTCATTGTGACATTTCCAATGAAAATATTCATCAAATCTGAATATACTCCATCGATTAAAATATGCAAATACTAGCTTCGGCGCTTTAAAAAGGTGATCTTGACATGGATGACAAGGAAGTTCAAAGATGGGGCATTGGAGACTTAAGCCAGTGAAGACATTCAATGCGACACAAGCTGCAATTTCCAAGCGCCTGACATCAATGGGACTTATTTTAATAGAATTTGAAGACGAGAGACGTCGAAAACGATTCTGCATTTATGATGTTGCGCCAAGGTAATGCTTTGTATTAGATGTCAACACAAGGGTATGGTGTATTATGAGCTGCTAAAATCATGTGAGGCCATCACAGGAGAGCTGCACCTAATACAATTGATGCGCTCAAATTTAGCATTAAAGGAGAAACAGCCAGAATATGCAAGGCAATAAGTGCTCAGCCACATGTTGCGTAACCAGTAAAAACCTATTATTTGAAAATACGGGATTGGAGATTTTAGTCCACCCGCCGTGGACGCTTTATTTCGATGAATGCAACAGAACAGGCTTCACTTCAATGAAAGTTATCCCAAAATTGATTTGTTCCTGTCCAGAAAGGGCCGATTTTTTTACAGGGAGTTTGCCTCAAAGATGCGGATATATCATAGTTTCCGATGGGTAATACTTTGAAAAATGTGTTCACTCATTAATATTTTTTTTGAAATCAAGCTATATTTTTGCCAAAAAAAAAAATCACATTTTCTATTTTTACACCTATAAGATCGTTTAAAAGAAATTATTTCAAAAAGTTTTTTTTTTTAAGATATAATATATTTTTCTATTATATCGAGGGTTTCTAGTTTATCGAGGTAAACAATGAAGGTAGGAAATTGCTTGTAGTGAGTGATTATTGGCCTAATAAGAATCCTTGTACTAGGCGATTTTTTCGAAATTTGGAAACACAAACAGCTTTGTACGATGATGTTATCATAGCAGGAGATTTTAATTCAAACATTCTGGTAAATAGTAGTTTTTCTGATGACTGTGCCTCGCTTGGTTTAATATCACCTAATATCTTATATCTTATACACTTCACTGCAACTATTAATACGCTTTTGGATTTAGTTCTCGTGAGTAATGAAGTTAATATACTACTCTATGATCAATTGTCTACATCATGTTTTTCCAAGCATGATCTTATTTGCATGACTTACAATTTCCAACTTGTAATTCATTACTTTTCGAGACTTAAAAAACATTAGCTTCAGATTCCTCGAGGAAGAATTTTGTAATATTGATTTGAATCTTTTAAATTCTGTAGATGACCAACTCTCTTTTCTGGAGCAAAACATAAATTATCTGTTCGATCTAACTGTACCAACAAAAACAGAAATTATTAGTAATAAACAAAAACCTTGGTTTTCATCTGAAATTAAAGATTATAAAGATTATATTCTTTACACGGTATTGTAAACTAAGATCAGAGTTTAAGTTTTATTTAAAACTTGAATGATTTTTAATAGTAAAATTAAGTTTAAAAAAAAAACGTAGTCTTGATTCTTCTCCAAGGCACACTATCACAAAATCTGTTATTTACTAAAAGCCCTTCACGTCGCAATCCCCAATGCCTCAACTTAAAATCTTTTCCTTCAAACTTAGACTTTTTGGCTCTTTTTATATTTATTTATTTTTTTTTTTTGCTAAATTTAAAATAGATTTGATTTCAATTTGTAAATACTGCATGTGTTTGACCCACATTATTATGCCCGGAAACAATAGCATAATTAATTAGTTGACAATTAAAAAATAGTAACGTATTTTTTGCACTAACAACCGTTGAATCTTTATTATAGCAAAGTTAAACATAAAATTATCCTCAAGTGTATTTTGCGCATGCGTCCGTTCATTTTAAGAAGCAGAAGAAGCATGCATAAAATCAACACAGCAACAAACGTTTATATAAACATCACAGCATATGGGTATATTGCGTATGTCCCTCACGCGTTTTCTTTGCACATATTCGTACCTATTTGTGTGCATATGAAAACCACTAACACTTACCAACATTAAATTTTATATAAATTTAAATCTTGTTTAGTTAGAGAAAAATGGTTTGCATAAAACGCGTACCAATAACCTTTTGTTGATATGTATAAGTTGATAAACATAAACAAAAAGGACAGAAAATAAATAAAAACAGCTCATGAACATCACGTGTATGCAACAATAATAAGGAAAAAATAAAAATTCAAAATAAAATTATTAAAACAAACTTATGTTTTTATATAAAACACAACAGCAATACGTAAGAAATTAATTAACGTAACAGAATTTCAAAAGAATTTTTTCTACAATTTTATAACTGTCGTAATTAAACAGAAACCAAAAAAAAATTATACAGAGCTCTTTTAAAAATTCAAGCTCAAGTACTCGAACTAATTGAGTAGTTCGAAAATCGAGTAGTAGATGAGTTACTCAAACGTAACACACAGCTCAAGTAGCTAGGTAAATAGATTTCCTTATTTTTCGTCAATTCATTAAAATAGATTTCTAAAATCTAATTATACAGAAGAGTACGACATGGTTTATAAAGAAAAAACCGTTTGTTGGAAAGTTGGTTATTTATTTTTTGTTTTGACGATAATGTTTTAAAATTAAATTAATTTATTAATATACTTCTATACTTTATTGTATATTCTGCGTAATAAAAAAAGGTTTAGCCAATTAGTATCTTCACCACCGTTCAGTAAACTAATCAATTCGTTTTCTGTGAGCAACATGGACAATATAAAAAGGCGCACAACGAACAAAAGAGAATTCTTACTTCGAGAACCGGCATAGACGACATGCAGAGGGGATCGTGAAGCAAAAGGAGATCGATAAGAAAACCAGCACCAACAGCAACCACAGCCCACAATATAAAACTTACATTGTGAAGACAAAATTATATATATTTATATAAAAATTTGTCAATAAATAAATATATACAAACAAGAAAACTAAGTGAAGTGAAGTGTTTCCAATCTATAAATTATAGTGAAAGGACATTGGGACGGCTGAGCTATCCCAGCTTCAACCCCGGACTAACCGGAGTTTCCTTACAAGATTCATATATGCATTCTTCCATTCAATTCTACCTTGTTCTAAATCCCTAATATCAATGTTATATTCCAACATTCTATTTTTCAAATCTCTATACCAGTAAACATTTCTCTCTCTTATTTTCAAAGACAGTTTATGGTTTATTCTGAAATTACCGCACTCAAAAATAGCTTTAGATATATTTATAAATAAGGGCTGTAAGTATGAAAATGACACTCTTCTTGGCCAGTCCAACATTCATACATAACACTGGTCTACAAATTTAAAAAATAAAATTGAGTGCAGAAACGAAGCATGTTTTTTGAAACTAATCTGGGTGCGCTGAATTCGAATCTGGCATAAAAATTGGGCTATCACGTCTTGATAATTTGTGATGTGTAAACATCTATATGCGCAGGGGGGTAAATTTCTATTTCACAATACAATCACAGCAAGTAAGAAAATTGTATACGATACACTATAACATGCGTTTTGATACCCTATCTCTCAGGCCCAACTAATTGGATATAGAAAATAAGCATAAACCAAATTTGAGTGGGATTTTTATTAACTTTTTCGGCTGCAGATATGAAAAAGTTCATATCGGATGCTATATCTTTATGGGGACTAGGCCCAAAAATGGACCGATCCTGACCATGTTTGGTAAAGTCTCTTGTATTTTGTAAAAATATGTACAAATAAAATTTGAGAAGAATCAGTGCAATGTTTTTGTTTTTTTGATAGATTTAAGTGAAGATCGGGAAGCAGCTCTATATGGGGCCTATGACTAAGAGTTATCCAATAGAGATCATTTTTGGACTACTGATTAATGGATGTAATATATACATAGAAACCCAATTTGACTAAGATTTGTGTGATAATTTGGATCTTATGGCAATTTATGTCGATTTCATAGGGGTCATTTGTATGGGGGCTAGGTCTGAACATGGACCGATTCTCACCAATTTCAATAGCGTTCATCCTATGGCCGATAAAAGATCAAATACCAAATTTCATCAAAATATATTCATATTTGCGACCTGCAGTTTGATTACAAGCTTTAAATGGACACACAGACGGACGGATGGACATCGTTAAATTGAATCAGATAGTGATTCTGATTCGATAGGTATAATTAAAGATGGGTGTAGGTCAAATATTTTTGGTTGTTACAAACAGCAGCACAAAGTTATTATGCCCAAACCACATAGTGGTATAGGGTATAAAAACAGCGTACATGTGAGAGTCACATCTTTCGCGTAAGATGTGACCATTAAGACAAATCGGTATGACTTATGATTGTTTGGTGAAAAAATTATTATATGAAATAACCTTTTTGTCGCTGTTTTCTGCATTTTATTTATTACCAGATGTTTACACATATCCCCTGTGATCAGACTCACATGTTTTTTATCGCATGCTGGCAATACTGTAAAACAGTCAATACTGACACTACAATTTCACAATTATTAATTTGACAGCAGCCCACATTCATTCTAAATCTTCATAATAGTTTAAGCATGACATGGAGATCGTGTGTTACTGATTCAAGTTATTTTTGCTTTGTGTGCGGTGGTTTCCTTATTATTAAATATATTGAATGTTATGATTTTTTCGAACTCACTCCAATCCCCACAGATAATTATTGTGATAAATTTTTTTAAATAAATCATTAATCCAAATTTAAAGAGTGTACGAACAATTTTAGTCATAGTCCTCTATAAATTAGCCTTTCGATATTGACTAAATTTTATTGAAAAACGTACAAGTATAACTTTTTTTTACCAAAATTTGGTTTATACATGTTTTTGGTAATATACGTATATTACTAAATATGGTCTGGGTTGGACTATTTTTTTGATCCAACGTAAAATATTTGCTGTCAAATGGAATCTGACTATCTCACACAAATTTCGTTTATTTTATGTCCATGAATGACCTCACCTAATAGGATCTAAGAGGCTTTCCCGAAGCTCGTGCTAGAGCAACTATTACCTAATTTTTATACCCTATACCACTATGTGGTTTGGGTATAATAACTTTGTGCTGCTGTTTGTAACAACCAAAAATATTTGACCCAGACCCATCGAATCAGAATCACTTTTTGAGTTGATTTAACAATGTCCGTCCGTCCGTCCGTCCGTCTGTGTGTCCATGTAAACCTTGTAATCAAACTGCAGGTCGCAAATATGAATATATTTTGATGAAATTTGGTATGTAAGCTTCTACCGGCCATGGGATGAACGCTATTGAAATTGGTGAGAATCGGTCCATGTTCAGACCTAGCCCCCATACAAATTACCCCTATGAAATCGATATAAATTGCCATAAGATCCAAATTGTCATATAGATCTTACTCAAATTGGGTTTGTATGCTTTCATTACATCCATTAATGAGTAGTCCAAAAATGATCCCTTTGGCCCCATATAGAGCTGCTTCCCGATATTCATTTAAATCTATTAAACAACAAAAATATTGCACTGATCCTTCTCAAATTTTGTTTGTATATATTTTTGCAAAATACAAGAGACTTTACCAAACATGGTCAGGATCGGTCCATTTTTGGGCCTAGTCCCCATATAGATATATCATCCGATATGAACTTTTTCATATCTGCAGCCAAAATATTTAATAAAAATCCCACTCAAATTTGATTTATGCTTAATTTCTATATCCAATTAGTTGGGCCTGAGAGATAGGGTCTCTAAACGCATGGTATAGGGTATCGTATAGTCGGTCTAGACCGACTATAATTTTCTTACTTGTTTTTTTAATGATAGTTAATATGTTGATTTTTTTTAATTTCTTAATATATATGTATATTTCTAAAAGTTTACAAGTTTTCTGGCTCAAAACGTATTGAAAGTGTTTACTCATAAATGATATTATTCCTTCAATCTCTGAATAGACATATTGTGATTATGAATATACTCAAACGGCAACAACATAATGTTGCATACAACACATGCATACAATCAATAAAATAACAAACAGGAAGAAGACGTTTTGAATATGTGATGATGATCACAATGATGATTGTAATTGTAATGTTGATTTTACAACGGTTGAAATGAACGTACGCTCACTGTATGTCTGCAAAGCCACCATACAAGTTGGAGTATTTTCTTAAGCAGTTTTTTTAATAAAAAACTATTGTTACAAATGCTCGGAATTGTATCGAAAATGTTATTGTTTCCCTGATACAAAATAAATAGAAGATATTTATAAGAAAGGCTTTCTTCTTGTTATATTGTTGTTGTTTTTTTCCTCTCTTTTATTTGTTATAGAAAGGGGTTGCTTGTTTTAGATGGCGGCATATTGTTTAATATTGCCTAACCATAATAACACACAAAAAAAAAAAATAAATTAAAAAATAATAATTTAAAAATTGCAAATAAAAAAACCGTTTTACTATAATCGTTTTACTATAAAAAAAATCTAGAGTTTTAAACGTTTTTCTTTATTTTTCGTATTGTTTATACTGACATAAATTGTTGCTGATGAGTATCACTTTTTTCGATTTAAATTTTTATTTATTAACTAGTATGCTCTGGCATGCTTCGCCATGACATGCATGTTTTCATAATCAATTTTTCCTACAATGTTTGTATGGTGCAATAAAAAAAATTTATTTTTTTTAGTTTATATTCTTTTTATATAAATATATTTTCTTTTTTAATTCGGTGCAAAAATTATTACATTTTTCGTCGTTCCGACTCTGGAGCCAGCAACATATAGCTGCATATGAGAAAAACATGGATTTTCCAAATTAAATCAGTCAGCACTAAACGATTGGCCTTAAATTCAGAATATCTTTTTTTTTTTTAGCGATATTTGATTTTAGCTAATTTTAATTTTGAAAATTTTTGTTTTCGACGATTTTTATTTTTTGCCGATTTTCAGTTTTGGCGTTTTTTGATTTTTGCGATTTTTGATTTTGGCGAATTTGGTGATTCCGCTCATATTTTCTGTGGCTGCTCACATTTTTTTTTTTTGTATAGAAGGTGCCACACCCGCTCACATAAATATTTGATGAACGCGTACAAAGTGGCAAGGATTTCCCTTTTATAGCACTCCGGTTGTATGATATATTTAGTTCGTATGGGCAATGCTACGCCCACTACTTCAATTACGCGCCACGCAAAGTCCCAAGGCTCTCACTAATACAGTACTCCAGATATATGACATTTAATATTTACTTAGTATGGGGGTGCCAGGCCCACCAAAAATATCAAAAAATTTAGTTCCTTCTAGATACACAGTAAAAATCTGTAAAAATTTCATGGTTTAGCCTCCTATAAAATGTTAGTTGTACAGTGCATAGGGGACCATTGTAAAATTATGAAAATACTGTTGTTTTTTTAAGAAAATTCATTTTTTAAAAAACTTTCTTTCTTTCTTTCTTTCTTTCAACCATATTGGTCAATAAAGCTTAGTTCTCAAGATATAAGCGAGCTGATGTTCCCCGTCAAAATTTTATGTTTTTCGATCTGACAACCCTTAAACTCCGCCCAATATAAATGTGGTGCTGTAGCTAGGGGCAAAATATCAACCGTTTTTTCTACGACGCTTAGGCTTCGAGATCTAAGCGAGTTCATGTTTCCCTCCAAAATTTTCGCTACAAATAGTTAGCGGCCAATGCATATGGGGTACGGTAGCAAGGGGGTAAAATATCAACCATTTTGCTTAACGACGTGAGTGATTTTGTGTTCCCCGTCAATATTTTAAGTTTTTGTTATGACGCTTTGCCATTTTGCTTACACAGTACAACACATGATTTTAGGACTCATTTCTGACAATTGCACCTGAAAGTAGCCCCAAAAATAAGAACTTCTGCATCATTCGTTTTGTCAAGTTGGCTGCCGTTATAATTTTTTAGCTCATGGTGGATTTTTATCACTTTTTATATATTTTAACACGGTTATAACTCGGTAACCGTACGGAATATCTCTTTTGTGTCTCAAGCAAAGTTGTAGATATTGAATAGGAGAAAAGACAGCGGAACGAACCTACCCGAAAAAAGTGCATCCAGTACCTTAAAAATCGCAAAAATTCCCCTTTTCCCCCATTTTTCCCCATTTTCACCTTGTTTGCTAAATATCTGGAATGCAAATTCACAAATTTGCTGGTTTTTTCTTTAAAAACTTTATTTTGCATGAAAATAAAAATTCCGATTGATATTACAGCTATTCTTACCAGAAAATATTTATTTATTTATTTTATTTATTATCTATGCATGGAAACAAAATTCAGAAGATTTTCAATTATTGTCAATATCCATCCTCGCTGAAGTTGACGCTTGTGGTTCTCATGATCTTGTCTTCTTCGTAGGTTATTTATATTCTTGGTCTGAGTTTGTATCACATCCGAGTTAGACATAATATTCAAGGGCATGTTTTCTATGTGTGTGCACCAATTTCAGTGTCATCTTCATCTTCGGTGCTTTCATCTTCAAACTGCATAATTTTAGAATTCCACCAACAAACCTCCGCAAGCTATGCATCTAATTTCATTTCACATGAAACCCATCTATGGTTTCCAAGAGATACTCCTTCCTGCCTTTTGAAATTGGTGAAAATCGGTCCATGTTCAGACCTAGCCCCCATATGTTCAGACCTAGACCCCTATGAAATCGACATAAATTGCCATAAGATCCAAATTATCATATAGATCTTACTCAAATCGGGTTTGTATACGTTTATTACATCCATTAATGAGTAGTCCAAAAATTACCCTATGGGACAACCCTTACTCATAGGCCCCATGTAGTGAGGCTCCCTATCTGCACTTAAATCTATCAAAAAACAAAAATATTGCACTGATTCTTTTCAAATTTTGTTTGTATATATTTTTGCAAAATAAAAGAGACTTAACCAAACATGATAAGGATCGGTCCAATTTTAGGCCTAGTGCCCATATAGATATAGCAATCGATATGAACTTTTTCATATCTGCAGCCAAAAAAATTAATAAAAATCCCACTCAAATTTGGTCTATCTTATTTTCTATGTCCAGTTAGTTTGGCCTAAGAGATAGGGTCTCTAAACGCATGGTATAGGGTATCGTATAGTCGGGCTAGACCGACTATAATTTTCTTACTTGTTTTTTTATTATACCCTATACCACTATGTGGTTTGAGTATAATGACTTTTGCTGCTGTTTGTAACTACCAATAATATTTGACCTAGACCCATCTTTTATTATACCGATTAACTCAGAATATCTTTCTGAGTCGATTTATCGTTGTCCGTCCGTCTGTCCGTCTGTGTGTCCATGTAAACCTTGTAATCAAACTACAGGTCGCAAATATGAGTATATTTAAATGAAATTTGGTATATAAGCTTTCATCGGCCATAGGATGAACGCTATTGAAATTGGTGAAAATCGGTCCATGTTCAGCCCTAGCCCCCATACAAATGACCCCTATGAAATCGACATAAATTGTCAAATTGGGTTTGTATGGATGTAATACCATTAATGAGTAGTCCAAAAATTACCTTATGGGATAACATGTTTGTTTATATTTCTATTATCTTCCTGGTATTACTTCCTTTTCTGTCGGTTTAATTTCAAAGGTAACATAACATAAAATTTGTAAGGGAGCACCCCTCCTCCCTTAAAGAGTGTCCGGAGGGAATCGGGCTCAAATAGAAGTCGGTCATAAATATTTACCCTCTCCGACCCTCCCTATTGATTTAGTTAACAGTTACTTAAGCCGAATTAGATTCTGATCCAGCGACTTCGAAAATATTAAAAACCGTCTTGAAATCCTACAGGATTTTCCGACTATTGTACAGCGTAATTTAATCCTTTACTGGTTGTGATTCAGGCAATTAATTGGAAGTTATTCATTCGGAGCAAAATCGATACGACTAGTTCTGTACCACTCAATAGTCTATTTTGAATGGTGGCAATAGGCTAAATCTGGCCAAAAAAATGGTTTAGCAGCTTGAGTCGTTATAAATGGCAATAAACGTAAATTTTACCGATTATGCTATCCGATGTAAAATAAGGTCTGGATTTCTTACCACACGATCACATATCTTGCCAAACCTGGAAATAATTTTTATTTTTTTTTTTTGGTGGGGGGAGGGGTGAAATTTCTATGTTGGGCTATAAAAAAAATTAAATTATAACTTTTTTCACAATTTGCACAAAATTTTTTAATTTCTTAATTTTGCTTAGTTCATGCAGCAAATATTGAAATGGATGGATCCTTTGAAAACTTTTTAAAGACTTTTTAACAACCTTAAGCTCTTTTTGGCTATGTCCACCACCACTTACCCCATTTTCCATCAATATTCAAACCTTTTAAATAAACTTTATTAACACTCGCCCTAGCGTTGACCACGGTACGTTTTTCATAATCAAACCTATTAATATTTAAGTTATTACTTTTATTGTACATACTAGTAATATGCGTTCCAATTCAGAAGCCATTATTTTCTAAACTAAACAAAATATTATTTGATTTTGATAACAAAATCGAAAAGTCTACTCTATTATAATGTTTGCTATAATTGGGGAAGTATTTTAGAAAATAATTGAGATCAAAATTGTCTTTAGTTTGATAGTTTCAATTTTTATATTAAGTACACATTCTTCATACACTTGGCAGCATAAATCTGCGTACACAAGTTTTACCTAACAAAACCCACAAAAAAATGCATTAAATGATGAATTTTTATAAAACAAAAAATTTTTTTATTTACTGTAATTCAGTCCATTAAAGTAATATAAAAGTTAATTATAAATAATCCACGGTTTACAACAACAAAACAAAAATCAAAAACATTAACTAATGCCGTTTTCTTTTCTGACAAAAAATGTCGCATTTTATTTGCACTTCTTTCGAAAAGTGTATTTTTTTCAATATTCTAAATTAAGAGCAACCTTATTTTATATATCAATCGAAAAGTGTCAAAGTCGAGTGCTCGTAAATCACAAAAAATGGTAGCCATTGACTTCTTTCAGGTTATAGTGTGAGAATATTTCCATATTGTTCCCCTTTTTTGAACATTTTCACCCCATGACTTCAAAGAGGATAATAATCACAATTTTTTGCATTTTATGAACACAGCACTTTGAGACCTTTCGATTGATGTATAAAATTGGGTTACTCTTAATTTAGAATATATAAAAAAATACACTTATCGAAAAAAGTGCGAATAAAATGCGACATTTTTTGTCAGAAAAGAAAACGGCATAAAAATAAGAATCAAAAGTCTGCGTACAATATTATTTTATATTACATTTTTCACTAAATTCTCATCTTTAATAACTAATGGGATAGCCTTTGTGCCTCAGCACCTCTGCTAGTCTTTCTGCCATCGATTGCACTGGTTTTGTAGTTTCAGCAGATGTTATATTTCCTCCCTTTCTGCTCCGTAACCTCTTTTTTTGCATTGCTTTTGATGTTATTTGGTGTGTACGAATTTTTTTCAAGCATATCCCACAGATGCTCAATTGGGTTGAGGTCAGGTGATTGGGGACGAGTTTTTAAATGCTTGGGTATATTATAAAGTACCCAGAGCTTCACAATATCAGCAGTATCTTTTTGGAGGTCCAATTTTATAAAACTTTGTTTAAAAATACCTGTCCAACTCCACTTGCCGCCATGCACCCCCCATACCATTATACCTCCACCTCCATAATTCAAAGTATCACACAAATTTTCTTTATAAAGGGCTGTACCAATTTTTCTCCATACTATTTGGTTTCCCTTGATTACGAAAATACAAAACTTACTTTCATTAAAAAAAAAAAAATACCTTTTCCCAGCCTCTTATTGTTTATGTACTTCTTCGCAAACTCTAGTCTCGTTTTACTATTTGTTAGAGAATTATATATATGGCTTCTTCCAGGAAACACGCCCATGATAACCATTTTTTTCAAAGTTCTTCGTTTCTTCAGAAACGGTTTCTTGAAGTTTCTTTCGACTTCCATGGCCAATTTCAAGGCATCTACTTTAGAATTTTTTTTTGTACAGAATTAATTGCATACATTTTTTCTCGTTCTGTTAATTTCAAAGCACGACCAGATCGTTGTTTAGCAACAAATGTGTTGGATTCCTTATACGTGTTGAGTACCCTTTGAATGAATGAATGTGTTCTACCAAACTGTCGCCAATTTTTCGATAACTATTTCCTTTTTTCAATAAATGAACAATTATTTCACGTTCCGCTGAATTAATCTACTTTTTCTTACGATTCATGGTTAATTTTTAGGAAAACTCTTTCCAAAACTGTCACAAATAAACACACAAATAACCAGTAAGAAATTATAGTCGGTCTAGACCCTATCTCTTCGGTCCAACTAATTCGACATAGAAAATAAGCATAAACCAAATTTGAGTGGCATTATTTTTAATTTTTTTGGCCGCAGATATGAAAAAGTTCATATCGGATGTTATTTATATATGGGGACTAGGTCGAAATATGAATCGAAGATCGGGAAGCAGCTCTATACGGGGCCTATGACTAAGAATTGTCCCATTGGGACTATTTTTGGGGGTACTGATTAATGGATATAATAAACACATACAAACCCAATTTGACTGAGTTCTATATGATTATATGGATCATATGTCAATTTATGCCGATTTCATAAGGGTCATTTGTATGGGGACTAGGTCTGAACATGGACTGAATTTCACGAATTTCAATAGCGTTTATCCTATGGCCGATAAAAGCTTATATACCAAATTTCATCAAAATACATTCATATTTCCGAAATGTAGTTTGATTACAAAGTTTACATGAACACACAGACGGACGGACGAACGGACGGACAGACGGACATCGCTAAATCGACTCAGAAAGTGATTCTGGGTCGATCGGCATAATAAAAGATGGGTCAAGGTCAAATATTTTTGGTAGTTACAAACAGCAGCACAAAGCCATTATACCCAAACCACATGGTGGTATAGGGTATAAAAATGTAACGTAAATTACTCACTAGCCCACAAGGTTTTGGACTGGAGCAACCAAATATCTATGGTAAATTGGTGGGCTGAATTCGAATCTGTAATTGGTTTTTCTCTATCACGTCAGGTTTTTGAGACACATAACAAATCATTAGTTTATTTAAAAAACAATGAATTTTCAAAAGTGAATGGCGTTATTTGAAAGTCGTTTCTATTTTGTTAGTTCGGTTTCACGTATTAGAGTCCAACAATAGTCTCCCAGCATAATATTTCAATGCATACTGGGTATAAACAAATTTTTAATTAATACATTCAAAGATAATAAATATTATATTTTTAAAGAAATTTCCAATCAATTTGTTTATGATTGTTTATTGTTTTTATCTATTTTTACCCCCTCTTCAGTCCAACAATAGTCTCCCAGCATGCTTTTGTCCCAAAATCCTTGATAATTTCTTTCAATTTTCATTTCATCTTACTGACCACGCTCTTCTTGTTCGTCGCTCACCGCACCTAGGTTTTGTGGGAAAAATCTAAATTCGAATGAAGAAAATGCATTTTGAAGGACATTCGTGCATCTAATTTGTGATAATTTTTCAATAATTTAGCAACAATTTGTCTGTATTTTTCACTCTTATTGTTTCCAAGAAAACTGTCCTCGAGGCTACATATTCCTCCAGGCTACATATTCTTTCTCCAATAAACATTGTGAAAAATTGTCATCATTCAATAGCTTCCTGATCTGAGGGCCAACATATATGCCTTCTTTGATTTTAGCATATGAAATTTTAGGAAAAACCGCTAACAAATATATAAATGCTGCACAATCTTTGTCCAGAGCCTTGACACAGTTCCGAAAAAGGCCCAATTTTATTGCAGCGGCGGAAGAAGAACGTCATTTGTATAAATTTTATAAAATATGGGATGTTCGGCAAGCTCTCCGATATTTAGTTCTTATGAGTTTTTTTTTTTATTTTGTTTTCCTGGTGAATACTCAGTTCTTTTTGGCCACTCTGTTCTGACGTAATGATGACAAGTAGCGCTACTATCCCCTAGACAAAGGAAACAACAACATTTTGTGAAACCTCCTTGCATACCAGTCAACAAACCAATGACCTGAAACAGATTAATTTACAGTTATACGATAGTCTATACTATATGTACAAAGAAATTTAAATCACACACCTTAAGGTCACCACAGATCCATTTATGATCGTTGTATTTGAGTAATGTCTAAATTTCAGTCATTGATTCGT
Source organism: Cordilura impudica (assembly GCA_963682025.1). Lineage (NCBI taxonomy): Eukaryota > Metazoa > Arthropoda > Insecta > Diptera > Scathophagidae > Cordilura > Cordilura impudica. The sequence goes on from OY821517.1 coordinate 121,886,278, forward strand.
AATTTTCCTTTGTATTAATGGCATTAGCAATTCGTATAGATGGTTTTTTATTCCCATTATGCAAAAGAAGGACCTTTAAACTATACTTAGAGCCATCTTTGTCCAAAGTTCTTAAAAATGCCCAATTTTATGTGCAGCGGCAGAAGAAGAACGTCATTTGGATCAAATAATGGTTTATTTGAAATGTTTTGTTTTCCTGGTGAATACTCAGTTCTTTTTGGCCACTCTGTTCTGACGTAATGATGACATGTAGCGCGACTATCCCATAGACAAAGGAATCAACAATATTTTTTGAAACCTCCTTGCATACCAGTCAACAAACCAATGACCTGAAACAGATTAATTTACAGTTACTTGCGATGGTCTATACTAAATATACAAAGAAATTTAAATCACACACCTTAAGATCACCACAGATCTTCCATTTATGATGTCATGTCAAAATTTCAGTCACTGATTCGTAATTTTCCTTTGTATTAATGGCACGAGCAATTGGTATGTATGGTTTTTCATTCCCATTATGCAAAAGAAGAGCCTTTAAACTGTACTTGGAGCCATCACTAAATAATCTCCATTCAGTTTTGTCATATGGCTGGTTCATTTTTTGAAATAAACCATCAACATCAGTACAGTATAGAATAGGGTGTTTCTTTTCAAAATATGCAGCCAATTCCAAGCTTCTATCTCTATAAATTGTTACTTTTATCCCTACTGCAAGATGTTTCCACTGCTGCATGCGTGAAGCTAGTAATTTTGCGTCTTGCTTCGTTAAAATAAATCCCGAATTAGATCATTCAGCTCAGCTTGAGTCACTAAATGGCGTTCATCATGAGCCTCATACAAACTACCACTGCGGGTAAAAGATTTTTCGGACTCACTGCTCGTAGCATTGGGAATGACTGGTAATGGATCATTTGGTGGACGTTGCACTGGTTTGGAAACCGATGGGACATTCGCGTAAGTAATATATTTTCGTATTTTTATATTGAATCCAGCAACTTCTGTTGGTGGTTACTTGACTCTCTCCAAAGTACTGGAATTGAAAAATCGTAATAGATCTTCTTGCCATTTGACCACTTGTATAAAACAGTTCTGCAACTATTGCAAAACATTGTCGGTGACCACGGTTTGTCCAAGTTTCTGATAGCAAAACCAAAATAATGTAAATATGCATATTTTAATGATTCTGATATTGCATATCCTTTTTTTCCAAACAAATATTCACCACACACAAAACAAAGATAGCTTGAATCAGTAACACACGATCTCCCTGACATGCTCTAAACACTACTATTATGAATATTTAGAAAGAATGTGGGCTTCTATCAAATTAATAATTGTGAAATTGTTGCCAGCGTGCGATAAAAAATGAACAATACGTGATAGCCTAATTTTTATGCCAGATTTGAATTCAGCGCACCCAGATTAGTTAGAAAACATGCTTCGCTTCTGCAGTCAATTTTTTTTTAATTTGTAGACCAGTGTAATTGCAAATATATCATGTATAACTTTATTTTAGTTTTTGTATGTAGACTTTTGCTTTTCTAGAAATAGAACTTGTTGTAATTAAAGAGCCTATCGATTTTAATTATTTGTATAAAATTCTAAAACCTCTATTAAGAGTCAGACTAACACAAAGTTGAAGAAAAAATTAAAAGTTTTGAGCATCTGTTGTCGGTTTTAGCATCAAATCATTTCATAACCAACTGTAGGCAGACATATGCTGCCAAGTGTATGTTTTTATATAATTTTTTTTTTTTTTGAGGCACCACTACAATTTCGAAAAAATGACATTGAATTTATATTTGTTAAAATATTTTTAAATTTTCACATCCGAAATTCTCGTAAACATAAAGTACTCAATCGTTATCAAATAAAAATAAGTATTTTGTAACTCATACAAATTTTTTTTCGTCTGCGACAAAACGTGTTACGGAAACCTCAACTCTTTGGGGTCCAACTAATAATTGAAAATACTTTGTTTATGACTCCTTGAAATTTAAGCACATTCCCACCAGCCAGTAAAATTTTTGAATTCTTTGTTAGATTATTATTCTTAATTGAACTTCCCTAAACACAAGATAATTGTAGGTTAGTTATTTGTATATTTGTTTAAGATTTCTTTTGAATTCCTATAAACAAATTTTTAATTAATACATTCAAAGATAATAAATATTCTTTTTTTTTTTAAAGAAATTTCCAATCAATTTATTTATGATTGTTTATTGTTTTTTATCTCTTTTTACCCCCTCTTCAGCACTTGTACACATGTGTTAAGTTCAGCTGTACATACGACCTTTCCTAGCTGTGTAAGGCCAGATGCACATGTAATTATGATTTTTGAATATTTTATTTTAAATATTTATCCGGAAGTGTGGCAACATATTGTCGAGTATTTTAAGTTGCAGGTGATTTTCTTTAGTTGGTATTTTTTATTTTTTTAATTATAAATTCATAATTATGACATTTCTACTCATAAAATCAAGCGTTTGAATTTAAATTAGTTTTGTTTATGAAAATTTATTACTACCGAGGCAGAAAAATACGAATGGCAGAACACTTTTTAGGGTGTTATAGGTGTTGGTGGAACGTTGGATTTTTACTTTTGGAAAGCTTTATCAGCCCGAAGTGATGACAAAACAAATTCAAGCGCTACCGATTATATTTTGAAACTTTTGAAAAACATTAACAAAATAAAGAATAGAGAACTTAAAATAGAAGAAATGCCTATATTGTATGCGGAAAAATGGGCTCCATAAGGAATTAGAGCAATTCATTTTCTCCAATGTTTGCATGCCTTGCAAGCAAGAGTTATATTTTAAATTAATTGAACAGTTGTTAATTTTGAAAATCAAGCACTTTGTCGGTGCTTTACGCGTATAATTTTATTTCAAAAACAGTTACAACATGTCATAGGGCGTCATATAGACCGACTATAATTTTCTTTCTTCTTCATTTTGTGATTTGCTTTCTTACAAAAGTTTCAAAGATTGCATTTTTCAAAAAAAAAAACATTTAAATACTTATACTCGTCCTATGTTGCCGTTCTAATCATATCAAGACAAAAGGATGAAAATAATCTAACTTAATTCTACAATATCCTTTGAAATTTCCAATATATTTTTTCGGAAAAAAAAACACAATATGTTAAGGAATTGAATATTTAATAATACTAGTATAGCCCAGCACTCGAAATTCGAGTGCAAATTCTAGGAAATATTATTTTTTTATTCAAATTTTGTCTTCCAATGTTTTTTTTAATCTATATACATATATATAAAAAATTGTGAATATTGAAATGAGCCTAAAGGTATGTTAATCAATTTTAGCTATTCACAGTTCAACATAGAGTGTCTGATATTTAATTTAAATCATTCGCATTAACAGGGTGTAACGAATTATTATAAATATTTTATTTCATTTAATTAAATATATTTTTAAGACAGACCAAACATAAATTTTATCATTTTGAGCTTATCCTCCATATGAACTATAACTGTGCCAATTTTCACACTCCTCCGTGCCCGTATATTGCTTAAAAAGGGAACTACAAATTTACCTTCACGCATTAATATATAGTTCACATTAACAGGGTGTGACGAATTATTATAAATATTTTATTTTATGTCTGTTTACGTGAGCGTTAAAGGGGACCCACCGTATTCAGCTGATGTCGGACTAAAATGGATGTTGACAACCAAAGTGCGCTGTGGTTATTTAAGTTTTTCCTTAGTGACATTCGCTTTTAAATTCGTTCTAAATTCTAAATTTCTAACCGCGACATTGTATTCTTTTTTTAATCGTTTTTTGACTCTTCAACCTTAAGGATCGTGTTTTTGGTGTTAAATTGTAATGAATTTATTTTGTATCTACATGTATCTTGTATCGCCATATTGGAAAAAATTAAAAGGAGAGTAATCTTGATATGACTTTGAATTTTGTAGAAAAACCTTAATTTTTGTGTTTTATTTTACTATTTTTTGGTAGCCATAGCTTGCTTGTTGGTTCCACAGTTCTCGGAAAACCAACCCCCATTTCTGCTTGTGAAATATTTAATGTCATTTAATATATTTTTAAGACAGATTAACAGCCGATACCCTAAGTTGCAAGTGCTTTAACTTGAATTGTAATAAATATCAAATAAATGAATGAATAACAAAATGAATAAGACAGATTATACATAAGTTTTATCATTATCAGCTTTTCCTCAATATGAACTATAACTATGCCAATTTTCACACTCCTCCGTGCCCGCATATTGCTTAAAAAGGGAACTAAAAATTTATCTTCACGTATTAATATATAGTTCGCATTAACAGGGTGTAACGAATTATTATAAATGTTTTATTTTATTTAATTAATATATTTTTAAGACAGATTAAACAAAAATTTTATCATTCTCAGCTTCTCCTCCATATGAACTATAAATATGCCAATTTTCACACTCCTCCATGCCCGCATATTGCTTAAAAAGGGAACTAAAAATTTACCTTCACGTATTAATATATAGTTCCCATTAACAGGGTGTAACGAATTATTATAAATATTTTATTTTATTTAATTTTAATATTTTTTTAAGACAGATTACCAGCCGATAGCCAAAGTTGCTAGTGCTTTAACATTAAGATTTATTATAATTTGAATTGTAATAAATATCAAATAAATAAATAAATAAGTCAGATTAAACATAGATTTTATCACTCTCAGCTTCTCCTCGATATGAACTATAACTATGCCAATTTTCACACTCCTCCGTGCCCGCATATTGCTTAAAAAGGGAACTAATATACGAAAATGACAAGTGGTAATAAAAATTTTAAGTTTCGTTCCGCAAACAAAAAATCGAAGAGATTCTGAAAGCAAAGTAAATGTTTTGTAAGGACATTATTGACTTCCTTTGCCGTGATATGATAGAATAACAAATCAATAGCAGCATGCATTCTAGAACGAATATAAATATTTAAATTATTTTTTTTTTAAATTTAATAATATTTTAAATGCAAACAAAATCACAAAATTAAAAATTCCAAAAAAGCTATTTTATTCCATTTGTTCTGTGGTTGCATGCAGATCATCTCTTTCGTGTGTCACGGCATATTTATGATTTTTTTGTCGGACACTGTTATACGAGTATATAAAAATCCGATTAACTACAATTTAACGATGTGAAAAGTTAAGTAAAACCGTTACAATTTGTTAAAAATAAAGCCATTAAACCCATAATAATAAATACTGTCAATTTCTTATATACATACATTTTAACACATTAACAAACGCGGCATGAGCTCTTGAAATGAAAGAAGGCGGAAAATAAAAATAACAAGAGAAAAAGAAATTACCAAAATCTAATAAAAACCCATAAATATTTAACGACTTTTCACAACTTTTTCTTAATAATAAATCCCTAAAGATTTCCTAGAAGACCACTTAAAAACAAATATTGAATTTTAAATATAATTACAGCGGATAATTCCTTACACATTACTTTAAAATCCTTTTAAATGGATTTTTTGTGGTTTTCTTAAGTTTTAAGTCCATAAAGCGGATATAACAATTTCTAACAAATTCACTCTTTGATAATGAATTTGAATTAAAATGCTGTGAAATAAATTTCGTTTGACTACGAGATATTTGAAATGACATTCTTAACATATTTTCGCAAGTTAATAGGAAATTTATTTTATCTACTCGTATAATGGTGTGAATGTATTCTTAGCACATCTTTTTACAATATGAACTGATATTCCAATAATGTATACGGAAATGCCCTGCCAAATAGACGAGAATTTTGTAGAACATGCGAAGAATGCGCACAACTATGTTTATTAATATGCCCAACGTCTGTTTTAAGTAATAAAAATCATTCCCTTTTTTGTCTGTGTTTTGTTTTGTTTTTGTTTTTGGTTGGAAAGTGAAATTTCGAGTTCGTTTTCTTGATCGTTATCGTTACAAATTAATTTCTTGTTAGAACACACAACCAAAGTGTGAAATAAATTAATTTTACTACCTGTCTTTAAAGGCTAGACAAAAATCTATGCAATAGCAATACTTCCGATTATGTCTGAAATGTCATAGAATTAACCCACCAAGGGCTGTTGTTTAAACTTTAATTTGAAGAAAAAAAAAAACAAATAGAAACTAAAATATTGTGGATGGCTATAGTTCGTTATTGATTAGGGTTGGGAATACCGGACTTAAATATAAATACCGGTATTTAGGTATTGTAATTTTGTAATACCGGGATCCCGGTATTAATACCGGTATTAATACCGGTATTATTTCTTCCTAGAAATAAGTAAATAATTTAATAAAAAAATATATGATAATTAAAAAAAAAATTATATATTCATTTCATATAAAAGAACATAAAAATGTAAACACAAAATTCAGTAAAAAGTAAAAATATGAAAAGGGAAGAAACAATAATAAAATAAAAAAAATTTTGCTTTATTTTAATTGGTTGAAATTAGACCTCAGGAAACATAGCTTATTAAGCGATTTATCTCCCGGCCTTGAACAAATTCTGGTGCAGATAAGGCCAGCTACTGAAAATGCCCTCTCCGATTCTACACATTGTCGGTTGAATGCTGAGCAAATAATTGTATACTAAAGTTAAGTATTTGCCTCTTATCCCATTTGTTTCAAAGAAAGACATTTCTTTTATAATTGAGCGTGTTAAATCATTTTTATTTTTGTTGATTCCACTGTCACTCTCAGGTAATCTGGTGCAAGTTTTTTTTTGATACTGCCATCTGCAGTTTTTCTTTTAACGTCAGAGATACCTCATTCCTTCGATCATCTTCATTATCATCGACAGCAACTATTATATTTGAATTCGAAACGTTGGCTGATGTAGATGTTGTTGCTACAGGTTCAGATTCATAATGCTCGTTGTTCAGAGCCAGACGTTGTATCTGTAGAACAATAACTTTTGCAATTGCGGCTTTAGTAATAATTGGAAATAATTCATAGTCTTTGTGGTCTTCATCATCGCTTTGATTTTCATTGCAATTTGCATCATGTAGATATTGCAAAACACTTGAAATTTCCGTTCGTCTTTGAAGAATACGTACTTTTAAAGCTGCCTTTAATTCATTACCTAGAGAACATGGTTGGTCATTTATTGATTTCATCATAATTTGTATTGCTGCATCTGCACTTAGCAGAGTTGCATCGTGTCGGCATATTGCTTCAACTGTAAGCTTAATGGGAAGTAAAACTGAAAGGATATCCGACATAATTCCAAACTCGGCATCTGATAACATAATGGGCGATTTTAAATCTATTAGACTCTATAATTGACACTACTGAAATAAAAATTATAAATTTTTCTTGGAATACTAGATTGATGCATTTTCGCAAGAATTGAAACTTGTTCGAACAATTTAAGAAGATTTTTTTACGTAAAACCCAAGTGAAAAACATAATATTTTGTTTAAAAATATTAATACCGAAATACGGTATTTAGACTTTTCAATACCGGTATTTCGGTATTATTTATTGGGGCCGAATACCGGGATCCCGGGATCCGGTATTCGGGATCCCGGTATTCCCATCCCTATTATTGATATTGTATGAAAAGTGGTTCTTGAGATAGAGTCGTCATTTAGAATAGAATATTTTTTAAAACTTTTAAATTTCCGTTAGTTGCTATTACCCCGATGGGCTTCAAATGAATTTCGGAGTCCGTTTTTTATATATTATTCATTCAACTCTCCTTCCCTACAGAAATTATAAAAAAAAAACTAGTAAGAAAATTATAGTCGGTCTAGACCGATACCGATACGATACCCTAAACCATGCGTTTAGAGAAACGGTCTTAGCTCCAATTTATTGGATATAGAAAATAAACATAAACCAAATTTGAGAGCCATTATTATTAATTTTTTTGGCTGCAGATATGAAAAAGTTCATATCGGATACTATATGGGCTAGGTCGAAGTATGGACCGATCTTGACCGTATTTGATAAATTCACTTAAATTTTGTTGAGATTTATATCATAATTGGGATCTTATGGCAATTTAAGTCGATCTCATTGGGGTCATTTGTATGGGGGCTAGGTCTGAACATGCACCGATTTCATCAATTTAAATAGCGTTCGTCCTATGGCTCACAAAATCTTATATATCAAATTTCAATAAAATATATTCATACATGCGACTTGTAGTTTGATTGCAAGGATTACTTTACACACAGACGGACTGCCGGACGGACGGACATCGCTAAATCGACTCAAAAACCGATTCTGAGTTGATCGCTACAAGCTGTGTATAGGTTAAATATTTTTGGTAGTTTCAAACATCAGCGTAAACTCATTATACCTTGACCACATAGTGGTAATATATTACAGGCTAATTCAGATGAAATATTGAGCAATAAGGTTAATATCTGGACATTTCCTGATATATAACAAAATATCGCACAATTTTTAAGCTCTCAAAATATTGCAAAGCATGATCCCTTACTTTGAATTTAGGTATTGTAACTTCGGCTACGTTAAAAAAGAATTTTTCTTTATTCTTTTATGAAGGTATTTTAATAGTTTCAGATACTATCTATAATATTAATAGGCTAGTCGATTTCTTGTGACCGATGTTTTGTTTACCGTTTTATCCCGATTTTAACAAAACGTATGTTGTTTGAAAGGTATTTATATTTAGCCATTTTGCAGATTTACAGATTTTTAGAATTTTTCCTTTATTTTGAATAAATTGTATTTAAAGTTGCTACTAACACATACATAAAATTATACATATGCAATGTGCGTTTTACTAAATTTGTTAATATGTTTGTTAAAGAGTTTGTTAGCTTCATTCACAATAATAATAAACCATAAAAGTGTTGGTTTGTGAATTGGCTAAGTTGAAAAATAAAGCTGCCTAGAAACTACGCTCGAAATTCGATCGTTGAATCTGCTAGTAATAATAAAATGATTGTGCAATTTTTCAAAAACAATAAATAAGAAATCTATAATATAAATAGGCTAGGTGATTTCTTGTTACCGATGTTTTGTTCTATCGTTTTATCCCGATTTTGACCAAACGTATATTATTTGAAAGGTATTTGCTTTAGCTATTCACCAGATTTGCAGATTTTTAATTTTTTCCTTTGTTTTGAGCAAATCGCATTTAAAGTTGGTACTAACACATACACAAAATTATACAAATGCTATATATGTGCTTAATAAATTTGTTAATGTGTTTGTTTATGAGTTTGTTTTCTTCATTCACAATAGTAATAAACCAAAAAAGTGAAATTGCATAGAAATTGCACTCGAATTTTGAGCGCTGGAATCTACTAGTTATAATAAATAGTGGTCAAAAAAGAAAAGCAATTAACTTTAAATTTAAATGGTAATCGAATTTAAAGGTTAAGAATAACCAACTATATAGAAATGGAAACCGTACCCATCTTTGTTTTTATACCCTATACCACTATGTGTATGCCAAAAATATGTCAGGATCGGTCCATTTTTCGATCTAATCGCCATATAAATATACCATCCGATACGAATACGAATACGAAGGCAACAATATTAATAACAATGCCACTTAAATTTGGTGTATGCTTATTTTATATATCTAATTTGTTGGACCTAAGAGAGAGATAGGTCCTGTAAGCGCATGTATAGGGTATCGTATAGTCGATCTAGACCGACTATAATTTTCTTACTTGTTAAGTATTGAGTTTAAATCAAAAAGGTATTAAATATTCGGCACAGCCGAATTTGAACTCTTACTTGTTTTTAATGAATTAACGCTTGCAGTTTTATAATTGTTGTTGATTGTGTAGACCATTAATAAATTATTTGACCAAAAATATTACATTTGATAATATCCTGCTTTAAATCTAATCCTGATATTAAATTCCCTCTCCATTATTAGTAACAGGCTTTACTGATTGTTTCTAGGTTTTTTAAAATTTATTTCTTTGTAAAAACGAATTGCATTCATTTATTGTTCGCTTGGTCCATTTGTGGGTTAATATATTTTATAAATACAAGAGATTTTATACATTTCCTTTAATGGCACACGTTTTTTATGACCTTTAAAGATTTGATATTTAATGTAAAACCACATCCGTTATTGTTACATTTAAAAAGGAATTGATAATTTCCACTTTTAATATTATATTTTGTGGTCAGTGTAGTTCGTGCAAGTGCAGCATTTTATCAAAATACATTGAAAAAATTATTTATTCAGTAGACATTAATGTAAGTCAATATTATATTCAGCAAGATCTTGACATAATCTTTAACACGTTTTTATTTGATACGATCTTACCGGAATTGCATTTTTTTTAGTAATTTTTTGTTGGAGAATATTAATTTTTTTTTGTAGTGAACAGAATGCAAACTATTAATAGGGATGGGTGAACTATTATTATAAAAATAAGATTAAAAATTTTCGATTGAAACGAATGGATGAATATCGCGAGTAACCTGGGAATCTTAAATAATTTTTTGTATAAATTAAAGCTGTCATATCTTACAAGAAATATGTCGCCTGTCACTACACTGTCGCCTGTCGCTACACCATTTTTTCTATAACAAATAATAATTCTGCTTGGAACAACTAACCAAACACACGAATCTTTAACAATCTTATGCGTTCAGCAATATTTTAGAAATAATAATCTGTCATAGTTTTTCATCAAACTTAAAATACAATATTCAAAAAAAAAAAAAAAAAAAAAAATTAAAGAACTTTATAAATTGCTGGCAAACCACAAACTTTAAAACATCTCAACGTTTTTCTTCTTGAACAGAATCATGTTACAACTTCAGGAAAATAATAATTTTTGTTTTGATGGCTTCATAGTTGCATAACATGGGGGCAGTGTCTTCTAAACTATTTCTATGTACAAAATTTTCTCTGGTTGCAACATCCATAGCATTTTTTTCTATAACAACCCCCTTTTTGTTATTCAAAAGAGCACGCGTCATTAAATTTCATGAAATTTGATCAACAATTATAAAATAAAATAAACTTTTTTTTCACAAACATTAATTTGTGTATTTAATTTTCCTTAAAATTTATTGTGGTTACTTAAAGTTGCGGTTGCTGCTGCTGCTGATGTAGATGCTGTTGTTGTTTTTTTGTTTTTGTTGTATATGTTGCATGCAACTATGCAACAGTAAGAATATGAGGTGTATAATTAAAACTTTTACGCTGTTGTTAATTTTGAAAATTTAGTAGATTTTCTTAAATTTATTTATAAGTTAAAAACATACACCCACTCGTACGAGTGCAAATAAGGAAATCATACAATAAGCTGCTAGCGGAATTATTACAAATGTGTGTACAATTGGGGAAAGTATGCGGAGATTCTTCTGTATTACTGCTACTTCTTGTTTTACAATTTCTATCAAGCTGCGAAGCCCTTTAGCATTTTGAAAGAAAATATTGAAAGAAATAAAATTTTTCATTAAAATTTTTCGCTACTAACTACATGAATTGCAACAAATAAAAAGCTAAAAGAACGACTTTATCATTGATTCCAAAGCATTTAATAGCTTTTTTGAATATGGTTTTAATGAACTACCAAATATGTCCATATAAATCTGGACACTATCAAAAAGAAATGGATATTATCAATTATTGGGCATTATAATTCATAAATTCATTACTCAATCAAAAAAAAAATAATAAAAATAAAATAAAAAAAAAAACTTAAATAAATTGAATTAAAAAAGTAAAATAAAAGAAGTATGAAAGTTATAGTCGGTTTAGACCGACTATACGATACCCAATACCATGCGTTTAGAGACCCTATCTCTTAGGTCCAACTAATTGGATATAGAAAATAAGCATAAACCAAATTTAAGTGGCATTGTTACTAATTTTTTTGGCTGCAGATATGAAAAAGTTCATATCGAATGCTATATTTACATAGGGACTAGGTCGAAAAATAGGCTGATCCTGACCATATTTTGTAAAGTCACTTAAATTTTGCAAACACAAACCAAATTTTTTTTTTTAATAGATTTAAGTGAAGACCGGGAGCATCTTTATATGGGCGCTATGACTAAGAATTGTCCTATTGGGTTTACTTTTAGACTACTGATTAAAAGATGTAATAAACACGTACAAACCCACTTGACTGGGATCTATATGATAATTTGGAACTTTTTCGCTAATTTCAATAGCGTTCATACCAAATTCCATCAAAATATATTCATATTTGCGACCTGTAGTTTATTAACAAGGTTTACATGTGGGCTCACATACATACAGACGGACGAATGGACGTCAATAAATTGACTCATAAAGTGATTCTGAAAGCGATCTGATAGCGGTAGTTGCAAACATCAGAACAAGCTCATTATACCCTGACCAAATAGTGGTATAGAGTATAAATATTCCAAATTACTTCTAAAGAAAGAAACATACAACGACTTTAATGCGATTGGGTACATCATATGAACAAGTTGGCTCCAGAGATGGTAATTATAACATGGTACGTATCCTGGCTAATCATAGACAGGGTTTCAGTATTTGTCATTTAAATGCACAAAGTTTATGTAATAAACTTGATGAGTTTCGTCTTTTATTTGAAAATTCGGGTGTTGACGCTATATGTGTTTCTGAGACATGGTTCTGTGATAATGTTAGCGACAATATCTATGAGCTGAAGGGGGTACTGTGTCTTTCGTTCCGACAGACAGCGTTTAAGACAGCGCTAGATGGAGTAGCTACTTTCGAAGAAAGCGACTTGTTTATCTTCAGCATCCTTCTGCCTATTACTTCAACTCATGCTTAAAACTCATGCTTTCAAATGTTGAGTTAAATAGTTGATTAAGCATGGGTTTGAGTAATAGGCAGAAGGATGCTGAAGATAAACAAGTCGCTCTTTTTAAAAAGTACAATTTCTTAAAAAATTATCTTCTCTAACTTTCCTTAAATTTACCTTTTCTAAAAAAGTACATTTTCTTAAAGAAGTACCTTTTCTTAAAAAAGTACCTGTTCTTAAAGAAGTACATTTTCTTAAAAAAGTATCGTTTCTTAAAAATTACCTTTTCTTACAAAAGTATATTTTCTTAGAAAATAACCTTGTTTTAAAATAAGTACGTCTTCTAAAAAAAATTAAATTTTCGTAAAAACGTAAATTTTCTTTAAAAAGTAAATTTTATAAAAATAGTAAGTTTGCTTAAAAAAGTGTCTTTTCTTAAAAATTAAGTTTTCTTAAAATGCACCTTTTCTTAAAAAAAACTATCGTTTCTTAAAAAAGTACCTTATATAAAAAAAGAACGTTTATTAAAAAATTACCTCTTATAAAAAAGAATCTTTTACTACAAAAGTTCGCCTTCTTAATGAAGTAAGTACATTTTCTTAAAAAAGTATATTTTCTTACAAAAAGTAAAAAAAAGTATCTTCTATTTAATAAAAAGTACCTTTGATTAAAAAGAACATTTTCTTAAAAAACTAAATTTTCTTAAGAAAAAGTAAATCTCCTTTAAAAGGTACATTTTCAGAAAAAGTGAATTTTCAGGAAAAAGCGCGAATGCTCAAAAAAGTATATTTTCATAACAAAGTACCTTTGGTTAAAACGTATCGTTTTTAAAAAAAGAAAGAAACTTTTTGTTAAAAAAGTACCTCCTCTAAACACTAGATTTTCTTAAAAAATCGTCTTCTTTCAACAAAGTACCTCTTCTTAAAAATTGGTTTTCTTCAAAAAGTACCTTTTTTTAAAAAGTAACTTTTATGATAAAAGTACATTTAAAAAAAAGATAATTTTTTTAAAAAAGTACCTTTTATGAAAAAAGTACGTTTTATTAAAAAGTACATTTTATTAAAATAAGAACTTTTATTAAAAAAGTTCCTCTCCTTAAAAAAGTACACTTTATAAAAAAAAGTACATTTTCCAAAAAAGTATATTTTCTTAAAAAACTTACTTTTTAAAAAGTACCTTTTTTTTAAAGTAACTTTTCTTTCAAAAGGTAACTTTTCTTTAAAAATTTAACTTTTCTTCAAAAAGTACCTTTTTCTAAAAAGTACCTTTTGTGGAAAAAGTAATTTAAAAAAAGGAATATTTTGCTAAAAAAGTACTTTTTCTTTTCTTAAAAATTAATTTTTCTTAAATAGGAACCTTTTCTTTGCGTTTAAAAGTACCTATTGTTAAAAAAGTACCACTTCTTAAAAAAAGTATCCTTTCTTAAAAAGTAGATTTTATTGAAAAAATAATTTCCCTTAAATAAAAAATAAATTTGTAAATTTTTCAAATTTTTTTAAAGTAAACATTGTCAGGATATTAAAAATTTATGCTCTTCTACTTAGATTGAGTTTGAATATTTTTTTTCTTTAAATCTTTTATGGCTAAATGAAGGTGTTTTGAAAACCATAAAATAAGCATATAAACTCAAATAATCATAACATCGACATACAACATGTTATTTTGTTATGCTTTTTTTTAGTAACCAACGAAAAACGCGTGCTGCATATGTGTATTCATGCAACATACGAGTACATTATATTTGATGATATGAAAAAAAGTCTATAACTGTTTAAATAAACAAAAAATCTTAAAGAAACTGAAAAAATACGAAAGTCTTTGAAAATTTCGAGTGCAGGACTACAGTTTTATATTTTACCTTAAAAAAAAAAAAACAGTACTACACAGCAGTGGCGAACCAGCAACACATCTGTTGAACAGATTTCATTCGAAACGTTTTCAGAAGACATTGAAAACAACACCATTTTACGCTCATCATCATCATTTTTAAAATAACAAATGTTAATTATTTTCATAATACATACACATAACATTTGCATGTTGTTCAAACAAAAAGCAACTAAAAGACTCCCCTTATTTAGTTATTTTTTCAAATACGTTAAAAAACCAAGTATTCCTTTTATTAATAAAAAACGAAATTTCAATATTCTGTATTGTAAAAAAATAGAACATTTTGCTGTAGCCGTATCTCACGTATTCAAATATTATTTACACCCGTAGTTACAACAGACAGACCGACATCCATCTGGGGTATTCTTTGGAACATCATAATGTTCCATTTAGTGGTTGCTTAAAGCACGAGCGCATGAGCATGGTTGGCTTGTTATTATTATTTTTTCTTTGTTTTTTATATAATTTAAGGGGGATTTGGTGATTCGTTTTTTAAAGAGATACTTTTACAACAACTGTTTTGTGGTACTGCTGAGGTGTTTTTCTTAGGAAATATTTAACTAAAAATAGTTCTACTTTTTGTTCTATAAAGTTTTAGGGAGCAAGATAGAGTAATTACACTGACAGCATTTTAGTTTAGGTGTCACAATTGTCAACACTATTACAGGTTGTGATGTTAGATGTCAATTGCTTCAATCCCTTGGGAAAGTAGTTCTATTTTTGTGGTTTATTCTTTTTAGCTTTGTTTTTTTTATTATTAAAAACTATAAATAACACTTATGTTTTTTGAAAAAGAGCGTTGCTTTAATATCTCTAAAACAATACTTTTTGACTACCAGAACGAAATTAAACGCATCATTGAGGATAATGAGACTTGGATCTATGCCTACGACTCCGAAACAAAAAAACAATCAGGGGAATGTCTGAAGCATGACCGAAAAAGGTCACAACAAAATCATTCAGAAATCAAAGTTATGTTAAAGTTTTCTTCGATTACCATGGTGTGCTGAATTATGAATTCCTTCCACTTAGCTTTACTATTTACAAGAAATATTATTAGAGTGCGTCGCTTGCAATGAGATCAGAATTATGGGCGGACTCTTGTTTTTTTTGCCCCACGATAATACACCGTCTCACACTGAATTGATTCTTAGAGACCATTTCAGACAAGATCGTACATTACCGACAGATACTATAAAGTAATACAAGAAAACCAATATGCTGAGTTATACCAAATAACGTTCGGAGAACCGCAAGGTAGCATCCTGGGACCAGTCTTGTACCTCCTATGCACTCAAGATATGGCAAGAAGCCAAGCATATGGGGATGAAAACTGAACAACTCAAAATCAGTTCATGTTGACTTTTCAATAAAACATCTAAAACACATTCCTCTACGTATAGAACAGTGAGAAGGACCAAAATCAAACTCTGCAAAATATTTTGAAGTGACCTTAGACGCGAAGCTAAACTAGGAAGAACACGTTAAAAAGAAGAGAAAAGAATTAGACAGTAAATATGGGAAACAATAATGGCTTATGAATAGAAACTCAAAACTATATCAATCGAAAACAAGCTAATGGTATACAAAATGTTACTAAAACCAGTGTAGTCTTATGGACGTGTACGTCGGGGTTGAGCCAAAAATACAGTAATAGAAACTATCCAACGATTTCAAAACAAAGTCTTAAGAGATTGCATCTAAGGTATCCATGGTATATCAATACGATCAAGCCAGAAGTCTCCCAAATAGCCTAAAACTCATATTACGTCTTTAACTACACACAAACAATAAAATACCTCCTGTGCTGTGCCTTAGAGAGCAGGATAATGAACTGAATCATTAATCCCAACGTAGAGAGTAGTTTTAGTAGTAGTTAAGCATATAAATAGTTTAATTATAAAATGTGTAAATAACGAATAAAATCAGCTTTTTTTAAAGATAAAAATAGTTAAGCTTGAATTATAACATCAACAATGGCCTCAAGCTTAACTATTTTTATCTAAAAATTACAACAAAAAGATCGAAATAACACTCAAATTTATTATCTGCTTTTTATTAAAGATTATTTTTGATATATACACTGAAAGTGTGTTAATCTAACCCTCATATTTTTTTGTACATTAATTTAAATTAAAAACCAAAACAAATGTTCCTAATTTGTATAGTTTTTTTTGTCTTGTATATATAGGATTTTGAAAATACAAGTTGTGATTGTATTTTAATTAATTACATTACAATTAACAAGTTTGATGAAGTACTGACAGACGCAGTGCCTCATGTCTACTTCAAAATCTGTATTCACAACAGTGTCGTGAAAAATATAACCGCTAGTTAATATTCTTGTTCATGTAGTTTTTAAAACTATTTTAAAATTTATGCACAATTAATTAATACGAGGGCTTTACGATAACCACATGGCCTTGGCAAGAGATGATGTTACTAAAATTAGAATAGTAGTATTATATGTCAAAATTTCTGGGTGCATCATTCGATTATTAATTAACAGTCATTTAAAAAAGTTGGTCGTGTAAATTGTTAAAGTGGCTGTAGATAAAC
The DNA here is from genome assembly GCA_963682025.1 of Cordilura impudica. Lineage (NCBI taxonomy): Eukaryota > Metazoa > Arthropoda > Insecta > Diptera > Scathophagidae > Cordilura > Cordilura impudica. Next base: position 121,903,461 of record OY821517.1, read on the forward strand.
TTCGATCGGCCTTAAATTTCACATATAGTATGAACAGATCGCACTTGGATTCGAAGTTAAAAAAAAGAAGAAGAAAAATTTCTATAAAACATCACTACACCCTGTAGATATAGAGCCATCAAAAGTGAGACTTTGGGTATCTCAAAACTATTTTAATTTCAAAATATCATTTGGAGAAGTTAAAGCGCAATAAGGAACCAAAGAACAGAAAAAGCATTGCACTTTTCGTGATGAATAAGCGCCAAAGCGATTTTATTGGCCAACAAGGTCATGTTCGTGTTTTATTGTGTTACCATGAATAAAGAAAAATAATAAACTACGAACACACAGTGCAACAGCAATTCTAGGAGTGGTGAGAAATTCCAAGCTAGGGTAAAAGTATATTAGGCCAGTATAATAAACCCTCCAAAGTATTTGGCGATCTCAAGCCCTTTTACACTTTATATTTTTTCCTCAACTCGCTGTTTGTTTGCTTAGTTTTTCAGCTACAACTCAAGCACCATTGATAATTTATCATTTCATTTAGCCTGAGAACGCCTTAGAGATTTTACTATACTGGCCCAGTACTTTCAACTCCCAGGCAATGACCCCGAAAATGTTCCACAATGATATCATTCGAAGATATTTCTTAATTTCAAAAAATATTGCAGGAAAAAGTCCCCGTTTGTAGTGACCATAGCAACATTTCAATAATTTTGCTATGAATTGCTTTTTGTCCACCATATTCGTCAGGTGTTGCTCCTATGAAGAATTGCACGAAATATATTTTTCCAAGGGAAACAAAACTTTGTATTAAATAAGTGTGATGAAATAAAATTTTTTTTCTATTCAAGCCAGACACTTATCATACAGCCCTCGTATACAAATATTTCTAGAAAAGAAGCTACGAAAAAATATATGTACATATAATTCTGTTCACGAAATCGTCTCCATCTGGCTGTATTTTGTTTTTCACACAAGTAAAGCAGATAATGCAATCTGCCATCCCAATTCTAATTCATATCTTAATTTTATGTTTAGTTAAAGCCTCGTTTTCGAGAGTATACTTTGTATGCATAGTTTCTACTAAATTTATTCCCTAATTTCTACATTAGCTTTTAACTTACATTCAATAATTACACACAGAAAATGGATTTGTTGTGGCAACTGAATTTGTTGCCAACCGAATTTTGATAGTGCCATGTACTATCACATTATTCTGCAGTGATTACTAAATAATATTATCGAAATAACCGTACGTAGCTTACGGCAACTGATGTTTTAAGTAAATTCGATGGCATGAACTGTTAAATTTAGTCTATACAATGGAATTTAGATTTTCTTTATTGGTGGTTACAGCCATTTATTGAGGTAGCCCAATGCATACTTACAGTAATTATAACTACACTTTGAAATAATTTTATATATAATTTATTTCTTTTATAGTTATAAATTAAGGATTAATAAGTGTGCACGTGTATATGTTTTTTAGAGAAGAAAAATTATGTTATAAGGAATATGAAAAACCTTAGAAAATGGTTTTAGTATGAAAATGCAGAGTTTCTTATAGATGTTGAAGTATCTAATTAAACTTTCATCACCACTAAAACCAGCTTGTGGAGGTTTGGGTCCGCCAGCACATTTGGCCATAACAATTTGATCAACTTTCAAGATTGTGTTGGCAGCACTAACAGCACATTTCATAGTCCAGTATTTTGATTGGAACAGATCGAACGCTTTCATGGTGGTAACTTCAATAGCTTTGGGCTTTTCAGCTTCAATATTGAAACCAATATTATACCAGACCCTCTTTATGAGCAAAATATATCTGGTTCACCACTTCAGTACCATTGACACCCGAATTTTCAGCTAAGACTTTAGGGAATGCTTCCAAAACAGTGACACACTGTTCCATACCATGTCAGGTTTCGGCAAAAGCAGCACTTTGTATCGCCAATTCAATTTCAGTAGCACCAGCTACAGCCACATAATGGACGTCACGTGACAAACCTATCAAGATATTGACAGTGTTATCATTCAATATCGTCCAATAATTATCACAATTCTTTATCAAAATAACCTGATTTTTCCTGGCTGGGTATGGTGAAGCTTGGCAAAGCAGTACCATTGACAGCACTAGCCAGAATTAAAATTATATCACAAACTTTACCATCGCCAACTGTAGCGCCATTTTGATTCTCCAGCAAATTCTCCTCAGCAATCTCAGCCTCCTCAGCAAAAGAAACATCACCTTCAAATAAACTTTTAAAAACCATGACATGCATGGATAAACCACTGCCCAAGATTTTGCATACACGAATGTTGCACAGGCTTTAGCAAGTAATTACGTAAGGAAATCCTCTTGGCCATGCTCTTTAGACATAATGGAGCATATATAAGCATTCCTTACTTGGGCAGCATCAGGATAATCTTTATTTTATGGACATATCAATTTTGGCAGAATATCTATCTTTTTCCAAAGTTTTCTCAGAACCATCAGCTATATCCGAGGTAAATGCTCGTCGGCTTTCTCAAGCAGATAACCTGCAAATGGACCCACGAAATTGGCGCATCTTCAACTTCATCGTCTTGCCATGGCCATGAGCTTAGCAGCCCCATTACGGAGCATCAGTGGTTACAAATTCTTCCTCAAGATGATTAATAAAGATTTAGTTCATGCCATTTGTACCGTTGGCCGAGCGCATGAATTTGACAAATTCTTTGCAGGCAGTAATATAACGATAAACTGCCTCTTACAAACCGCTATAATTGGTCTACTTCCTTCATTATTTGGGCCATGCCGAGTGCTTTAGGTACAGATGGATCCATTTTTATGCACAGACTTTTTATCTACTTTCAACAAATAATACCAGAGAAAATGAAAACTCTCAACAAAATAATTTTTTTATTATTCTTTTCTTTATATTTAATTCTTCAAAAATGACAAATAAATGAAATTATTCGGTTAGGCTTATTATTTCATAATATTTTTTGGTACCTACAATAGAATTTGATTCATGTAATTTCACTTCGGTTAAATCTACCACACCTAGTTAAGTGATTGGTTTTCTTTTGTTATAACCGAATTAAATAATTCGAATTACTAATTTGTTTATATTATATTTCCGATAATTTGTTACAATATCTGTAAATACATTTTTGGTTTAAAATATATTGTGTTAACAAAATTAGATGTTGTAATTACCAATATTTAAGAACGAGTCATGTTACAATAGGTTTAATTTGGTTCTCTCGATTGAATTAGCATAACAATTTTCATAAAAAGTTTGATTGGTAAATTGAACAAATTTTTCAATTCAAGGTACATAAATTTTCTGGGAATTATTATTATATGGTAGATAACGAAAAAAATCTATTGCATTTGCAAGTATTTATGAATTACAATAAAAATGATTATTACCTGATTAAATTTTACTATTGCTAATGGAATTCCTACAAATCTTTTTTCTGTGTGTAGATACTCCCTCTAACCACATATTATTGAACTAGTTGATTGTGTGGCGCCTAGGCGCCCGTTTAAAAATTATGAATAAAACAGTTTAAATTTAAATACACGAAAAATTTATAATAAATTAAATTCCTTTAATTATAGTAGTAAATTAAAAATTATATTGTTACATATGTACATATGAAAAAAGATTGTGTTTGTAGAAATTGTATACATAAGTATCAAAACAGATAAGAAATATTTGGCAAAAAAGTTTTTCAATTTAGAATCTCTTGAAAAACTATATTTCGTGTGAAATATCGTTGGTCATTTAATAGTTTTCCTTGCTGTGGGTTCGGTTGAATAAGTATCTTAACTTGGCTTGCAACTTTTGATCGTGACAAAGCCACATACAGTTGACCGTGTGAAAATACCGCGGTTTCCAAATTAATGCCAATGTAATCAAATGACTGGCCTTGAGCCTTGTTTATGGTAATTGCGTATGCAGGAATTACTGGAGACTGGCGGCGTTTTAATATGAAAGGTAATGTGGTGTCGGTTGGGGCGAGATCAATCCTAGGAATTAGAGCCGTATCATTTTGGTCAGCGTTACAGAATCAATCAGTCTCTCAGTAAGTCAGTCAGTGAGTCAGGGATCAGCGTAAATATATTTAATAATATTACCCGGCCTTCACACGTTATATTTTTGGCTTTCAGGTTGTAATGCACTCACACTTTTTTTACTCTTTTTTACTAAACAATCATAAGTTTCAATTCTCTCTTTCAATTTTTCAATGGGACAGTTGCTTAACAATTTTTTGACTATTGGATGTGTGATCAATTTGACTTGAACATGGGAAGGCCGGGTAAAGTGAGGAGATTGGAGATTCCCAAAATAATTAAAATTTAATACAATGGAGTTCGCTTATAACAAACCCTGGTTGTAATAAATTTTTGTTAATGCGAAGAATTTCTTCGGTCCCAAGAGTTATAATCACATTTTTCATAAAAATTGCTTCTCTTATAGCGAACAGTGGTTATATCAAACTTTTGACTTTAACAAACAAATTTTTTTTTTCCATTTCAGAATTTTCATATATTTTATATATTTAAAAAAAATTAATATCAATTTAATTTAATTTTATTTTCATTTAATTTTAATACAAAACAAAAACTTCGATTTTCAAATGAAGTTTTGTAAAAAGTCCTTTTATGTATATTTTCGTAAAAGTTTGCCAGTAGCCAACCTTTGCTTTGTACTTTCTGCTTCTATACATAAGGAGTTTTTCATATTATATGATTTTAAAAAAATATTTTATTTTGATAGAATAACAATTAATATGTATCTTTTTAGCAATTTAATTTATGTTTTATAACTTTTTAAAATGCCCCAAAATAAATAAACTTATTCAACTAAAAAAAAACTTTTTAAACCTTTCGGAGAAATTAAAAAATACTACGGTTATAACGAACTTAGTCTATAAGGAACTAATTTGGCAGGTCCCGCCGAGTTCGCTATAAACTAACTCCATTTTATTGTAGAAAAATAGAATAGCATAAAAAAAACGTTTTAGAGCAAGGTTCATAAAAGTTTCTTAAGGGGGGTTTTAAATGTTAAAAAAGTCGTATTTTCATAATTCTTTTTTGAAGATACGAATAATGTTGGATTATTTATTTCATATATACGTTATAGCATAATATTTGAATAATCTTTCAAAAAAATTTCAATTAAACATTTTAATAAATAAGTCCGTGACAGCGAATCTCCGATGCGTTGTTTTTTTGCGGTGAACATCATAACTCGTTACCGGATCATGTGAAATAAAAAAATCGGAACGCGTTTCAAAGGTGACATGTTTCCTGTGGTGGTGACGAAGAGTTTTTTCAACTTTTTTTTTTTTTTTTTTTGGCAGCATTTTGAAGTGAAAAACGATTTTTGCTATACAATTTTGGGAATTTGTTGTTAAAAAATGGTAAAGAAAATGGAATTAAATAAAACCCTTCGTGGTTACGTGATGATTTATGTGTATATATAGTGTATAAAATTGCAAAAGAGTCGGTCAAGTAGATTTTGAGCTATGATGTTGACGGACTTCGAATTTATATACTATGATTTATATACTATATGTATACCGTATGAGGCCGGTTGTTGGAAACGCTGTATCTTCTTAAGTTTTGCTCTGATTTATTTAAAATTTTGACACAACACTCTCGACATGTTGTGCATTCAGAAAGAGAAATGCCAAAAAAAATGTTTTAAAACCTACCACCCCTTAAGGAAGTGCAAACACCAATACACCTACAAAAAAGAGAAAAAAATATTTCATATGTCATCATAAATGTAAACTGTAAAAAGCGAACATTTTTTTCCAGTTATCTATAAATCGAAAAAAAAAAATAAAATAAGGGCGTATTAGTTTTACTTAAAAAACAAAGTAATTATTCCAAATCGCCTTTAATTCTTCCATGAAAATTTCAATATATTATTCAAATTAAAATCTTAAATATACCTATTTACGTAATTTATGTTTGTCTAAATTTTTTTGAAATAAAATCATACAAAAAGTAATATGAGTGGAAAAAAGTTATTTTCCCACCACTCTTCTGAAATTACAATGTAATTTAATTAAGCAAAGTCAGAATAATTTAAATTTTAAACTTAATATTGCACTATTTTTTTAAGTGCTTTTCAATACAGAGCTTTAAACGCAATCATAGGTTGGATGGACAACAACAAAATCCACATTGAAGATCTCGTTTTTCTCATATATTTATCAAAAAAGCGTACTCTTTGGTAAGTACTGGCAATCAGAGAATCTGAGCGAAAGCACTCTTAACAATTCAAGACAATTTTGAGATGAAAAACAAAACAGGCAAACGGTAAAGTTTAATTTGATAAAAAAAAGTATGTATGCATAAAAATGTTTAAAATTTCATTCATTACTTTTTTTGCAGAATTTTTTTATTGACCAACAAAGGGAATTTAAAGAAGAATTTGAATAGATATTAGTTTTTTGATGCATTTTGCGTTCATCTTATTCCATATGTAACACGAAATCTGCATATGTAGTGCTATTGTCGTTAGCAGTGCTGCTAATTTTGACAACTTATTTTAATTTCGATGATTTTTCAATTTGTTAAAATGATTTGTTAAATTTGTTAAAATGATGATTGAAGATTTTAAATTTTCAGTAGTATAAAAATTAGGATTTCAAGGGTTAATAATTAATTGGTTGTTAATGGAAAATTGATAGTTTTAGTTCAGTGTAAATGTAATAGCATCTCCATTTAAGATTTAAGTTTTAATTATGGCTATACTTTAAACCTATATTATATGTTTCAGCTATGGATACATATCAATAAAATTATTTAGTTGATTGCTGTGTTAAATTTTTTTCGTTGAAATTTCATCTCTAATACATTTTTATATATAGAAATAACCAATGCTGTTATAATATTCGTAATATGAATGCTATAAATAAATTTTATTGCTTCCTTTTGTAATATTTCTTCGAGTTTTATAAGCGGTAAAATTTTCTTGACAATTTCTTGTTTAAAAAATGACAATTTTGGCGATTTAGTTTCCAAGATTGTAGATTTTCAGAAGATTTTATTAGCAGCACTGGTCGGTAACAAAGAAGAGAGAAAATTGTGTGTGTTTGTATAAAATGAGAAAGATTAAATTTTGTTTGTGTATTTCACATAGCTTTGTAGGGAGTGCTATGTGTGTGTATTATTTCAGCGTTACAGAATCAGTCAGTCAGTCAGTGAGTCAGGGATCAGCGTAAATATAAATAAGATTGAATAAATTAAAATTTTTCCTATTTCTGATCTTCTTAAAATAATGTGTTCGTATTTTTTGATGATTTTATTAATTTATAAGAATTTTTTTGTAATAAATTTCTAGCGTGTAGATGTCTTCGAATTCGTAAAATATTTATACCGATAGCAAAAAATTAAAGTTTTCAAGCAGGGCTCGGAGAGCCGGAGTAATATTGGTTTAGCTGCAGCTCACATATTTTAACCAAATTAATACACAAATTTAAGAAACAAAATTTAAGCATACATCTACGAGGTCGGATCAATAAGTCCGTGACTTTTAGAATGAAACACAGTTTTTTTTTGCAAAAAAAATTTTATTTTTCAACAAAATCTCCTTTTAGCTCAATACACTTAGTCCAACGTTTCTCCAATTTTGGTATCCCTTCCAAAAAGTAGCATTTTCGAGGTCCATAAAATAGGCATTTTTGATAAATAATTTCATCGTTGCAGCTACATCTCTTTCCACCGAGCCATTTCTTTTTGGACGGGGCGAATTTTCCCAGTCACAGACAAACTGCCAGGAAGACGACGCACAGTGGCGCCATTTGAGTTTTTTCGTTGCAAAAATCATATCTTTTGAACCGAATAACATAATTGAACAGTTTAAACAGCATATGATAGATAACTGTTCAGCCTCTGAAATGAGCGTTTGGAAAGGGTGCTACGCTTTGTAGGGGCCTACTTATGGATTATCAAAGTTAAAATTTGTAGAAAAATCAATTTTATGGTAACTAAAAAAAATTATTTTTACATTTTTAGATTGTTTTTATCTTTTTTTTTAAGGGTTTTATGTTTTAAATTATTACCCAACAAATTGAAAAAAAAATTACTTCTTTTTTAAATTTATTTTTTCAATTTTCTGTAAAATATTCATCACAATTCGTAAGAGAAGGTATATCTAAAAGACTAATCATTTCTAAACTATAATTATTTTCTCTACTCTATGCGTGACTTCACATGCCGCAGGGAAGAAATAAGTGGATCGGAAGATGCTGCCAACATGTTGAAGAGGTCCTCATTTTGCCTTACCCTTGATGCTTTGAATGTGTTCTGCAATTTATATTTTTTATAAAATTTGTTAAGAGGCTCCTATGCTTCTTCAGAAAGCTCTCCAATTGGCAAAGACTGGCACTCAATTATATCTTTGCCATGCGCCAATATTTTATGGACGGTCGGGGTCAACTTCTTCTGTGGATACATTTCTGCTAAAAGAGATGCATTTTTCGATGCATATTATCCATATTTTGTGGAATTGACATTTTATTTGCAGTTTAAAACATTCAAGATCGTTCCCAATCTTTTCACGATTTGATTGTCAATTCCAGTGATTCTAGTTACTGCCTCATCATTTTCAAAAAATCTCCTAGAAGTGTTTCCATCGTTTGGGTTACCGTATCCGTGCTTGGGACAGTCTGCTTTTACTCCAACTTGTTTAAAAAAAAGCATCCTGTATTTGCTTCTTACTGATCTTTTCCTTATCCTTTATTGATGTATTTTCATCGAAGTTTTCCTCCTCTTGTGGTAGGGTATACGCCAGTTTTAGCAAGAACTCCATACACCTTATCCTTGCGTGCAATGGTGACATTCCATATTCGGAACTCTCCTCGTTTGTAGAATCGTTTAAATTACCAAAGTTCTTCTGACTCTTTTTGCAAATCGGGCATGACAATGTTGAGGTTGTTCCTGTCAGTTCGTTTACGACTTTTCCGTCAACCATGGTCAGGTGAAACTCGTAATTGCATTCAATATATTTTCCTTTTCCAATTTGCAGCTTTGTAGGCTTAAACTTGCTTATTTGTTCTTCAATGTCCTTCACCGTGGTCCTTATGAGTTCTGCCGATTCCCTTGCAAACTGAAACATTATTGGTCGGCAATAATGCACTGATGACGGACATGGATTTTTCCAGTGTAGGGAAACATCAGATTTTAGCCGCAAAGGAACAACAGATGCCATAAACATATTTCCGTCCGATATTGTAGCGCCATCGGAAGAAAACCTTTGCTTATAAACGCTTTGTCCGGATGATCCATCGCAGCCCCATTTGCTGATCAACGTCAGTTTCTCAGGAAGAATTTTCACCTCATTTTCAGGAAGACTCTCCAACAACCGTTTTGCTGTATGGCCCATGAGATCCTGCAGATTGGCTTTCACAGAGACTTCCGTAAACTCCGTATGCAGTGGTCGTGAATTTATTTTGGGTTGCGTAATATACATGTATCCTGGTAAAACGTCAGCCCCGTGTCGCATCAAGGATGCCCGTAGTATCTCATATTTTTCTTTGGAAAGTTGTAAGTCCATAAACAAGGCCAAGGCTTCTTCGGAACCATACTTTTTAATGGCGTGGGAATGCTTTCCTTAATCCTTTTTAGTCGCAGTGGGCTTGCATCAGCAACAGATTTTGTAATCTGCGACCTAACTCTTTCACTATCCTTTGTATATTTAATAGACAGCGCGTCCGATAAATGCTTCGTGGTCAAGTCATTGGTGGCATCGGCAAGTTTCCTCTTTCTTCTGAAAATTGAACACTCCTCAATACTTTTTTTGGCCTTCCTTTTGCTCCTTTGGTTGATGTGGTGGGTTTATCTACTGCCAATATATCCAGGATGGTGTCTTCATTAAGTCAGTCCTCGTATTTGGAGTTGAAGTTCTGAATGATTCGATTAGATTTCACCCATTTTGCCTTAATATCTGCATATATCAGATAAAAATTATTTTTTATAATTTCGCTTCTCTCAATATTTCCGTATAAGCTATCAAGTTCTTCTAAAGCAGCTTCCGTGAAAAACTTTGGTGTGGTTGACCTTCTAAACAGTTCAAATAATTTTAAATTGTTCAACGCCATGTTTTCAGTACTTAAATTGTTTAACGCCATGGTTTCAGTACTTGTTGCGCCAACTTTCAGTCGTAGACTAATCCATGCCTAAAAATTTGCTACCATGCCTAAAAATTTACCTGTTCCCTGCATACATATGGATTTAGGCTTAATTATGCAATTTTTATATTATGCTCGTGTCTAAATAAGATTTGTGCCTACCTTAAGTCAATATTGTTCTTGACCATTTGTACTCCAAAGTAATTTTTAAGTGATGTGCGTACCTGCGAATTTCAATGAGTAGTTTTTTGTGCATCCTGCGTCTGTAACAGAATATTGGGAGTAGACTTTGGCAGAGGCTCACAGGTAGATAACTGACTTAAAATGCAATTTTCAAACTATTAAATCAAACTACTGTCAGTCAAAACATGTAAGGGATGCACGCCATACAATTTCTGCAACCATGTCTTTTTAACCTTTTTTTACCTCTAGAAGCCAAACGGGCACGTACGGGCAGATAAAACCTTTTGAATTATGTAAAGAAATAATCAAAGAACATGTTTTGCCAATATGGCAAATATAGAAAAATATAGATTTTTTTTATTTTCCGTCAAAGTTGAAAAATAGTGAAAAAAACGGATAGTTTTTAAATAGTGATTTACCAGGAGTAACACAAAGCAAACAGTTAATGTTTTTTTATCATTATACATTTATTAACCGTTGTGTCGATCGTAGAGCCCACGGGTACATTTGCAACTTTAATTTTCCTGTATCTTCCAAACGGTTAGTCCGATTGACCTGAAATTTCATGATATCCTCAACCATACACTTTTGCATCATGTGGAAAAGTTTCATCAAGATTGGAGCAGCAGTTCAGTCGATACAGCCCAAATTCAAGTTAGTGGAATGGCGTCGACTGCTGGTGTACCCGGGTACTTGTATGAAAATTCATACAAATATATAGAAATAAATGGCAAAGTTCACTTTATATTGCTATATCTTCCAAGCGGCTGGTCCAATCTTGATGAAACTTCGTATCATAGCTTGGAAATATGTAATTGATATTGGTGTGAAATTTCAGGTCAATTGGACCAACCGTTTGGAAAATATAACCCAGTTACTAGAAAATGACCTAGCGTCAACAGCTGATGTACCCAGGTACTTCTATGAAAATTCATACAAATATATAGAAATAAATGGAAATATTTAGTTTATTTTATGGAAATTTGTTTATTTATTTATAGAAAATCATTATAATGAAAGTAAAAAATATATTTTATGAATTTTAGCAGCATCTGAGGCATTGTGGATGATCCTTCGAGTGCTCTGCGCACACAGGCTTATTACAAATTGCACATACTTTTCTCGTTTGGCGTTTTGCAATGCAAATATAGCAGTTTCCTTTTCTTTTTATGCGGCCAGAACTGTCACGTTCCTCTTCCTCTTGTGCACCAACATTCATCTTCAAGGGCATACCATATAATGCTTCCATAGCGTGTCTAGTAGAAAATATGCGCGTAATATGGCTATTGTCCGCTCTTATATCGATTTGTGGTCTGCATAACTGATCGCTGAGCTGCTGCAGAAATATCCTACGGCGGTTGGTAGATGGTTTTAGATGGGGGTTGTTTTCCATATATATAACATACGCAGCATACGCAGCTACGTCAAGCATATTATAAAAAAATGCTAAAGGCCATCTATTTGTGCGCCGTTTGGTTGAATATTCAGTCAAGCACTTATCCATATTATCCACGCCGCCTTTATGTTTGTTATAATCAAGTATGAGCAATGGTTTCCGTTTTGGACCTGCAGTTTCTGTAGTGTCGTGGCAAGTAGACAGCATCACAACAGCCTTATTTTTTTTTGGGACGTATGAGCACATCGTCATGTTGTTACAGAATCCAAATAGCGTAGACTCTGCTTCACGTCCTTTAGGATTGGCAAATGATGCTGGCACGAACATACGCCTTTTGTTGCAAGTGCCCAACAAAGCCAAACTGTTGTCCACCATCAAAGTTTTTGCTAAGTTATATGTTGTAAAGAAATTGTCGCATACCACTGTTCGCCCACTTCCACCAAAATTGTTGACAACTAAGTCCTTCACAACACGCTCACCAACGTTTCTTTCACGTTCGCCGGACGCTGCCATTCCAGTATAAATTTGACCCTGTATTGAAAAAATAAAAATTGAAAAATGAAATTTGAATTAGTCATTTAGTTTATTTGCAACAAGTTGATATAATAAAATGAATGTATGAACACTGATTTACCTGCACGGGATATGATGAAATGGCGTCGCAGACCCACCACACTTTTATCCCATATTTGGATGGTTTGGATGGAATGTACTGTGTGAAGCCAGTTCCACCACGATATGGGTATAATTGCTCATCTACGGTAACGTTTGTGCCACATATATAATACTTGCGCAGAGTGGCATTTAGCATCAGGAATACGTCTGTAATTGCAGCTGCCTTATCATTTTGTTTGCGTGCATTCCGAGTGTTTCCGTTATCAAAGCGTATGAAGCGGCTGATTGCCCAAAATCTGCGTAAGCTCATTGATGCACGAAATAATGGATGTGAAGTTGTTTTCCACAGGTCAGTGGTATGAACATAACCGGAATGACATACGCCAGCCATCAAAAGCACACCCAAATATGCACGAAATTCTACTTCAGTTATAGGCACCCATATTCGTGGTTCCGCATCTGGATGCTGCTGATTGTACGCATCAAAAGTTTGCCTTGCCTTTCTATTTGATTCTCGAATAATAACATCACATATTTCATTTGACATCATAAGATTGAAGGTTTCTGCCATTGTCAAGCCATTTGTCGATGGCACTGGTCCAGGATTGCGACTTCTTAGAACGTTGTGCGCACGTATTCGTCCAGGTATTGGTGGTATTGACGACCATACATTGCCATCTCTTGCCGTATAATAATCACCAGTTTCAAGTGGCGGTTCTTCATACTCCTCGTCTGAATCCCTCTCGTCCTCTAGGTGATACTGAATTTCCTGGACTTGTTCAGCGTCAGATGATTCACCACCAATGTCATCAATATTTCCTTCTAAGTCTTCTTGATCTACCGCTTGTTCGTGGTCACTCTCTTCGGAGTCAGAAGCCTCAACAAGTGTGCGTATATAGTCACGCTGCTCCTCATACGGTAGTGCATTCAATCGACGCGGAGCTAGCCACTCACCATCTGCCATTTTATTTTCACTTTTTATATATTTGCCGCACAAAATAAATTTTTAGGTCTTTACACTTCAAAAATCGCACATAAACTGACTTATGCATACAAACCTACTCAAAACGAAACCTGCGCAAAAAATCATGTTTCTGCCTGCAAAACTGGTTGTGCAAGGGTAGGTAGGCAAGATATTCCCAAATACCCTTTTGTTCCTGTTAGTAGACGTGTTTTCCTACACATTCCAAAAAAAAATATGTTTACATTGAACAAATATTTTATGAGTTATAATTATTCTGCGCAGGTACTAAAAATAGCACTATGAGCAAGAGCGGTTGATTTTCAGTTCAAATATAACGGAATTTTGCGAATGAAAATTCAATGTTAATTATTTTTCTTTGTAAAAAGGGATCAAATTACAAGGATTAAAAAAGAATTTGGAAATTGTTAAATTTTTATGGATTTTGGCAATTCCCATTTTTGGTAAAAATGGATTATTTAGGTACCAAATTTTTTTTTCCCAAATTATGATAAAAGTTTTGTTAACTAGACAATATTTCCAAGAAATAAAAAAAAAAAAAAAACAGAAAATTACAAGAATCCAGGTAGTAGTTAATATTTGTATATCAAAAGCAACTATCTGCCATACAAAACGTATGAAGTACCCGGGTACATCTACTGTCGATGTGGATAAAACCCAACAGCTGCTGACACAACGGTTAAATACATCAATCAACACAAATAAAAAATAAGGCGATTCGTTACCTATTTTTCGTGATATTACACCTGAAATCGCAACAAATTGACTAAAAATTGTGTGTTTTTTTGAAAACCGAAAGTCGGTCTACTTTGAACGGTTATATGTTCTAAACTAAAAAATGTGATATTATTAAGAGTAGCATATTTGATGTCGCTGAAAAGTTTCCTATAACATGGGTTTATTCAAAACTTCGTCGGCGCACATGAAAATTTTGATTTTTGCAACCTCGTTTGCTCTACGGGCGCCACTGTGCGACGTTTCAACCTATGTTCAACATTTAAATGCCCTCTATTCCGAATTTGAAACTAGGTTTGAGGACGTTCTGACTATGGTAATACCACCGTGGATAATTAACTAATATAGTGACATAGAAGAAACGAATATCATAATACAAGAGGAACTGACTGAACTAAGAACAAACGAAGAACTTAAGGTTCAGTTTAAAAACGAATATCAGCAATTCTGGCTGCAAAACAACATACCCGTTACTTACCCCGTATTATGGAATATAGCGAAGAATTTTTTAATTTCATTTCCATCGTCATACCTACTCGAAAAGGGGTTCAGCGTTGTTACCAATCTCCTAACGAAAAAAAGAAACAGACTAGACATCATTAGCCGAGGAGATTTAAGATTAAACCTTACAAAATTGACGCCAAATGTTGATAATTCATTATTAAAGCATCAGGTTCATCCTTCTCACTAAAAACATTTACTTATTTCTTAGTTTATTTTATGTTTATTTTATGTTACGTATATTTTATTTAACAGACACAAAATTTTATTTTGAGTAGTTTTAATTTGAATTCAATTAATAAATGTATAAAACTTAACATATGTTTTTGCTTTAAGTTTTTAACACTCAACTTCACTACAGTTTGAAATTTACAAAAATCAATATCAGGTAAGTAGGGGATCCACCCAAAACCGAAAAACATGGCAAGGGGTCAACGAACAAAAAAGTTTGGGAACCTCTGGTATATACCATTATAACTAACTGTAAATTAATCTGTTTCAGTTCATTGGTTTGTTGACTGCTATGCAAGGAGGTTTCACAAAATATTGTTGTTTCTTTTTTCTATGGGATAATCGCGCTACATATCATCATTACGTCAGAACAGAGTGGCCAAAAAGAACTGAGTATTCACCAGGAAAACAAAGCATTTCGAATAAGCCATTAGTTGATCCTCTTCCTCCGCTGCACATAAAATTGAGCCTTTTTAAGAACTTTGGTAAGGCTCTGGACAAAGATGGTTCAGCACTTAAATATTTGTTTCGGTTTTTCCTAAAATTTCATATGGTGAAATCAAAGAAGGCATTATCGTTGGCCCTCAGATCAGGAAGCTATTGAATGATGACAATTTTTCACAGTGTTTATTGAAGAAAGAATATGCAGCCTGGAAATCTTTCAAGGGCATCGTGGGCAGTTTTCTTGGAAACAATAAGAGTAAAAACTACAGACAAATTGTTGCTGAATTATTTAAAAATGCACGAATGTCACTCAAAATGCATATTCTTCATTCGCATTTAGATTTTTTTCCACAAAACCTAGGTGCGGTGAGCAAGGGGAGGATGCTCACCAAGATTCAATGAAAATTGAAAGAAATTATCAAGGATTTTGGGACAAAAGCATGCTGGGCTCTTATACTTGAAACCGGACCAACAAAATACAAACGACGCACAGTGGACCATATTTTGAGAAGGCGGCCAAAAATCATTTTTTTTTTTTGTTACCGATTTTAAAGTTATGTTATTCATTTGAAAGTAAATACTAGTAAACCTCGGGAGCCAAAAAATTGCGACTCTATCTCAACTATATCACAGCGAACAGGGTCTTCGAAAATGGGCTTTCTCAGTATTTTGCTAAAATTAAAAATTTCTTTGTAAATTTTTATTTTTGCATGACTGTAACTTTTTTGATTTAAAAGATTTTGAAGTGAAATAAATTTTGTATAATTTTCCTGCTTCCATACTATTAATGTTAAAAATGTAAAATCACTGAGTCATTCCGAAATTAAAAAAAAAAAAAAATTTTTTTAAAAAAGGTCAAAATTTTCCGAAAATCTCCTACTTAATAGAGCATAACTCCTGCCAGTCCAAAGCAGTCAGAAAAAATTTTGCACTCTTCTATAGTCCGAACCCTCCCCTATACTCCTATACCCCATTATACACCCGCCAGTTTCCGCCCATGTACACCGGAACAATTTTTCTGACCCAAGGTTAGATATTTTCTGCAAAATTTATGAATACAAAAGTTGTCCACTATGTGGTTAGGATATATTAAGTTTGAGGTGATGTTTGTAACTGCCAAAAATATTGGACCTTTATCCATCTTTTATTATACGGATCGACTCAAAAACACTTTCTGAGTCGATTAAACGATGTCCGTCCGTCCGTCTGAGTGTTATGAATACAAAAGTTGGTCGTACCGGTGCACCGTGGTGTATTTTTTTGCCTGTCGGTAGAGTTGTCAGGAGTTGTTATATACTTATAAAAAAGGGTTGAGATATAATGCGCTTAATTATTACAGGTACATTTACATAAGTATCTTTCAAAAACATTAATAGTCTGAATTAGAGTTATATAGTTTAAATACCTGACAAAATGGGAAACAATTTAAATAACAGGTAAATGGTAAAAAAAAACTATTGCGATATTGCCCTTCAAGATATGAGCAGGGATGCTTCACCTTTTAAAAGGGGTTAGGGTGTGGGTTTTTTATGCTTCTAAAAGTGGTAATAAAAGATAAAAAATTTTATTTTACATAATTGCAAGAAAGAGTATTTATAATAATATTTCCACAATTATTATTCATTACAATTTGTGCAATGGCAAAGTACCGTTACAGAGATCTGGCAGATATTTATTTTCAACGAAATGATGTAGACGATGTTATTTTGCACATAGTGAGCAACGACTTCTTTAAGAATTGTAACCTAGAAGACATTGAAATGCACAAAGGAAAAATTATTAATTTTGCATCGAATTTGAAAAGACGGTACATTGAATGCTCTCAAAGCAAGGCAAAGGTGTACAAACGTTACCAAGACTGGTTAATAAAGGAACTTATTTTTGAGAGTGCATCCACAACTGCCAACGAAAGTGGAAAAAAGTGTCGACCAGCAAAACCAATTGACGGATGTAGTGAAAGATCTCGAAGGCGCAAGCTGGAGAATATCAATGAAGAAATTGCTCAAAGAATGATTAATTTTTGCACCAAATTCAACCAACCCAAAATAAAAAAAATAAAATTGAAATAATTGAAAACATAGTAGAAGCGAGTCCAAGGCGCACAAATAGGATTTTGAAAAGCATTCCTACACCAATTGAAAATAAGAAATTTACGCCGGAAGAAGCGTTCGCCCTATTTTTGGATTTGAAATTGACCAAAAATCAATATAAGGAATTGCGGAAGCGAACCAATGAAAATAATTGTGGGATTTTTCCAGAGTATCGAGATTTAGTTTCTGCCAAAAAAGAATGCTTACCTTCACAATCTGCTATTAGTGTCACTTCAACATCAGCAGAAATAAAATTGCAAGATCTCCTTGAACATACTGCAGAACGATTGCTAAATACGCTTGATACTGATCATTTAAAAAAAAATTGTAATGGCAGCATTACTTTAATTTCTAAATGGGGATGTGATGGATCCTCTGGTCAGAAACAATACAAGCAATTTAATGCCGAAAATTCATCAGATGCTAATTTATTTATGGTATCTTTCGTTCCATTGCGCTTAACAAAAAGTTATAGCGTCTTAGAGCCGTCAACTAGTAGAGCAACAGAAATTGATATATGGAAAAATGAAATTCCTTCTTCAACAAAGTATTGCAGACCAATAAAATTTGCATTCAAAAAGGAAACCAAAGATGTCATAACTGAAGAAGTTCAAAAAATAAAAGATCAAATTAAGGAACTTCAACCAGTAATATTTAAATTTGATGACCAAGACATTGAAGTACATTTTAAAATGTGTCTCACAATGTTTGATGGAAAAGTTGCACAAGCTATAACTGGAACAAAGTCAACGTCAAGCTGCATTATATGCCAAAAGACATCAAGTCAATTAAGCCAACCCCCACCAGAAGACGATAGTTTTAAAGAAGCCTACGAATTTGGAATGTCCCCTCTTCATGCTAGAATACGTTTCATGGAGCATATTCTTAAATTGGGTTATGATTTGGAATTTGGTCCGTTAGGCGAAAAAGTGAGAAAAAACAAAGAAAATTAAGAAAAAAGAAAGCAAAAAAGAAAAACAAATTCAACAAAAATATCTACAGCTAGGCCTCGTAATCGACCAACCAAAACAAGGGGAAGGAAACACAAGGAGATTTTTTTCCGATCCGGAAACTGCAGTATCTATCACAGCTGTAGATCATGAATTAATAAGACGATTCAAAATCATATTACAAGTTCTAGCATGCCGCAGAAAGATAAATGCAAAAAAATTTGGTGCGTACGCCAATAAAACAGCTATACTTTATAATGAAAAATACTCTTGGAGATATATGCCATCCACAGTTCATAAAATTTTGTACCATGGGGAACAAATAATTGAAAACAATATGCTACCAATAGGAGATCTATCTGAAGAAGCGCAAGAAAAAAGGAACAAAGACTACAAATTCTTTCGCGAGTACAACACAAGGAAAATGACCAGATGTTGGATCACTATTTTGTTGTGCACTTCAGATCCATATATGTCCAACATTCGTCAAAAATGGAAAACTACCTCTATTGAATTGGGCGAAGAAGCTAAACAACTTCTAGAAGATGAAAATCAAGGCTATTTAGAAGAAATTTTTACTAAAATTGGTTGATTTAAAGTACTTTTTCATTACACTAACAATAAGTTAAAATTTTTTTTTATATAGTTAAAAAATTTTCTTGATTTAAAAATTTATATATTTCATAAATTAACAATAAAAATTGATATAGAAATATTTAAAAAGACAATAAAAAAAAATTTAACTAGAGCAAAAACATACGAGTTTTTCATTGTAACTTTTCTATCTTGAACCAATATAAGGTAACTTTTACGTTCGCTGCTTAATAAATTATATTTTCACTCGGGATCTTTCAAAAAAAAAAAAAAAACAACCTTTGGCCCTTGTGCACATTAGGACTAAAAAGTTTACGGGGGCCAAAGTTTGGCATTTTCTGAAAAAATTAACTTAAAAAATTGTTAAAAAGTATTAGTTGTAAAATTAACTGAAAAAATAAGACATTATATTAAAAAAAAAACCTTTTTTACCTTTTAACACTTCACTTTTGTACTAAAATTCAACTACAAATGAAAATGTATTTTAAACCCTCCGTAACTTTTTTATTTTCTGTCGAGAATGTCTCACCTACCAAACAAAAAAAACCGCATATCAAAATTCCAATCCAATCAAAAGTTATAGATTTTTGACCGCCTTCTCGTCAAATGGTCCATTGTGCGACGTTCAAATATCGCCATTCACTTTTGAAAATTCATTGATTTTTTATGTAAGAAACGAATAAAATCATTTTTTTTTTATATCTCGAAAACCTGACGAGAGAAAAACCAATTAGATATTCGAATTCAACCCACCAAATTAACCTACGTAAGATATTTGGTTGCTCCAGTCCAAAACCTTTTTGGCTAATGTTATTAATTAATATTTAAAATGGTAAAGGAATTTTTTAGTCTTCTAAATCGCATAAATTCATTAAAACAAAGAATGCAGTCTTATAAGCTCTGCTAGTACATCACCCATTAACACATTCATATACGAAAACTATGTAATATTTTTAATTCATAATCATGATCGGCATAGATCATGTTGATATGTGGTTTTGTAGTAAACTTACATACTTTTACGGAGACATCACAGGAAATGTGTATTAAGCATTTGTGAGTTTTCATGTATTTATTTTTCATTCTTATTTTTTCATATGGTTTTTATATTTAGTTTATGCTCCAATTAAAAGACATACAAATGTTGAGCAATGTTAGCACGAGCTTATTTTCATTTGGAAATGCTTATATGGATATTTAAAATGAAAATACCTTAAATGCAATTTCTCAGCGGATAGCTGATTAATAAGAAGTAAAAAAAAACAGAAATATTGTAGGCAATGTCAATGAACTTAGTTTAATAATTAAAAAGAAAAAATAATTCTATGCAATTGATTACCAAGAAAGAAACTTGTTACAAAGTTTACTTCTAATTTATTTAGTGTAATTAAAATTGTATTTTTAATAATAGTTTTCCCAATGTTTCAAAAAATTTTTCGTTTTTCATTCCGGATCCTACAAAATATATACAGACTTTCCTTTTGCTTTCAACAGGACAGACAGCGATCCCAAACATACGACCCACAATGTTAAGGGTTTGGTTGCTTTATAACACCAGCAGCCAGCTACAATCAGCGCCAGAATTCCCGGATCTTAGCCGTATTGAACATTTGTGGGATTTGCTGGAGAGAATGATTTGAGAGCATCACCCAACTTCAAAAGAAATGCTGAAGAACGTTATTTGTGAGGAATAAGGAAAACTATCAACAGAGGAGGCGAAAAAGTTGGTCTTATCCCCATGCTCATGCGCTTATCAGAAGTCCTTCATCGCAAGGGATATCCCACTGAAAAGTACTGTTTTTAAACTCTTTCTTTTAACTCATACTCTCTGTCTGTCTATCTGTCTGTCTGTCGTGGGTCAATCCCATTTCCCCTTATCCAATTGATCTGAAAAATTGCCCATAGCCTTGTTGTGACTACAGATTAATTTTGGGGTAGTTACGCACAGTCACGCATAGTCACGGAGTGATCTAAATGTCATTTCCCCTCATCCAATCAATCTGAAACTTGGTCGATATACTTGCTGTAAAGAAAGATTAACTTCGACATAGTCACACACAGTCACGCATAGTCACGCCCAGTCACGGAATGATTTAAACCCCATTTCCCCTCATCCAGTCAATCTGAAACTTGGTCCATAGAATTGTTGTGATCAAAGATTAATTTTAAAATAGTCACGCACAATCACGCATAGTAATGCCCAGTCACGGAGTGATTTAAAATCCATTTCCCCTTATCCGATCAATCTGAAACTTGTCCGATAGACTTGCTGTGAAAAAAGATCAACTTTGACATAGTCACTCACAGTCACGCATAGTAACGCCCAGTCACGGAGTGATTTAAAATCCATTTCCCCATATCTGATCGATCTGAAACTTGTCCGATAGACTTGCTGTGAAAAAAGATTAATTTTAGAATAGTCACGCAAAGTCACGCACAGTCACGGAGAGATTCAAACCTCATATGTATAAGGAAAGAAAGAGTTTTAATAAAAACTTTGTTTTTATGGGTTACATTATTTATTAAATTTTTTATTTCTTTCACCCATTTCTCTTTTGTAATCATTCATTTTCTGGTAAAATTGCAAGTAGAGTTGTAGTTTTAAATATTTATTAACTTTTTCAAAAATTTTAAATTTTAAATTTTACATATAAAAAAATTTAGTTTTTATGGTTGCTTGTACGTTTCTTTGTGGTTAATAGGAGACTACACCACAGGACCGATCGTCTTGAAATGTTTACAGTCGGTAACTGCCTATCCGGAAGGAAAAATAGGCTATATTTTTTTAGATTTTTCTAGAGAATTTTTAACGTATAATTTTAATATATAATATCGCGGAAATAATGGACGGGATCTGACCAACGGGCCCACAGTGGTTCAAAACCAAAAAAAAGTGGTAATAAGTCTGGAACTTCTAAACTATTGGTTGGATGGGAATAGTATATTCTAGGCGATTGTAGTCAAGGATATAGGCTTTCAAAATATTTATTTTCGAGATACCCTGTTGTAACACAGGGTGAGCTACAGGGTGCCAAAATCGACCACCTCGAGTTGGAAAATGCTTTCAAAGCTTGTAACTTTTATAAATATGAAGTGATTTTTAGGTTTTTTAAATTTTTCCAATAACCATTAAATTATTAACAAAAAACATGCGTATACTACCTAGTTATCGCTTATGGTTTAAAAAATATTTGATTTTAAAAATCAACATTTGAACTTTTCACCAAATTCTTTCTTGGTTTTTCGCAAATAACATTTTTATTAAAATAGATAAAAAAAAAAATCTAAAAATTTGTGGCGATAGCCAGTACTTTTTAAAAATATACGTTGAAGTATTTTTGAATTGTGTCAAACCGTTTAGTGAGCACAAAATCTTAAAGTTGACTTTTTGAATCAGGTTCTAAAAATTGCAAATTTTTGCCACAAAATACCCTTCATTCTTTCACTTTTTTCTCACAACCTTGGTAAAACATGTATATATTTTTCTACATATTTTAAAAGAATATGCTTCAGGAATGGTTGTAAGCGAAATTTTTAATATTTTTGGACATGCACCCTACGTCCAGCATTGGACGAAATTGTGCAATTAAAAAAAAAAAAACTAAGTTTTAAAAGTGAATACAAAAATATCCGCTCGATTTCTTCAAATATTTCACCGCAGTATTAAAGCTCCAAATACTTTTATTTATCTGCCGCAATAAAATTCACCGCCGTTGCATAAACGTGGTCAGGAGGGCTTAAATGGTGAAAAAAGTCAAATTTTCATACGAATTTTTTTTGTTAGCATAAAAAACATATTAAGATTAGTTATTTTTATATTTTGTTTATTGATTCAGAACGGCATTTAAATTATCTAAAATACTTCAAAAAATCATTTTGATAACGTTAATAGTTTTTGAGATATTTATATTCAAATTTCAGAAAAAAATATAGAAAAACTATGGTTTTTCGTTTTTTTTTTTGGTTTTTTTGGTAAAGTGTTCCCAAAATTTTTGAATTTTACTTATTATTATATATATTGTTAAAGAAGACATATTTATCTATTCAACGATATATAACATGTCTATCAAATATATTGCAACATGCTGAAATAATGACCCCAAACCACACTCCACAGGCAAAAATTTAGCTATTTCTCTATTTGTTCATATAAATGGTCATTTACATAGTGAATGACGTATTTTTTTTTTTATTGTTTTTTGGTAAAGGGTTGCATACGTTTTTATTACTTCAAATAATTTTATATATCTTTTCAAAGAAGGTATAATTATAAGTTAATGGTGTATGAAATATTTACCTAATGAGTTTCAACTGATTTTATACAAAAAAAAAAACAGGTAAAAAGCCAATGCCTAAGATATTTTCATTATTAAATAACAAATATAACTAAATTTTTTTTAATTAGTATTTTTTTATTTGTTTTATAGTTATTTTCTACAAAACAATCAGAAATATCAAAAGATAAAAGATGTTTTATATCCATAGCTTCGGAATCATCATTTTCTATTTCAAGACTTATTTTTGGTAACCATTTTGTTCTTATGGAGTATATTACTGGATCTGATGTTATCAATAAATATTCCATTTAATCGGAATTTTGGGCTTCTTTGCTACATTTTCTTGTATTAAAAAGTCTAAAGTGTTTGACATCTCTGTTTCTAGCTTCTTGTGCTTCTTCAGTCAGTTCTCCCAAGGGCAGGATGCTATTTTGTATTATTTCTTTCCCATGAACTAATACTTTGTGTACAGTTGGTGTCATTGGCCTCCAAGGATATAAGTTCATTATTAATTCCTTAGTTTTACTAGCATATATTTTCAATTTCTCCGCATTAATTTGTTGTTTACTATTAATGACAGCTAATATTAATTTAAACCGTGCGATTAAAGCCGTGTCAATGCCAGTAATCAAATAAGTAGTTTCGGGATCTTCAAAGAAACGTCTTGCTGTATTACCATCATTTGAACTTCCATAGCCACAAAGAGGCTTATCGATAATTAGACCAAGTTGCATTTTAAATTCAATACTAATGATGTCACAAAAATTGTTGAAAAATCTATTTCTGAATTGCTTCCACTTGGTTGTCTATACTCAGAAAATCCAGATGTTCCATCGCATCCCCATTTACATATTAACGTAACTTCTGAATTGTTGCATATTTCTATTTCTTCTTCGCTAAATGTGGATATTATTCTAGATGCAGTGTTTTCAAGCAGAGACTTTTTCCGAACGTGATGAATGAATAGTAGAATCGGAAGCATTTTCCCAAATAACTCTGCAAAGTGAATAATACTTTAATGTAACCTCCATGATAGATTATACGTAAGTGATCTTAATAAACAAGAAACTCATGGTTACATACTGAAAATACTTTTTGAAAGGTAATATATCGGGCAAGTACTTCAACCAATACTTACATTTTGTTTTAGTGAATCTGAGGTTTTGGCTTTTACCTGTTTTTTTTTGCATAAAAAGGTATTGTGAATTACAGATATTTTGCAATAGGTATCAGAGTTTCGGGCAATTTTATGATCAGTTGAAACTCATTAGGTAAATATTTCATACACCATTAACTTATAATTATACCTTCTTTGAAAAGATATATATAATTATTTGAAGTAATAAAAACGTATGCAACCCTTTACCAAAAAACAATAAAAAACAAGTAAGAAAATTATAGTCGGTCTAGACCGACTATATGATACCCTATACCATGGTTTAGAGACCCTATCTTTCGGTCCAACTACTTCGATATAGAAAATAAGCATAAACCAAATTTGAGTGGGATTTTTATTAATTTTTTTGGCTGCGGATATGAAAAAGTTCATATCGGATGCTATATCTATAAAGGGACTAGGTCCAAAAATGGACCGATCCTGATCATGTTTGGTAAAGTCTCTTGTATTTTGCAAAAATATGTACAAACAAAATTTGAGAAGAATCAGTGCAATATTTTTGTTTTTTAATAGATTTAAGTGAAGATCGGGAAGCAGCTCTATATGGGGTCAAAGGGATCATTTTTCGACTACTCATTAGTGGATGTAATGAACGCATACAAACCCAATTTGAGTAAGATCTATATGACAATTTGGATCTTATGGCAATTTATGTCGATTTCATATGGGTAATTTGTATGGGGGCTAGGTCTGAACATGGACCGATTCTCACCAATTTCAATAGCGTTCATCCTATGGCCGATAAAATCTTATATACCAAATTTCATCAAAATATATTCATATTTGCGACCTGCAGTTTGATTACAAGCTTTACATGGACACACAGACGGACGGACGGACGGACGGACGGACGGACGGACATTGTTAAATCAACTCAGAAAGTGATTCTGATTCAATCGGTATAATTAAAGATGGGTCTAGGTCAAGTATTTTTGGTTGTTACAAACAGCAGCACAAAGTCATTATACCCAAACCACATAGTGGTATAGGGTATAAATACGTCATTCACTATGTAAATGACCATTTATATGAACAAATAGAGAAATAGCTAAATTTTTGCCTGTGGAGTGTGGTTTGGGGTCATTATTTCAGCATGTTGCAATATATTTGATAGACATGTTATATATCGTTGAGTAGATAAATATGTCTTCTTTAACAATATATATAATAGTAAGTAAAATTCAAAAATTTTGGGAACACTTTACCAAAAAAACCAAAAAAAAACTAAAAACCATAGTTTTTCTTAATTTTTTTCTGAAATTTGAATATAAATATCTCAAAAACTATTAACGTTATCAAAATGATTTTTTGAAGTGTTTTAGATAATTTAAATGCCGTTCTGAATCAATAAACAAAATATAAAAATAACTAATCTTAGTATGTTTTTTATGTTAACAAAAAAAATTCGTATGAAAATTTGACTTTTTTCACCATTTAAGTCCTCCTGACCACGTTTATGTAATGGCGGTGAATTTTATTGCGGCAAATAAATAAAAATATTTGGAGCTTTAATATTGCGGTGAAATATTTGAAGAAATCGAGCGGATATTTTTGTATTAACTTTTAAAACTTAGTTTTTTTTTTTTTAAATTACCCAATTTCGTCCAATGCTGGACGTAGGGTGCATGTCCGAAAATATTAGAAATTTCGCTTACAACCATTCTTGAAGCATATTCTTTTAAAATATGTAGAAAAATATATACATATTTTACCAAGGTTGTGAGAAAAAAGTGAAAGAATGAAGGGTATTTTTTGGCAAAAATTTGCTATTTTTAGAACCTGATTCAAAAAGTCAACTTTAAGATTTTGTGCTCAGTAAACGGTTGGAAGCAATTCAAAAAATACTTCAACGTATTTTTTTAAAAAGTACTGGCTATCGCCACATATTTTTAGATTTTTTTTTATCTATTTTAATAAAAATGTTATTTGCGAAAAACCAAGAAAGAATTTGGTGAAAAGTTCAAATGTTGATTTTTAAAATCAAATATTTTTTAAACCATATGCGATAACTAGGTAGTATAAGCATATTTTTTGTTAATAATTTAATGGTTATTGGAAAAATTTAAAAAACGTAAAAATCACTTCATATTTATAAAAGTTACAAGCTTTGAAAGCATTTTCCACCTCGAGGTGGTCGACTTTGGCACCCTGTAGCTCACCCTGTGTTACAACAGGGTATCTCAAAAATAAATATTTTGAAAGCCTATATCCTTGACTACAATCGCCTAGAATATACTATTCCAATCCAACCAATAGTTTAGAAGTTCCAGACTTATTACCACTTTTTTTGGTTTTGAACCACTGTGGGGCCATACAAAGTAAATATTTAATAAAATATATGTATGTGGGGAACTGTAATAGTGAAAGCCTTGGGACTTCGTCTAAATTCGTGGGTTAATAATGTGAATAGTCAAACACAAAATGGGCGGGATCGGACTGAAAATCGCGAATAACAAAAATCACACAAAACAAAAATCGCCAAATTCCAAAATCACCAAAACCGAAAAAAATCGCGAATAACAAAAATCACCAAAATAATAAATCAAAAATCGCCAAAACGAAAATCAAAAAATTCCAATGTCAAAAATCGGAAAAAATTACTAAAAAAAAAAAAACAAAAATCCCCAAAGTCAAAAATCGTCAAAACCGAAAATCACGAATAATAAAAATCGCCAAAAAAAAAAAAAAAAATTGCCAAAACCGAAAATTGCGAATAACAAAAATGGCAAAAAAAAACAAAAACGCCAAAGTCAAAAATCGCCAAAAACCAAAATCGCCAAAGTCAAACGCCGTTTTTTATTTCGTTACGATGGGTGTAGCGAAGCGCATCGGGTTACGGCTGGTATTAAATAAACAAAATAGTATTTTTTTTGGAAAATAAAATTGGATCACTATATAGAATATAACTTTAAAAGTTTTGATGTACTTGTGCGTACAATTTATCTTGCTAAGTGTATAAGAAATTATAATAAATACTGATAAAAAAAATAAATCTAAAAAACTGCATCACTATATAGCAGGGGTGGGCACGTAAATGGCTTGTTGGGCCAAATTTGGAATTTCACCTATTAACGGTGGGCCGCACTAGTTTATTTCTGTAAAAATATTCATTTTGAAACAAAAAAGCAAAAAAAAAAAAACAATTCTTAAACAAACATAAAATTTATTAATTCATTTCATACACATTACAAATATATTTTATACTGAAATATTTATAAAAATAATGTTATATTTTAAAATTTTTTGAGATCAAAGAATTTCATTTTAAATAAAATAAAAAAAAGGAATTATATAAAAATAAAATAAAAATATAGGTAACAAAAAATAAAAAAGAAATTAGGAAGAATTTTTGATTATTTCTTTAAAATCAGGTGTGTAGTTTGTCAAAGTTGTCCGAATGAGTTCCGAAAGATGTTGATTTGTTACACATGAACGATTTTTGTTTTTAACATTTTTCATGTTGGAGTATAGAGATTCATTGTGCCAAACATTGAAAATAAACGAGCAGCACCTTTTTTCAATTATGGATATTGGGTTTCGTTAACAAGTTTCCAAAATCCATCTGGAGAAGTTGATTTGTGATGCATTTTCAATACAATATCATCCTTCATTTCTAACAACTCCAATTTTCCAACATCTGGTTTTCCAAGAATTATATCGGATAATAAAAATTCATCATTTAGGACATCACACAAAAACGGGTTAACAAAAACTGAGAATGTTGCTTGAAGTTGTTTGAGATCCTCAAATCTACATTTAAAATTTTCATGAAATTGTTTTAAATTATTTATGTATTCTTCCAGCTTATCGTCTTGTATATTATTTACTTTCAATTTTAAAAGAGGAAAAAATTTAAATTTTTTACATTCGAGGACTTTTATCTCGTGGCAATTCAAATTTGTTAATTACTTCGAAAAGCGCATTTTCTACATCAATGCCTCGCGTTGTTTCAGAAAGAGCTACAAGGTCTAACATTTCTTCATTGATACAGACCTTATGAAGATCGCCAATTGAGGAACGTCGCTAACATCTGTGGATTCATCAAGAGCTAAACTAAATACTGCAGAATATTTTAGTTCGTTTTTTAAACTTGTTTCAATAAAAGTGCTGATATCTTCAATCCCACTCTCGGTTGTGCGCCGTGATAAAGAAAGCTGATCTATTGCTTTATGCTTCCCCATAAGGACGTTTATCACGGGCAATATCCCAAGCTATTATGTAACTTGCTTCAAGTGATCTGTCATTTCCGTGGCTAAAAGACGAAATAATGTTCTGTTCTTTTGCAATATTTGACTGCAATGCCTTCAGTTTAGTCTCTCTAAGATTAGTATTAAGGGGATAATCTTTGGCAAATTGTGAGTGAAATTTTTCATGATGTCTACTTAAATTGTAAAGTTTGTTATGTGGTACAGTAATTTTGCAAATGAGCACATAGGTATGTCCTTATTTTCAACAAATCCGAATTTGTATGTCCTTTCGGACTGGAATTTTCTGTTTTCATCACATATCTTACGTTTTTTTATTGCTCGTTGATGCCATTTTAATTCCGTAAAAGTAAAAAGCGAGACCGATATATGTTGAGTATTACCAGTTAATTTCAATACAATGAACATGAGATATAATTAAAAAATCGTCCAATTTGCCAATTTTAGAAATTTTTTAAACAAAATTTTAAAGTTCAATTGAATTATTTTTCAAAACATGCTTTTATGAAAAAAATTTTTATGAAGTGGTTGGTACAATATGTATAAAAAATTTAATGGTTTCTGTTCCAAAAGATAAAAAATTTCTAGTTTTAATGAAACATTTAATTATCGGGACTGCTCTCATCTCCAAGCATTCAGGACAACAGGGCTTTTACTGAAAAAAAGCAAAAATAAAAAATGGAAAACATAGTGTTTTTTTCAAATTATGCGATTTTTGTCGGTTTAGTGCTTTTTGATATTTTAAAGTTGACAACCCTGAAAATAATGATCTACAAAAAATTATTATTATGCTCTGTCGTTTGCACTTCAAATCATGGGTGTGTTTTGCAAACATACAATTTTTAAAATGCATTTTTTTTGTACATGCTACATTGTTTCTAATAGAAAAAATGAAGCATGCTAACAGACGTTACATTCAAATAATTTGTATTATTTTTGTGGCCCAATTGAAAATTTATACTCGTATTAATGCTATTTTTTAACAATACTTTGAAATTTTGGTATTAATGTTTTGATTTCTTTTTTCTTTTTGAATTAAATCTAAATAACATTTTGGAATTTTTTTTTTAAATTTATATGGGGCCGCATAAAATTCGTTCGGGGGCCGCATTTGCCCATGCCTGCTATATAGAGAGAACTTTAAAAGTGTTGACTGCGCTTGTACGCATAGTTTATCTTATTAAGTGTATAAGAAATCTATAATATTTATAGGCTAGGCGATTCCTTGTGACCGATGTTTTGTTCTACCGTTTTATCCAGATTTTGATTAAACGTATATTATTTGAAAGATATTTGTTTTTAGCCGTTTTGCAGATTTACAGATTTTTAATTTTTTTCCTTTATTTTGAGTAAATTGCATTTAAAGTTGCTACTAATACATACATAAAATTATACATATGCTATGTGTGTTTTATTAAATTTGCTAATGTGTTTACTAATGAATTTGTTATCTTCAGTCACAATAAAAATAAACCATAAAAGTGTTGGTTTGTGAATTGGCTAAGTTGAAAAAAAAAGCTGCTAGAAATTGCACTCGAATTTCGAGCGCTGGAATCTGCTAGTTATAATAAATACTGATAAAAAATAAAAACTTTTAACTATAAATTTAAATGGTATTAGAACTTAAAGGTTGACTAACTGTATTAAAATGAGAACGCTACACAACATTCGTTATTATATTGAGTTTAAGACACTTGTGGTGGGTATCAAAGATTCTTGTTTTTTCTCAGGGAATAATTAAAAAAATTTACTTTGCTTTTAATTTAAATTTTTTTTTTTATGTTAAAAAATAAAATGTATGAAAATATTGGTATTGTGATATATACATAAGTACATATATAAAATTTAAATAATTATTTTAAAATATATCTATATATATATATATATATATATATATATATATATATATATATATATATATATATTACATGATTACATGACTCACATATTTTATTTAAATTCAGCTTGATTTTTCATACAAAAGAAATTCGTCGTGCAAGTAAATATTACATAGAGACTTCTATTTCTGCTTACAATTTCAATACAAACTAATGAATCCACTGATGATCATCATTATTTTGTTTGACAATAGTTAATGCGGGATATACCCACACATTGCTCCGTATTGTGTGCATATGCAACAGTGTGTATCTAAAGTGAAACAAATTGATGAATGACCTCTAACTAAGGGAGAGCTGAGTTAAGACACTCGAGAATGCAATGAACATAAATAAAACAGCCTCAGAAAAGAAGCAGGCCATTTCATCTATTTATCTTACATCGCAACGTGTAGTATTTTGATGTGATTTATACTTTCACTATTCGAAGTAATTCAAATCACAGCATACCACTGTCACGTTATCATAAACTTCTGGCATAATTCACAAATTTAGACAATTTTAACTAAGGCATTTAACAAAGTGATCTAATGAATGGTGTGAGCGGAGTGGCGCTTTCCCATAAACAACGTGAATAAAAACAGAAGAAAACAGATTATAATAAATTGAATGCTCCATTAGTAAAGAGATGGGAAAACATCAACAAACAGCCAAACTATCGAAACTAATAAAGATTTTTGCACTCTTTTTTCTAAAACATATTTTAAAATTTTCCCATACCTTATAATTTTATGTAAGGGAGGGGAGCAAGTCCTCCTCTTTTAGCTACTTAAGTACTTAAGGATAGAAATTTTCTAAATACAAGGCTTGTTATTACATGTTATTTTATACTAATTGTTTTTAGTTTCTTAGTTTTACACACACACACACACACACAACCAGACACACATCATGTCGTTCTTGTATTTTCTACAAAATGATAAATTATT
This sequence comes from Cordilura impudica, assembly GCA_963682025.1. Classification (NCBI taxonomy): domain Eukaryota; kingdom Metazoa; phylum Arthropoda; class Insecta; order Diptera; family Scathophagidae; genus Cordilura; species Cordilura impudica. The sequence goes on from OY821517.1 coordinate 121,934,790, forward strand.
TAACGTTCTGGGAAATTGCTAATGTTTTTATGCTTCAAATATCGTAAGAGTAACCACATTCAAAAGTATTGTGGTTGTCCACTTCTGTTTTCCTTACTTTTGTTTTGTAGTGAGTGTGGTTTGATTTCATGCTGCTATTATGGGGGTTGACCTTAAGATATGACTTCATTATTGGATGCTAATGCAACATTTGCCTTGTTCAGTGTATTTGGTGTCATATTATGAAATGTATGCACTTGTTTATTTCTTTTAAGTTCGGATTACGTTGAACATTATTTAATTGTCACAACTTCATTAATTTACATTAAAAGTGTACACTAGGGGTAAAACTTTTGAATAATTTTTGAAAATATCAATCTATGGTATATCCATACCATATACGAACCCTAACCATTATTAATTCGTACACCAAACATTTTTTAACAATAAACCTTCTAGACTACACATTTTACGAAATAATATCGACTACGTCACAAACGTTGTATGTTTCTGAAAGGCTGTTTTGTTCAGCCCAATTCTAAACAAATATTCCGCATGAAATTTCTCACTTTTCCCTTTTCTCCTATTATGAATATAAATTCCTTCGGAAAAAAACTCGATGGGAAAAATTTAGTTATTCTCAATGCACTTGAATTTGGCTTTTTTCCCTAAAAAAAAATTTCACTTACAAAACAGAATAGAGTTTACTTAAATATGTAAGTAGTATTTTGATAAAGCAAAATTTAAATAAAAAAAATAAATATTTTATTGGTTTTATAGACCGAAGACCACAAATAAAGCCCAACTTCAACTTTTGTTAACTCTAATGAAATCCAAATCAGGCATTCATTGCGGTTTCCATACATTCAGCCCGCAATTGTCTTCTTGCAATCCTTTGGCTATTTCGTGGTTGTTATTCTACAACACCAATTTCCTCCACAAGTGCTCGCATCATAGATAAGCTTTCATTTTTGGTGTAATTTTTCTTTCAAATAATTTTATTTGCGTTTGCACACAAAAAAAAATAGAAAATTTATTGTCAATAAGCAAAACGACTGGCTTCAAAATTCGATGATGTCAGTTATTCATTTTTTTTTCACGCGGGATTTATAATTGGAGGAGTTTTATTTCGAGAGGAGTATTTCCCGTGAGAAAGAAATTCCTTGAGAATATTCGTAATTGGGCTGATTACAGTACGCGACAAATCCAGACTTTTTTTTTGGGCACGCAAATCTCTATCACCGACTGAAAGTACTTGGTAAGTATGCAAATATGGGGTATAACATTTGGGGCTCCGAGGTAGAAATTTCGCGAAATCGCGGTTTGAAATAAAATTTTTTTCGAGAAACGATTGGTTCATAAAAATTAAAATATATGGCTAACGAGATCTCTGATTAAAATTCTACATTTACATTTGTTTCATGAAATTGGTCGGTGAATATTTTTTTTAGAACATTTTAACCCTCAAGCTCCTACGGAAGTCGGCCTTTTAGGCCCTTGTTTCCAAAATGTTCAAAATTATACCGTAGGTACGTACATTTTTGACATAATATATTCAAGAAAAATGTAGAGGTAACAATTTCAGTAGGGGTCTTCATAGACACGACAAAAAATCCACGTGAGGTTTCTCCACCAGACGCAAAAAAAAATCCATACAAAATTTTCAATAGAAAAAAAATAGGAATACAATCAAACTATGCAATATAAATAATGGAAAGCAATTTAATCCTCTTTTTCTCAGATCGCATTAAAAAAATGGTTGAGATCCAAAGCAAATACGAGGACGGATCAATAAGTCCGTGACTTTTAGAATGAAACACAGTTTTTTTTGCAAAAAAAAAAAAAAAAAAAATATTTTTCAACATAATCTCCTTTTAGCTCAATACACTTAGTATAACGTTTCTCCAACTTTTGTATCCCTTCCAAAAAATAGGATTTTTCGAGGTCCATAAAATAGGCAATTTTTATCAATAATTTCATAGTTGGAGCGAAATCTCTTTCCACCGAGCCATTTCTTTAGGTTTGGAAATAGGAAATAGTCACTGGGGGCTAAATCCGGAGACCATGGCGGATGAGATACCAAATCGTAGCCCAATTCATGGAATTTTGCCATTGAGAAACGATTACGTTTATGGTCAATTGAGAGCAAACGCGGCATCCATCTTGCAGACAGCTTGCTTAAACCCAACTGATTATTTAAATCCAAACCACACTGCCATATGAAATGCCTATAGCATCAACAATCTCACGCACTTTTACTCTTCGATCGGCCAACACCATATCGTGGATTTTTTCGACATTTTCGGGTGTATTGACTTCAATTGGCCGTCCAGAACGTTCAGCGTCATTTGTATTAGTGCGACCACAGCGAAAGTCAGTAAACCACTTTTTTACCATTGAAATCGATGGTGCAAAGTCCGCATAGTATTTATCAAGCTTTTTCTTGGTTTGATTGACGGTTTTTTTTCGCAAAAAATAATGTTTAATGAGCACTCGAAATTCACTTTTTTTTATTAAAAAAAACCACGAGGTTGTATGTTTTGAACAGTTGTTAACCGCAAAGTAAATGACGGAACTTGCTCAAAATTTTACAGCAGTCTATTAACAGGTAGTACTTGATGGCAGCAGTGTTGTATTTCATATAACTACAAGGGAAGTTTAAAAAATCACGCACTTATTGATCCGCCCTCGTACTCTCCAAAATGGTAATCGTTATTCCTAAGTTCTACTAAACTGACTGGTGATCCTTCAACAACACATCGTTTGAATAAAAGCAAAAACCTCGCAATCATTAAACAAATAAATAATTTGATTTTGATCTAAAAACAATATTCTACGCAATTCTTCATTTCGTCAAAAATTTATTCAATTGTTAATCGCGGGTGAAATTTAGTGCTTGAATGATGAAGTGCGATTTGAATAAGTTCTGTTACGTTTGTGGATAATATGTTTGTAAAAAAATATACAAAGAAAACTAAATTCAGACTGTTCAAATGCCTATAAAAGCTATTTTAATATGAGTGTTATAAAAGATAAAAAGTCGGCTCCAAAAACAGTGTGCAAAAACTGCAACAATCGTTTATTGGAGTGGAAAAACCATAAACATCGTGGTATGCTGTTTACCACTCCATGGATATGGAATAATCCTGGAATTCATAATAGAGCTAATTGCTATGTATGCGCTAATGCAGGTAGGTACATTTAATTTCCGGATTTGAAAGTATAATTCATTTTTTGCGGTTTTGAATTTATGCGATTCGAAAACTACAGATTTTCATGGAAATTTACTTTCATTTAAAAAATCGATTTCTTTAAAGCTAAAATGTTTATTATAATTTTTTTCACTTTCATTCTTAAATTTTATTAAATTGTGCAGGAGCAATGAGTAATAAAACATGCAGAAAAAACATAAATATATATCTGTGGTATCTCAACCATATTCTTAATGTGGATCTCAACCATATTCTTAATGCTATCTGAGAAAAAAAAAGGATTAAATTGCTTTGCATTATTTATATTGCGTAGTTTGATTGTAATTGCTGTTTAGATTATATCGATATTTTTTTTTTTTTTTTTTTTATTTATTGAAAATTTTGTATGGAGGAGAAACCCCACATGGAATTTTTTTCGACCCTACTGAAATTGTTCGCTCTAAATTTTTCTTGAATATATTATATCAAAAATGTACGTAGTTACGGTATAATTTTGAACATTTTGGAAACAAGGGCCTAAAACCCCGAATTGAGGGTTAAAATGTTCTAAAAAATTATTCACCGACCAATTTCATTGCACAAATGTCAATGTAGAATTTTAAACAGAGATCTCGTTAGTCATATGTCTATAATATTAATAGGCTAGGCGATTTTTTGTTACCGATATTTTGTTCTACCGTTTTATCCCGATTTTGACCAAACGTATAATATGTATTTGAAAGGTATTTCTTTTTAGCTGTTCACCAGATTCACATATTTTTTAATTTTTTCCTTTATTTTGAGTAAATTGCATTTAAAGTTGCTACTAACACATACATAAAATTATACATATGCTATGTGTGTGTTTATTAAATATGTAAATGTATTTATTAATGAGTTAGTTATCTTCATTCACAATAATAATAAACCAAAAAAGTACTGGTTTGTGAATTGACTAAGTTGAAAAATAAAGTTGGCTAGAAATTGCACTCCAATTTCGAGCGCTGGAATCTGCTAGTTTTAATTATTATGAACCAAACTTTTCTCGAAAAAAAAAAAATTTCAAACCGCGATTTCGCAAAATTTCTGCCCCAAATGCTATATCACATATTTACATACTTATCAAGTACTTTCAATCGGCGATAGAGATTTGCGTGTCCAAGACATCTTGTTGCAGTGTGTTATCTTTAAATTCATAAAATATTTGCACATATTATGATCCACTGATTTAAAAATGTTTTAAAAATTTGACGATGTTTTAAAAAATTTCAACTAACCGATAGTCCATTATATTTTATAAAAATAATTTGACCACTATAAAATCGTACAGTGGATAATTTTCGAATTTAAAATTGTGTAACGCCACCTTTGATTTTTAAAACAGCTTCTAATCGCTTTGACATTCTACTTATACTTTTTTACACTATTCAGGTCTAAGGTCTACAGTTTTCTGAATTTTAATTTTCAAACCTCTAAGAGTACATTATGTGTCATTTCTTAACTTTTCATGAGAGCCCTACAGGTTTACAATTGGGTTGAGGTCTGGGCTAGATGATGGCCAATCCCGAACATAATTCCATTTTCATGTTGCCTTTTTTTCTTTTGCTGTATAGGAAGATAAACCATCATGTTTGTACTGATGGAATGATATTTTCTTACAATATCTTCTGTCTTCGATTTCTATATACATATATGTATAAAAATGATAGTCTATGTTTTTGAAGTTTATAGCAGTCATGTATTACACAGTGTAATGTATATTAATAAAAACCATTTTATTTTCTAACAAACATATAACTGTCGCTTTTTAGCGCTTTTAATTTCATTCAAATTTAGAGTCTTTTTGCGCTTTTTGGTATACTGTTCCTTTATTACTTTGCAGCAAATGAAACAAAAAAAGAACGCGGAAAGAACACAGGAACATAGTGGCTCAACATCCGAATCTAGCCTTAAATTTTTTTTACATTTTTGATGTTCCGTCATTCATTAATTAAAAATAAATGAGCGAACTTCGATTTCATTAAATTAGTATGACGTTGGAATGTCAGACAATATAATAAGATTCTACGTCCACAGGATGATTCTGTTCCTTTTATTGATGCTTAGTTTTGGATTTTTGAGTATAAAAAACTTTAAATCGATTTTCTCAGAAGCAACATTTTTCAAGTTCGAGAACATCATAACTCAAAATCTACTAACCGATCCTTTTGAACAGGGAATCAGAATTTTTTAGCGAAATTCGCGTTTTTCACTTCATAATGCTGCCAAAAATTAAAAAAATCGAAAAAAAAACTTACTGACTACCTAGGGAAACATATCATATAAACGTATTTCGATTTTTTATTCAGATGATCGTGGCGACTCCGGCGTTTCGCTTGTTTATTGATATTTTTAATTGAAAACTTTTTCAAAGATGCTTTAAATGTTATACTAAACGTGTATATTAAATAAATAAATCGACATTATTCGTATCTTCAAAAAAAAAAAAAAAATATTGAAAATACACATTTTTTCGCCTTAAAAACCGCCCCCTTCACACTATTTCAATTTATAAAATATCTTGAAGAGCTGTAATTTGGATCCAGACAAAATTTAAAGTTTATATAGAATATTATTAAATGTATGTTATTTAAATTAAAATTAAAATAAACTGTTTTCATCTAATGTACGCTTGAAGAATAAACTGTATGAAAAAATTCGAAACTATAACTGATTAACTAATTATTCACTACCCCACTTATGTTAGAAAAGCAGGGATGATGGAGTTGATAAAGAAAACCTACTTTCGGAACATTCTAAAACCTATGACTGATTTTGAACTTTTTTACCTCTTTATTTTTTATATGATATAATCTTAAAAAGATTTTAAAATTTATTTTCAAATAATCTCAAAAGGGTTCCCTCGGCAGCTTTATATCAAAATATTATTTTTGAACGTTCAACGCTTTTGCACTTTAAGTATGACAATTTTTTATGTCGAAAAAATAAATTTAAGAACAATTAAGAAACTATAGTCGGTCTAGACCGACTATACGATACCCTATACCATGGTTTAGAGACCCTATCTCTTCGGTCCAACTAAATGGATAAAGAAAATAAGCATAAACCAAATTTGGGTGCCATTGTTATTACTTTTTTTTGGCTGCAGATATGAAAAAGTTCATATCGGGTGCTATATTTATATAGGGACTAGGTCGAAAATGGACCGATCCTGACCATATTTGGTAAAGTCACTTATATTTTGAAAAAATATACACAAACCAAATTTGAGAAAAACCTGTGCAATAGTTTTGTTTTTTGATAGATTTAAGTGAAGATAGGGAAGCAGCTCTATATGGGGCCTATGACTAAGAATCGTCCTATAGGGATTTTTTTGGACTACTGATTAATGGATACAATAAACATATACAAACCCAATTTGACTAGGATCTTTGTGATGGATCTTATGGCAATTTATGTCGATTTCATATGGGTCATTTGTATGGGGACTAGGTCTGAACATGGACCGATTTTCGATAGCATTCATCCTATGGCCGATAAAAGCTTATATACCAAATTTCATCAAAATATATTCATATTTGCGACCTGTAGTTTGAATACAAGGTTTACATGGACACACAGACGGACGGACGGACGGACGGACTTCGCTAAATCGACTCAGAAAACGATTCTGAGTCGATCGGTATAATAAAAGGTGGGTCTAGGTCAAATATTTTTGGTAGTTACAAACAGCAGCACAAACCACATAATGGTATAGGGTGTAACAATATATATACACTTATAAAAAATCAAAACATTTAAATTTTTTTTTGGCTGATTGTTAGATAATTTTATTTATCATGTCTGATATATACTGGATTATATTGAATATATCGGCAAAAAGTTATATTTTCACCTACTTTGTAATTTTAATTTTAATATCCTTAAAAATATACTTACAAGAACTTGGAGATCTTCAATGTATTTTAAAAGTGGAGAAGCTCGTAGTTTCTTTCGAATCTATTTAGAATTCTGATTATATCTAAATATTTGTTTATTTCTCTGTAGTTGATAAAACAAACTTTTTGATTTTTTCAAAACATTTAACAAAAACCCTCAGTGCTTTTTCCTAAATCTTTTCAAAACATTGTTTTCTTTTTCATTCAACTTAATTATCAGTAACATGCGTATTTATGGGAATTCAAGCAATTAAAATTGTGTGATCTTGTTTTGTTATTATTATTCACTAGTTTTTAATCGTTGCAATTGTATAACAATTCATTCATTTATTTTTCATATGACAAATGCAGCATTAATTGTTTAAGTGTTAGTTTATACACATTGCTACATACATATTGCGGTGGAACTTGTTCTTCGATTTTAAAGAATCCAAGTCAGGGATTTTCTGATTACTTAGAGTTTTAAATTTAATAATTTCAGAAACGTATGTAAATGTAAAGGTGTAGTTTAGTTTCTTTTATTTTAAGATTTTGTCCATATTTTTACCAATTCTACAATTTGAATCTATTCACCTTTGAATTTTATTCTATTTATTAATACGTGAAGGAAAATTTTTTCATTCCTTTATAAGCATAATCCGGGCACGGGGGAGTGTGAAAATTGGCACAGTTATAGTTCATATGGAGGAGAAATGTAGAATTTAAAAATTTATGTATAATATTTGTTAAAAATATATTAAATTAAATAAAATAAAATATTAATGATAAATAATTTTATAAGAGCCTAAATGTATGCTAATCAATAATTCTTTGAATTTCATTATAACCGTATATCACACACCCTGTGCTGGATTGTGAATTGCCTAACATTGTTTAGCATACCTTTATGCTCTTTTAAACTTATTTATTATCATACATTTTATATATATATGGGGCGTTTTATGTCAAGAGACCCAACTTTTGGGTCTCTTCCGATCGGGCTGAAATTTACACCAAGGTCAGTCCTACTGGATAGTAGCTTAGACACAATTTTTCAACTAGATCGGTCAAGAACATTTTGGCCAAACAGGTGTTTTTTCTCATCAATGTAACTTTTTACCTATTGTTGTTAGCAAAATTTGCCCCGAATAGTTTAGATAGCTATTTCTTCAATCTTTCGGGAAAAAAATTTAAAAAAAAAAAATTTTTTTTACTATTTTTTTTTTGCAAAATCAAAAATTTGTTTGACTTTTTTTCAAAAAATGCCCTTTTTTGCTCAAAAGCAAGCCAAGCCTTTTTCATTTAAGAGTTTCTTGGTCGCTTAAGGCCCATTTACATGATACCACTCAGTCGTATGATTTTTCGAAATAAAAATCCGATGAAATTCATCGGACTGTCATAAAGTCGTACCGACATTATTTCTGCATACTTAGGCCATTTACACCATAACACTCAAGTCTTATGAAAACAACTGTTTAGAATAATAAGCAAATTTATTTTGAAATTTATATTTTATTTTCACTTTCTTTGTTTCTGTTTACCATTTTTTTAATATTACCAAAAAAAAACAACTCTGGTCCGATGAAAATGGCAAGTTTTTAGAAATGTTTCAAAAACCATCGGACTTCGAAAATGAAATCCTACAGACTGTCAATTTCATAACAAAAGCTTTTTACATCATACGACTTTTTCATAATACTCGAATTTCTGACAGATCGTATTACAAAGTGTGATAGTGTAAACTGGCCTTTAGTGGGATGCGAGTGGGATATCTACCAAAAAAAAATGTTTTGTAACTCAAGACAACGGTTTTTTAATTTTTAGCATATGCACTAATTTAAATTTTTTCCTATTAGTGTGTAAGTGTTTCTAAAACCTTCAAAATAAAATGTATACTGAGAAACTAGACAAATTAACCTTTCCGACGGTATGTAACATACCTAACTAAAATTTCATACCTTCGATACTGTAATACCCGCAATATGTTAACCTCAGGAAAAAAATCACTTTTTTTCTATAGAAATGTTGAAAAATTATTTTTTTTTTATTTATTTTTAATAATAATTAAATTAATATATAATAATAATAATAAAAAAATAAATAATTTATTAGATCCACTTATAACATAACTATATTTTAATTAATTTATTGTAGCTGGTGAAGTATTTAAGTTTTGTAAATTTTTAAATACCCAGTCTTTCATCCAGCTTATTTATCGCCTTTATTTGCTGCTTTTTTGCCAATCTTTTCTTGGCGTTACTAAGTTCAGCTGTTGATTTCGCTGCTGGTTTCTTTTTTGGCTTTGGAAAGAAATCACATTGAGTGGAGGCAGAAAACTTGGGTCTTCCGTCTACGAGCGATATAAAAGCAATCGCATATAAGATGCGATCTTGATGATAGTTTTCTGCGAAATCATATGATATAACGAATTCACCAGACTTCAAATGTATCTTCAAATCCTTAAAGTATGACCATTGCTCTTTGACTAGAAAGTCATGGGTTCTCAAGTTTAACAATCCCGTACACATTTCTTCCACAAAATCATTCACATTTAAAATCATTGTTTTCAATATGCATCTGTCAGTCTGAATCCAAGATCCTCTTATATATTTATCGCGATCAAAAGAGTTGATTAAATTCTCTTTGATGAATGTGGTTTCCGGGCAATTTGAACATTCACCTAAGTGGCAAGAAGTTATTGAATTATGAGACATAGTCAATTTAAGGCCATCTCGGCAATCGTGTAAGTCTTCTGGCGAATCATCTGTTAAGTACTTTAATTTGAGTTCCTTCAACATCAGTTTAATCAACAGCTGAACCTAGTAACGTCAGAAAAAGGTTGGCAAAATAGCAGCAAATAAAGGCTATAAATAAGCTGGATGAAAGTCTGGGTATTTAAAAATTTACAAAACTTAAATACTTCATCGGCTACAATAAATTAATTTAAAAAATAGTAATGACATAAATGGATCTAATAAATTTTTTTTTTTTATTTTTATTATTATCATTATATATTAATTTAATTATTATTACAAATAAATAAAAATAATAATTTTTCAACATTTCTATAAAAAAAATGTGATTTTTTCCTGAGGTTAACATATTGCGGGTATTACAGTATCGACGGTATCGTCGGAAAGGTTGATTTTGTCTAGTTTCTCAGTATAAGTTTTATTTTTAAGGTTTTAGAAACACTTGCACACTAATAGGAAAAAATTCAAATTAGTGGATATGCCAAAAATTGAAACACAGTTGTCTTGAGTTACGAAACATTTTTTTTTTATAGATATCCCACTAAGCGAACAAGAAACTCTTAAAGGGAAAAGGCTTGCTTTTGAGCATAAAAATGTCGTTTTTTGAAAAAAAAGTAAAAAAAAATTTTTTAGTTTTTAACATTTTTTTTTTTCGAAAGATTGAAGAAATAGCTATCTAAACTATTTGGGACAAATTTTACTAAGAACAATAGGATGAGAAAAACACCTGTTTGGCCAAAATGTCAAATTTTGACCCCCCTCTAACTCAGAGTGTTTGAGACGTTGAAATATTGTGTCTAAACTACTATCCAATACAACTAACCATGGTACAAATTTCATCCCGATCATTGTTGATTAAAAAACAATGAAAGAAAAAAATTAAGACAAAATTAAATATCCTAGAATTAGCACTCGCATTTCGAGCGCTGGGTTATGCTAGTTTAACTTAATTTATACTTTATGTTAAAGTCTATAACTACCATTGATATCTATTAGTTTGCAGAGATTTCCCTATGTTTTTTAGTTGTATTTTTTTTTTTTTTTAATAAAATGTTGAATTTTTAAGGAATTTGATCCGTTTTATACGATATTTTTAAGCGCATAATACGGTTTACGTAGAGTATATTTTAGGTTTCTCTGCTTATGACAAATATCAAACTGTTATTTCAATCAATTAACAAATATATATTTTGCAATTTTTGTACTTTAATATGTACCCGTTTAAATATGTTCCATCCTAATGTACATACGATACATATGTAACATATATAATTCATTCATAATTGTCATTTATAACTTAATAGATTTGTTTATAATTTAATATCTGAATATAAACAAATTTTGTTTAAATTTTTGTAACAAAAAGACATGTGTTTTAGTATTAAACATGTTTGTATAAATCAGGAAAATGAAAAGGGTCACTTCAGAATATTATTTAAAAAAAGTGCCAGTTATGAACTTGAGAAAATATTGTACTCGGAGAAAACATTATGTTGCAGTTTCGGTACAATTGCGATTTTACGAATGCCTTTTTCACTGAACTTTTGTTGATCTTTACAATATGTATAACATAGGCTTTCTACTATGAAAATGTCTTTTTAATAAGTAATTATTTGTAAATGCTTGGTTAAAATTTATTTTAATATGTAATATCTCAATAAATTTAGAATCGAACTACAGGCTAAATATACTGTCGTTAACGTTAACTGAAAATTAGTATACATATAAAAAGCATGTTATTTTACATTTTCAGTAGATTTAAAAGTATCTGACAATGGACAGATGAATGATTTTGCTTTTTATTATTATTTTTTATTATTATTTATATAGAAATAACAAAAACAAACCAAAGTTTCAACAATGTTTATAAACATATGTTGCAGCAACATGTTATATACGTAATTAGAACTAAAATAAAATTGTATTTTAACAAACAGTAAAAGAAGGAATAAATAAATTTAAGAATATTTTTTAAATGAAAAAAGAAAACAAGTAAGGGTGTTAAATTCGACTGTGCCGAAGCTTTGATACCCTCCACCTGCGTCTTAAATTCAATGCTGGGTACGGCTACCGCTTTAAAATTGTTGCCGATACTAAAACTTTAAATTCGAATATCAGTTAAATTTTAAGTTATTTGCTTTTCTCTTATAATTATTGTTTTTTGTCTTCCGTAGAAAAATTATTCAATTATTTTAAAATCAAAAATTACAAAACAAAACGTACTTAAAAACAATTACTTTTGTTAAAAATTTAGGTTTTATAAATAGGTAGTTTAAAAAGAGGGTACTTTTATAACAAATTTACTTTTTAAAAAAAGGTACTTTATTTATAAAAATATTTTTTTAATTAATGGCGCTTTTTAAGAAAATGTACTTTTTAAGAAATTAACTTTTTTAAGAAAGTATACTCATTTAAAAAAGATGCTTTTTTAAAAAATATATTTCTTTAAAAACGGTTTTTTAAGAAAACTAATTTTTTTTTTTAAATTACTTTTTAAGAAAAGCATTTTTTTTTGTTAATGTATTTATTTCCAATAATGTGCTTCTTTAAAAAGTTACTTTTTTTAAAAAAGTGTACTTAAAAAATGTATTTTAAAAAATGGTTTTTTAAAAAAAGTTAACTATTTAAGAAAAGCTTCTGTTTAAAAAAAGTTTAATTTTAAAAAAGGTAATATTTAAAAAAAAAATATTTTTTTAAGAAAACGTACTTTTATAATAAGTACTTTTTATGAATAGGTACTTTTTTAAAAAAAGTTAAATTTTTAGAAAAAAGGATACTTTTTTGAAAAGTATAATAAAGGATAGTAAAGGGTTGTTTTTTTTTAAGAAATGATACTTTTTATAAAAGGAGTACTGTTTAAAAAAAGGATGCTTTAATAAAAAGAGTTTTTTTACGGGTACTTTTTTCGAAAAGTATAACCATACACACACTCTCATGAAGCAAATGCCGCAACTACAATGACTACAACAATAAAAAGAACGACACAGATACATATCTTAAGTAAAACAACAAACACATTGAGCATTTTTCCACATTTTCATACATATCACGTGACCTTTTGAACCTATATTGATGATTTTAAATAGCAACTCCTTTGGGATGTTAATAAACTATTTTATGTAAAAACGAAGGGTCCAGATTAGTTATTGAGGATGTGATCTTGATTTCCACAGACAGACGGACAGACGCTCATCTCTAAATCAACTTCTCTCGTCATAAGGATCTAGAAAATATATAGTCTTTGGATCTCCGCAATTTATTTGGATGTGTTACAAACGGAATGACAAACCTATATATACCTATAAATAAAACAAAAATTAAATAACTAAAATGAACAAACGACACCGAAAACAATACGTTAATTACAGTATTTTGTTTTAAATAACTGTTGGAAAAGGGTAAATAAATACTTCTTCGGCTAACAATCTTATTCTCATTTTAAATTAACTGTACAGAAAATGTTTTGATTGAACTTCAAATTGTTAATCTTAAAATTTTATGAAAAAAAAATTTAGTTTTCAGAAAACTTGGTCCCTTTTAGTTAGATCTTTCCGTATACTTTTCATTAGCATTTAATTTTAATTAGTCCCGAAACTTAGCTATACGCGGCATTAGGGCCAAAAAAAATTTTTTTAATAAGAGAAAAGGTAACCCTAAATTTGTTTTACGTTTTTCAGGTTTTTGTTTATTATTTTTTTTATTAATTTTAAATTTGTTTTTAATGGCATTCATTCATTTGCTCTACACTGCTACCTTACCCTCTTGGTGGAAATATTAAATAAATTTTTTTTCTAGTTAGTCAGTTGTTAGGACAACTTTGTGTTCTGACATCGGCATTAGGGTGACAGCGGTTTGAATGAAAATAAAAAATTGGTCGAATTTTGAGATGTGCGGGTCGGATTATTGTGACACTGGATCTGGAGCTTCAGTGAGCAAAATTTAAGCCATTTGTATGTAAAAATTTAAAAAAAAATCACTTTTCACAAAAATTTTTATATTAATAATTGCATTTCAATTAAATAAATTAATAAACCATAATCTGGAGTAAATTGTCTTTCTAATAAAATAACAAAATCTCTTATCGGTTGAAAAACAGCCAAGTTATGACAAGTTCTTCAGGCAATAAATGCGCCGCAGACCACGTGATTAAGAAAATTGAGCTCACATTTTTAAAGACATTGAAATAATTTACAACAACAACATTTTTGCATTCTCCTAATCCCAAGATGATCTTATGTAAAGTATTTTGCATCTCGTCTATTGTTATGGCGTTCTAAATTAATGTCAAAATGGTACGTATTTTTTAGCACTATTTCAAAATCTCCAATTTTACTTTTTCAAACATTTTGTTCAATAAATTTTCAGAAATCAACGATTGGACTTTAACTTCTTATTAAGAAAATATATGTGATTAAAAATGCCAATTATTGTAGGTATGCTGTTTTGGCGAGGACAGCGTTTTAATTTCAGCGGATTTGAAGAATCCGGTGTTGGTGTTGGTGTTGTTGTTGTTGTTGTTTGGTGTTTTTGTTTGGTGTTTTCATATCTCAAATATCTTTTCTCAAAATATTATACTATTTGATATAAGTTCTCAATCTTGTAAATTAAGATTAAATTGAAACACTATAAACTGTCCCTCTTAGGTCAAAGGTTAAATTTAAGGAGATTTACATTTTTTTAAAACAAAATATCGAAATAATATATATTTGTGGAAGGATTTCGATAAAACTTGTTAATAATATTTTAATTATTCTAAAAAATAATATTCTGGACTTATTTTCTGAAATTAAGCCGTGGGGTACTCTTGATGTCAAATTGACTCTTTATGAAAATTTATAAATATTTTATGATTTTTTTTTAAATAAAACCAATTTAATGTATTCATAAAATTCCTTAAAGTTATTCTTTATTTTGTGAACATATGTAGATTAATTAATTTTTATATTTAATACAGTATAGACATATTTGTATATCGAGGGCTTATATTCAAAAAGTGCTATCTGCGTCAATAATAATTTTAAAGAGAGCGTGTAAAACTAAGTTATTAATAAGATCTGAAAGTATTTGTCGATCAATTGGCTACATTATGATATATTTGACAGTTATATCAGAGAACAGTTTGAAATCAAAAATTAATATTGCTGTCAAAATACAAAAAAAAAATCCTGAAGAAGAAAATATTTATAGATTTTCATAAAGAGTCAATTTGACATCAAGAGAACCACACGGGTTAATTTCAGAAAATAAGTACCGAATATTATTTCTTAGAATTAATAAATTATTATCAACAAGTTTTATCGAAATCCTTACAAATATATATTATTTCGATATTTTTTTTTTACAAAAATGTAAATTTCCTTAAATTTGATCTTTGACCTTAAAGAGGGACAGTTCATAGTATTTCAATTTTACCTCAATTTACAAGATTAAGACCTTATATCAAGCAGTATAATATTTTGAGAAAAGATATTTGAAATATGAAAACACCAAAAAGTATGAAAAATCATATTTTTCTTCAAATCCGCTGAAATTAAAATGCTGCTCTCGCCAAATTAATTGTACCTTTTCTTAATTTACTTCTCTTTACTCTTTACTCTTGGTGAAAATATTGTGTATCAATTATTATTTCTAAATAAATTAAAGTTCGTACCACAATTTGTTTACAAATAATAATCTCTAGTCATTATCGAATATCGTCTTTCAATCTTTTTAAAATCTTAAAAGTTTTAATTAAAATTATAGTTTTACTTACCGACAGACATTTTACGTTTGGTAGATTTCGTCTTTTGCGTTTCTGCACGTTAGTTATACTCGTTTAAAGTCAATGTAAACAGCCAACACAACGTACAACTTCCTTAAATGGCCAACAACCTTACGACGATCAACTTTTACACAATAATCGAAAATAAATTATAAAGTTTTATACATGCAAGACCACTAAATAATCACAATTATTATTTTTTTTGGCAGTGTGCACTTGTTGTATTAAAGAAAAAAGAACTCCGTCTTAATTCTGCTTCCCCAAACACAGTATTGTATATCCGGAGGAAACGTGATGTTTTTGGATTTAATATTTGGTACTATTCCATGTGTGTGTTTTTGTGTTCCTACACACAACAATACGATACAAGACCACAGAAATTATTTTTCATTTTAAAGAAAAACAAAACAAATCCCCATATAGAAGAACAATGACCTGCAAAAATAAAAACAAAACATAAAATATAAATTTAAATAAAAAACAAAAAAAAAAAAAGAATTAAATAAATTTTGTAATTAAATATTCTAAACTACATATTGTGGACGACAGGTAACAAACAATTATTGAAATGACATAAAATATGGTAAAATTAAACAAATTTAAACTAGCAGCAGAGAGCCATTAAAGAATACCCAGCGAAACTTGAGGGAAAGGAAAAAACATGGAAATAAAATGGGTGGAGTTGGTGGCTACTTAAATAGACAGAACATATCAATATCGATTTAAACGAACATTGTCCATCAAGCGTAAAATAGTTAGATTGATAAGTGACGTTGTTGTATTTTGAAAAATATAATAATAAAAAAAGCTGAGCAGTCCAATCTATGTTAGATTTTTCATAAAATGTCCAGTTCACAGAAGCGTATTTAACACTAGATCCAGCTGGATGTATTTTTAAAAATATCACATTATTAAGTTAACATTTGCCCAAAATAAGGATACGATTTTATTCAAAACGACTTAATAATAGTGCTGAGGAAATGTGCTTGGGGGACTTTATCTTCCAGCAGGATAATGGCTCCAAGCATACCAGTAAGGTGGCAAACAATTATTTCAGAGACAATAACATCGAAAAACTGGATTGGCCGCCACAGAGCCCTGATTTAAACCCTATCGAGCACCTATGGACCATTCTCGACGATAAAATTCCAATGGAATCACGTACCAATATTCCAGCATTTTGGGAGAAAATGCAATCCGAATGGAGGATGATTCCTGAAAATATTTTTAAAAATCTGTCCGCAAGTATGCCCAACAGACTAAGAGAGGTCATTATTAATAAAGTATTAACCTTTTTCTAATTTCATGTTTTTTATAAATATTTTGGATTCGCACTTCATTTTTTCCAACAAAATCTTAAACTTTGTTTAGTTTTGTTTAATTTATGAAAAAAATTGAAGACTAATATTATTTTTTTTTGGTTTTTTTTTATCATATAGTTAATTTAATAAATGAATTCAGTTAAGTTTTAAACATTAAAATTAAGTTAAATTATTTTTTCCTCAACGAAATCAACCATCATACCTTAAGTTACACTTTATTTTGTCCAATAGTGTATATATATGGAAAAAAATTTGTATATGTGTGCCTATTATACCCACTAATCAGTGGTTCAAAAATAAACCCTGTAGTATAATTTTTAATCGTAGTCCCCATGTAAAGCTGATTGTCAATCTTTACTAAAATCTATTAAAAACAAAAATATTGGATAGATTTTTTTTCCAAATTTGGTTTATATATGTTTTTGAAAAAAGTAAGTGTTTTTACTATAAAAATAACATCAGCTATAAATATTTTCATATCTATTCGTCACAAATTAATAACGCTACCACTAGAATCTAGAGCGACTATAATTTTCTCACTTGTTTTTTTATCAGAATTTAGGAAATTTTTCTCCTGAGAAAAAATTTTTTCATACGAAAAAATTCTCAATATGTAAGAATGTTTTTAAATGAAAATCCGATAATATTTTTTTTAAAGGTAACAGAATCAGATATTTTTTAATAAAGTATTCGTACGTTTAAAGAACTTTACTTCTTTTTAAAATTTAAAATTTTTGGTTTTTTGTGAGACATTTTATAGGTGATGAAATTATCCACCGGATTTCGGATAGAAAGAGGAAATTTCTTTTAAAAAATTTTCACGTTTTAAAGCTATCGATTATTTTTTGAAACTAGATATAAATATCACATATTGGAAAACTACCAGAACGTAGTAATTTTCCCATTACTCATAATACAGTGCAGCCATCGTTCTGGGGAGTGACAAATTCCAAGTCAGGGTGAAAGTAATAGACCAGTATAGTAAAAACTCCAAAGAGTTTGGCGTTCTCAGGCCTTTCATTCTCATTGCACTTTGTTCTTCAGCAAATAGAATCAACAAATCAAGTTGAACAAATTTTAT
The DNA here is from genome assembly GCA_963682025.1 of Cordilura impudica. Classification (NCBI taxonomy): domain Eukaryota; kingdom Metazoa; phylum Arthropoda; class Insecta; order Diptera; family Scathophagidae; genus Cordilura; species Cordilura impudica. Next base: position 121,952,794 of record OY821517.1, read on the forward strand.
CGAGTGAAATCTTCAAAAATTTTAATATTTCCACTTTTTTTAATACATTTTTTTAATAAAATAACATATTCAGGGCGTATGACTATTATTTATTAGTAAAAACAAGAAAATTATAGTCGGTCTAGACCGACTATACGATACCCTATACCATGCGTTTAGAGACCCTATCTCTTAGGCCCAACTAATTGGATATAGAAAATAAGCATAAACCAAATTTGAGTGGCATTTTTATTCATTTTTTTGGCTGCAGATATGAAAAAGTTCATATCGGATGCTATGTCTATATGGGGACTAGGTCCTAAAATGGACCGATCCTGGCCATTGTTGGTAAAGTCTCTTGTATTTTGCGAAAATATATACAAACAAAATTTGAGATGAATCAGTGCAATATTTTTGTTTTTTGATAGATTTAAGTGAAGATCGGGAAGCAGCTCTATATGGGGCCTATGACCAAGAGTTGTCCCAGAGGTACCGTTTTTGGACTATTCATTAATTAATGTAATAAACACATACAAACCCAATTTGACTAAGATCTATACGACATTTGGATCTTATGGCAATTTATGTCGATTTTATAGGGGTCATTTGTATGGGGGCTAGGTCTGAACATGGACCGATTCTCACCAATTTCAATAGCGTTCATCACATGGCCGATGAAAGCTTATGTACCAAATTTCATCAAAATATATTCATACTTGCGACCTGCAGTTTGATTACAAGGTTAACATGGACACACAGACGGACGGACGGACGGACGGAAGGATGGACATAGTTAAATCGATTCAAAAAGTGATTCTGATTCGATCGGTATAATAAAAGATGGGTCTAGGTCAAATATTTTTGGTTGTTACAAACAGCAGCACAAAGTTATTATACCCAAACCACATAGTGGTATAGGGTATAGAAATAGGCTATGCGATTTCTTGTGACTGATGTTTTGTTCTACCGTTTAATCCCGATTTTGGCCAAACGTATATTATTTGAAAGGTATTTCTTTTTAGCCGATTTGCAGATTTACAGATTTTTAAATTTTTTCCTTTATTTTGAGTAAATTGCATTTAAAATTGCTACTAACACATACATAAAATTATAGAATGCTACGTCTGTGTTTATTAAATTTATTAATGTGTTTGTAATAAAAATGAGTTTGCTTTTTGTGTTGAATTGTGAATTGGCTATAATTGATTAGCATACTTTTAGGGTCTTTATTTAATGAAAAAATAAAATTTCCTAGAATTTGCGCTCGAATTTCGAGGGCTGGAATCTGCTAGTATAATATTTGTAGGCAAGGCGATTTCTCGTTACCGATGCTACTGTGTAGTTTTAATCCTATTCTGACCACACATGCCTCATTTGAGAGGTATTTCTTTTTTGCTGTCAACCAGATTTACAGATTTTTAAATTTTAATTTTTTTTTTTTGGAGTAAATTGCATTTAAAGTTGCTACTAGCACATGCATAAAATTATACAATGCTACGTGTGTGTTTATTAAATTTATTAATGTGTTTGTAATAAAAATGAGTTTGTTTTTTGTGTTGATTTGTGAATTGGCTATAATTGATTCGCATACCTTAATGGTCTGAAATTCGAGTGCACTTTTTAGGCAACTTTATTTCTCAACTTAGCCAATTCACAAACCAACACTTTGTTGGTTTACTATTATTGTGAATGAAGACAACAAACTCATTAACAAACACAATAGCAAATTTAATAATAAATACAAACATAGCATATGTATAATTTTATGTATGTGTTAGTAGCAAGTTTAAATTCAATTTACTCAAAATAAAGGACAAAATTTAAAAATTTATAAATGTGGTGAACAGCTAAAAGGAAATACCTTTCAAATAATATACGTTTAGTCAAAATCGGGTAAAACGGTAGAACAAAACATCGGTAATAAGAAATTGCCTAGCCTATTAATATTATAGATATTAAATTGTAAATATGTGTTTATTTTAGGAATTGAAATTGTTTATTGTTGGGTTTTCAAAAATTTGTTTTGAATTTATGTCTTTGAAGATGTGTGTCCATAAACTTGTGAATTTGGGATGTCGCAAGTACAAATATTTTGAATAGATAAGTGTAATAAATGGTCATATGATAGTTTGGTGTTACCTAAACGGAGCCTAATAATTTTTGAGCACTCAATTTTGGAAAAATTATTTGTAGTGAATTTAAGCTAATCAAATATTGTTAGTTTGGATCTATTTATTATTTTTTACTAGTCAGATGTTGATGCAATAGTAAGTATTGTTATTACATTGATAAAATTTATTTATGAATTTATTTATGTTTTTAATATTAAAATTTGGAGTAGTAATCAAAGGACTAATCAAATCATTTTTTGCGGTAATATCATTGATTTCCTATAATCCCTGAGTAACCAGGAATCCAGACCAAAGTGATTTTGGGGGTGTTTATTTATTAATAAATTTCTGATGTGTTGTGTCATAACAGTTTTGGTTGTTAAAATTTGAAATTGATTTTAGAGATAATAACGAATCAGTGCGAATTACGAAATTACCATGTTTGTTGTTAATAAACTTGGTAGCTTCTAGAATAGCTATTAATTCGGAAGAAAATATTGAAGTATAACTAGGTAGAATTGAGGACTTAATAATTTGTTTTTCTGTTACGATACTGAATCCAACTGAATCTTTGTTTTTCGAGCCATCAGTAAAAATAAAATGGTGATTTGTAAAGCATTCTCTCAATTCATAAAACAATGTTCCAAACTGTGATGGCGCTGTTTGGGATTTGGCAAATTTTATAAGGGATAAGTTAACTGAGGCCTCTTTAAGTGCCCATGGTGGTTCTATTTAATTTAGATTTCAATTTAGTCCGATATTGCAGAGGTAAATGCAGTGAGTTACAATTTTCTACTAATCTTTGTAACGTTGATTCAATTCTATATTTTTTTTTTTGTTTACTGATCTTATTTACTATTTGTCTTATTGGGGTGTCATTGTTATTAAGAATTGATTTGTGTTATTGCTTTAACTTAAGTTTTGGAAAATTTGTGTACATATCATTAGCAATAATATTGAAATATTTTTTTTTTTTAATTTTCAAATTAAATTATACAGATTTTTAACTTTAACTAAATTCATATGTTGTGATTCTATTGTATTGTCGGTCACTGTACATTATCAATTGTAAAAGGTTTCTTAATAAATTTAATTATTTTTGATGTGTAAACATCTATACGCGCAGGGGGGTGATTTCCATTTCACAATACAATCAAAAAAAACAGCGTAACATGTAAGACGTACGACAAAATCGGTGTGACTTATGATTGTATTGGTGAAAACATTATGATATGTCATACCCTGTTTGAAAATGAAAAATGAAAAATAAAAAACGAAAAATAAAAAATAAAAATGAAAAATGAAATATAAAAAATGAAAAAGGAAAAATGAAAAACGAAAAATGAAAAATGAGAAATAAAAAATGAGAAATAAAAAACTTAAAATAAAAAATGAAAAATAAAAAATTAGAATAAAAAATGAAAAATTAAAAATGAAAAATGAAAAATTAAAAATTAAAAATAAAAAATGAAAAATGAAAAATGAAAAATGAAAAATAAAAAATGGCAAAAAGCACTCGAATTTCGAGGGCTGGAATCTCCTAGTATAAAACAAAGATCAGCATTTTTTATTCTATTTATTTATTTAATAAAAATGTTTTACTTAAGCCTTAGATACAATTTTGCTGAAGAATGAATTGATGAATCTTCAATGGTGCTTGATTTATACCTGAAAAGCTAAGCAAACAAACGTCAAGATTAGGCAAAAATGTAAAAGGTCATAAAAAAGCCAAACCCTTTGGATATTTTACTGTAATGGTCTAGTACGTTCACCCTGGCTTGGAATTTTCACCCCTAAACAATGACCCTAAAAATGTTGCACAATGAATAAAATTTTCTATCAAACTTGGTATAAGTGTTTAGCAAAAAATTAAGGCTCAAAAGTGACATATATGATATTGTAGGGATCCGACTATAGCGAATTTCATATAAGTATGTTATAGAATGGAAGTTGTCGTTTATGGATCCATTGAATTACATTCAACTAGTGCTGATAAATTATTTCCTTTGAATTGATATTTTTGAAACCCACTTTAAAGAGTGCGTATAACATTTTCAATATATATATATATTTTCTTTCCCATTATAAGACTTTATTTTCTTAATATCAGTTAATCTTATTATCGATTTATTATCAATTATCGTTTTCTCATATAATTTTTTTTTTTTTTTTTGCTTAAAATTATCATTTAAACATATTTTTGTTGTTGTTGATTTCTTGGTATCAACTTGCAATTCCCAAAACTTATTTGGATATTCTCAAATTTTGATATTGTGAAAATTTCAAATTACATATTTTATACAACTAGTTTAGCCCAGCACTCGAAATTCGAGAGCAAATTCTATGGGTATTATTTTTTCATTCAATTTTTGTTTTCCAATGTTTTTTTAATCTATACATATAAAAAATTTATGAATACTTAAATGAGCCTAAAGGTATGTTAATCAATTTTAGCAATTCACAATTCAATACAGAGCGTCTGACATATAATTTAAATCATTCGCATTAACAGGGTGTAACGAATTATTATAATTATTTTATTTTATTTAATTTAATATATTTCTAAGACAGATTAAACATAAATTTTATCATTCTCAGCTTCTCCTCCATATGAACTATAACTATGCCATTTTTCACACTCCTCCGTGGTCGCATATTGCTTAAAAAGGGAACTAAAATTTTACCTTCACGTATTAATATATAAATAACTTTTCCTTTCCTAATAACATTCATTTGAAAGCAAAGAAAAAATCGTGTTTCTAGAATGATATCTCATTTTTGCTGGCTATCGATAGATTCCTGAAAGGCTTTTTAAAATTAGTAAGCGTAAGAGGATAAAACTTTTTTTTTTCCAGAATGTATAAAACATGGACCTAAACTAAATAACTGCTTTTGGAGTTTTTTGTATCATTTGCGAGGGCTCTTGATAAAGTAACTTTTTAAGGAATTGTCTCTGCAATCTGAAGATGTAGGTTTAATTTCTGGCCCGGCTGTAATCTAGTATTTTAAAAGATTTCATTTATTCGGTAGCTTTGTCTTTTTTTTTGGCACATTGTAAGCAAAAGTGCATTCAAATATAAAAATCGGGTTCATGTACGACCTACGGTATATTTCATTAGTCAATATTTTTTGTAACCTGTGTAGAAAAACAAACGAAACTACGCGTTAGGTAAATTTTAGGTTTAATTAAATTGAATAAAAATTTTTTTTTTGTTTAAGAGTTATATACAAAGTTACGAATATTGCCTTCCGGGGTCTACACATACGCCATGCAAGATTTATGTTTATTTATGTTCAAAACAGATCAATAAAAAACATTTGTTTAAAATTTGTCTATATATTAGTTTATTATAATTTAAAAGTTAAAATATTATACCTCTGCTTAGATTCTCATTAAGTTGGTTTCAGCAGAGGTATATGAATTTAAGTTTTTACCAAACAAACTATCTAATGCTTTTGCTTACTGATGAGGGTTGGTGACTCGACCCGAAACAGTTGTATATCCTGTCTTGCAGAATATAGATCATTAAAAAAAATGTGCTGATTTTTTCTTTATTAAAAGTAAAAATATTTGATCTTCATTCATTAAAGGATAAGGATAAAAAATAAGATTTTTATTTTCATCGTTGTAAAAATAAAAAATAATTAATCATTATTTTATTATTCAATTATGCTTCCAAAAGAGTCAAAAAATTATATAAAAAATTAATTTTAAACCAATATTTTTCAAAGCAATTTACAAATTGTATCGAAAATACACGAAAAATATTTTTAATTTCTTATATCTTATTTTTTTTTTCGTTTTGATAACACAGGGTAAAATTTTCAAGTTGACGGGCTGAAAGATAATGAAATGGAGGTATTTACATTAAAATACGTTTCCACTGTACTAAAACCTATTGAAAAATGTTCCATTTTAATTTTCTTATAACAAGGATAATCAATTCTTATAAACAAATTCCTTAATACTAAAACAATTTCACTGTGCCAAAAGTTGTTTAGCGCTGTATTGTAAACATAAATAGCATATTAAATTTTTCCAATAACGGAAGCAAAACACTTTACAATACATAAAATAATTGTACCTTACAGAGCAGGCGAATAAAAATGAAAATAAATGTAAACAATCATTCGAGTAGACGGACAGAGAGAATGATTTTCGAATGTAAAGTTCAAATTATTTCAAATTATTGTTTTGCTTATATTTTTGTACAGTCTTCTAGTCTGTCTGTGCTAATCAATTCTCAGTAGAGGTCACTAGGTGGTGGGTGTCTCTTAACTACTTCAATAAAAGTTGTCTGTTGTATGTTGCAACTATTTATTTTTTTTTATTTTATTGTGGTAGTTTGTTTTCAGTATAAAGTTTTGGTTTGAGCAACTGTCAAAACGGATATGGCGGCACAGGTGCTTAAGACGGAAATGGTCACAAGTATTTGTAGGTAATTGTAGTGTATGGAGAGAGAGCTTGTCATAAAATAGCGGTAAATGCTATGACTGCTTTTTTTACTTCTAGTTTTATACACCTTTTTTACATTTAATATTTTCTATTTATACCCTACACCACTATGTGGTGAGGGTATAATGAGTATGTTCTAACATTTGTAACTACGAAAAGTATATGACCTTTTATTATACCAATCGATTCAGAATCACTTTTTCAGTGAATTAAGCGATGTCCGTCCATCCATCTGTGTCCTTCTAATCAAACTACAGGACGCACAAATCAATATATTTAGATAAAATTTAGTATATAAGCTCCTATTGGTCATAGGACTCTCATGTATAGACCTAGCCACAAAAATAATTCCTATTGGACCGACTAAAATGGTCGTAAGCTCCAGATTATAGTCAGTAGTTCAAAAATAAATCCTGCAGCACAATTTTTTGTATTCGTAGTACCTGTTGAAAGCCGATTCTCGTTGTTCTATTAAATCTATCAAAAATTTGGTTTATATATGTTTTTGAGAAAATTAAGTAGTCCATTTTTTGACCTAGTACCCATATAAAAATAACATCAGATATGAACTCTTTCATAAAATTTGATTTAGGCTTATTTTCTATATCGTGTTATTGTCTCAGCAAAGTTGAATCCAAAACCCACTTTCAAACACATGGTATAGGGTATTGTTTAGTCGGCCTAGACCGACTACAATTTCCTTACTTGTTTTATAATGAAGTTATCGTATGTCATGCATGGAAATAGTTTTAATTACTCTTTTTTTTTGTAGACCTCTATTAAAACTGTTTAGGGTAATATACTCGTATGTACATATTTCCTGCCATTATGAAATTTTCTGTGGGAATATCCCTATTCCCAATCTTCTTTTTTACCATGAGTTGCATTATTTAGTAAATAGTTAAATACTTAGTGTTCCCTAATATGTAGAAAACTAACTTTATTTGAAGTTTTGTTTTAAGCGAATATTTTTAAATTTATGTTAGTAACTAATAGTTATTGAAACTTCACATAACAAACGTTAACAATTAAAAAAGTAACGAAGAAGAATAATTTTTTATTAAACATTTATTAAACTCGAGTAGATCTCGAGTACAGTTGAGCAATTTGTACAATTTGTATTAATTTTGACCATGTATTTTTGAAAATTTTTCTTTGTAAATCGAGCCAAATTTCAATGGAGTGTATATTTTCATACATTTCTATAGAAAGTGGTCGACTAGTAGTTCGCCAACAGCACAATTATTGTCGAATTGATCTGAAATTTGAAAAAGATTATGTCCATATATTTGTAACCTCGAACAGTAAATATTTTTACCAAGTTGTTATGAAAATTTTTTTGTAATATTACATCAAACTTTAAATAAGAACAAATTTCTCACATTTGCATAAGAAAGTGGCTGATCTATTTCGGAATTACTTAATTTTTTAAAGAAGTCATCGTTAAATATGATCAATTACGTTCAGTGAAAAAATAAATTTTTAATTCTTTTTTATGGTGTATTTTTTTGTTGAGTAGTCCTTTGTCCAAGTTTCCTTTTTTGGCGGAATGCTTTGAAACTTGAAAGAAATATTCTCTTTATATATACAGCTCTAAGGAATAAGTTTTTTTAAGTCATTGTGGAAAAATTTCGTTAAAATTCCGTCCAACCATCATACAAGAGCATAATTTCACAGATTTATATGGAAAAACGTCAATATCAGTCGAGTACTACTACAGTGCGTTCATAAATGATAGCACATTTGGTAATCTGAGAATCAATGTTATATAAAATTTGAACTACGCATGCTATAATTATCATCAACGTGTATTATTATTCTCTTTCCAAAACTTACCTTATATTACACAAATCTTCCATTAATTAAAAATACCGTTATTAAAATCTCTTACATCCCAATAGTTACCACATTAAAGCGTTCATTTGTGCTATACTATTTGAACGCTTTATTATGCTAAGTATTGGGATGTAAGAGATTTTAATAACGGTATCTCTAATTAATGGGAGGTTTGGGTAATATACGTTTATTTTTGGAAAGAAAACATATTAATGTAATAGTAGCAGATTCCAGCCCACGAAATTCGAGCGCAAATTCTAGGAAATTTTATTTGTTCATTAAAGACTCTAAAAGTATGCTACTCAATTATAGCCAATTCACAAATCAACACAAAAAACAAACTCATTTTTATTACAAACAATTAACAAATTTAATAAACACACACACACATAGAATTCTATAATTTTATGTATGTGTTAGTAGCTACTTTAAATGCAATTTACTCAAAATAAAGGAAAAAATTTAAAAATCTGTAAATCTGCAAAACGGATAAAAAGAAATACCTTTCAAATAATATACGTTTGATCAAATTCGGGATAAAACGGTAGAGCAAAACATCAGTCGCAAGAAATCGCCTAGCCTATTAATATTATAGATTAATGTAAGTAAAGAAACAATAATTATAGCATGCATAATTAAAATTTTATATAACATTGAATCACAGATTACCAAATGTGCTATCATTTATGAACGCACTGTATACCGATACCACTATGATGGTCTTTTATAATGACATCACTTTTTACTATAGCGAATGTATTTATGAGGCCGCTCTATAAATTAAAAAGCGAGTTACTCCTTTAAGTTCTGATTTTGAATTAAACTTTATCTTTCAAATTTCCTTACTATTTATACAACTTATGAGATTCATACTTATAATCTAGTAACTTAATTAACCATAACTTAATTATTCATAACTTAATAATTACCAAATCCATAGTGTCTCACTTTCTACGTCATACAAGTCATTCACTTGTATAATCCATTTTGGTTGCATTGACGGTATAGTGTTTTCATAAGATCTCAAATAACCTTTGCAATTCAACTGGGTGGCTACTGGTGTTTTTGATACGCAATACAAAGCAAAATTCATAAATGGGTCAGCTGGTGATCATTATTGCTGACTACCCAATATTGACAAATTATTTGTATTCAATTGTTCTTATTAACAGTGAAATCCCGTATAGTGTGACAACATGGATTTGTATTCTTATACAGTAAGATCCCGTATAGTGGGACAACATGGATTAGTATTCTTATGGTGCTACACATATGTGTGCACATGCTACACCCTGCACCTAAAAAAAAATTTTCTTTGAAAATTTTCATTTACTTTCTTTTTTTTTTTTTTTTTTTTTTTTTTTTTTTTTTGTTTAGTAAGTATAAAATATATTCATATGATTTCTACAAGTATTATTTATTTTTGTTTATTTTATTGTTATTCAACTTGGTTGTAATTAACTTTATTAAAAAATATAATTTTTTATGTAATTTAATATTCTTGTATACAAATTAGTTATTAATAAGAATTTTTGTATGTACAAATTCTTTTCTTTTTCTTTTGTTTTCGATAATTATTTATAATATTTCTTAAGTAAATTCTTATGTACAACTCTATCACTATCCTTGATTTTTATAGTTACATTTACTTGTCTATGTTTACTACTTCGTACGGACCCTTATAAGGTGGTTCGTTTTTCTTTCTATTTTCTATTTTCAATAAAACTAAATCTCCTATTCTAAGATCTATACTATTCTTATTTCGATTCGAATCTAAACTTCTTCTCAATTTTATGTTCTCTATCATTTTTCTAGCGCTCTCCAAAGAGTATTTCAATCTAACTTTCAATTCCCTAGCGTAATTATCCAAATCATAAATTGGTTCATTATTACCGATCATATTATCCCCTGGTAGTCTAGTTAATCTACCGTTAATCAATTCGAATGGTGAATAATCAGTGTCGACATGAGGTGTTACGTTATAGGCAAATGCGTAGTATGGTATCCATTGATGCCAATTATTGTCATCCACGAAAGAAAGAAAATATTCATTTAGTACCCTGTGATTTCTTTCCACAGTTCCTAAAGTTTCGTGATGATAAGGTGTCGAGAATCGTTGTTCTATTCTCAACATTTCGCAAATTTCCTTCATAAGTTGATTTGTAAATTCTGTTCCTCTGTCGGACTTGAGTTTTTTGAATAATCCGTATTTAAGAATGACATTCTCTACTAGTGCTTTTGCTATAGATTTAGCCTCTTTAGTTTCCATTGGGCACGCTATTACGTATTTAGTTAATTCACACTGCATTGTGAGTATGTATCTATTGCACTCTGATGGTCTCAAAGGACCTACTGTGTCAATAGTTATAATTTCGAAACTTTCACATGGTGTGTCTGTGATTGTCAATTGTTCTCTGGTGTGTTTTATGCGCGTGTTTCTTTGGCAAAGGTCACATGTTCTTATGTAGTTTTTTACCATTTTATTCATATTCTTCCATATGTACTTTTGTCTTAGCTTTAAGAGAGTTTTTCTAACTCCAAATTGTCCTCCGCATGGTGTGCTGTGATATAATTTCATGAGTTCATCTTTTCGTTTATTGTCTGTTATTTGTTGAGGGTTTTCGTATAGAAGAATTTTCACATTTTCGTTTGTTATACCATTCAGTCTTTTCATGAATGTTTCCTTTGATACTAAGTTGAATATATTATCACTCCTTTTCAGTGCATAATGTCTGTGATTCAACTTCTCTAATTCAGATAGTAGTTTCTCCAAGGTATTATCTAGATAATATGGATTTTCGCTACATATCACACGTGTTTCGTGTAGACTTTTATCGTCTTCTATAAGTATTCTGTTGGTCGACCTTTTTCTCAATATGAATTTTAATTCTCTTGCGCGTTTTATATCGTTCTTAGATGTACATTCCCAGATGTTGAGTTGATCAGACTCATTGGGACATGCCATATCATTATTCTCGATTTCTTTATTCTTCTGTGACATCTTTTTCTTCATTCCTCTCGTTAACACCAGTGTTTTCTTTACTGTCTCATCAGTATTTTGAGGTATCATTTCTTTTAGTATTTCCGAATCTATATTTATTCTCGAAAGTGCGTCGGCATTTGTGTTGTTCTTTCCTTTTTTATATATAATTTTAAAATCGTAATCCGAAAGTTCTAAACGGATTCTCGTTAATCCTGAACTAGGATTTTTGTGTGAAAATAATGCAATTAGTGGTCGGTGGTCTGTTATTACGGTGAATTTCCTTCCGTATAAATATGGTCTGTATGGCTAATAGCTCCTTTTCTATAACAGATTTGTTTTTCTCGTGCTTATTTAGTGCTTTGCTCGCAAAAGATATTGGTCTTTCATCGCCACTTTCCTCTTGCGAAAATATAGCTCCTAACGCAACATCTGATGCATCTGTAGTCAAAATGAATGGTTTTTCCAAGTCTGGATATTGCAAGACAGGTGGATTCATTAATGCTTGTTTGAGTTTTTCAAAAGCAGTTTGATGTTCGTCTGTCCATTCAAATTTTGTGTTTTTCTTTAATAATGCATTCAAACAACTTGCAGTGACTGCAAAATTTTCTATAAAGCGTCTATAGTAATTACAGAATGCTACAAATCTTCGCACATTATCGGTGTTTTTAGGCACTGGATATTTTTGTATTGCTTCATACTTTGATGGATCTGGTTTAATGCCATTTGGTGTTATCAAATGACCTAGATATACTACTTCAGGTTTCAGAAAACAACATTTGTTAGCATTAAGTTTTAGGTTGTACTTCATTAATCTGTGGAGAACCATATTCAAATTGGCATTGTGATGTTTCAGACTGCATCCGAATACTATTATGTCATCAACGTATAGAAAAGCTTCAGTTGACAAACCTGACAAAGCTATTGTCAACATGCGTTGAAAACTGTTAGATGATATTTTTAATCCAAAAGGCAATCTTGTATATTGGTAGTGACCATCCGAAGTTGAAAATGCGGTATAAGGACGTGATTGTTCGTCTAGTTCAATTTGATGGAATGAACTGGTCATATCCAATGTTGAAAAATATTTTGCTCTACCTAATTTATCCAAAACGTCTTCCAATCTTATTAATGGAAATTTATCATTAATGACCTTGTCGTTTAATTTTCTAAAATCAACCACCAATCTCCATTTTTTTAGATCAGTTTGTCCCTTTTTCGGTACCAATAATAAGGGAGCATTATATGGGCTTATAGAGGGTTCTATTATATTTTTCCTCAACAAATCTTGCACCTGTGCATTTATTTCATCAGTTTGTGCATGCGGTAAGCGATAGTTTTTCATATAAACTGGTTTTTGGTCGTTTAATTCAATTGACTGTTTATAGAAATTATTTGTGGTTATATCTTCGCCCTCCATATGGAATATATTCTGGTATTTCCGCAATATTTTTATAAGTTCGTTACCTTCTTTTCCACTTATTTCATCCAACTTCAAATTCTTCAATAATTTACTAAATCTATTCTCAGAAAACTTATTCTTATCTTGGTCTATTGAACATACTGTATAATTTTTTAATGGAGCTGTTTCTATTTTGATATTCTTCACTATTGTAGTTTTCCCAGTTACATTTAGAAGTTTTATGTGTTGAATGCCTTCTTTTGGTATTATAGCGTTTGCCAAATATACGCCTTCTAGTATTTCCCTATCCAGATTTATTTTAAAAGGCATCACCATTTCACTTCTAGGTGGTATGGTTATATAGTTCGTGATGAATGCGTCATCGTATATTGGAATTACTATATTTTGTTCATCTAGTTTGAAGGTCAACACATATTTATCATAATCGATTTTACATTTGAATTTCGATAGAAAATCCCTACCTAGAATGCCATCTGTACCTATAGGAAAATCATTTTCCACCACTTGTACTTTCTGTTCTATAATATTATTTTCAAAGTTCATTTTCGCAATAGTTGAACCGAGTGATTTTACTTGTCCATCCGATATACCACTTAAACTGCATATATCGTTTGAATCCATATCATGAAAAAATACACAGCCCTCCTTACACAAAGATATATCCGCCCCTGTGTCTATCAGAAATGTGACCATATAGTCTACATTTATAATTTTAATTTTAATGTAATTTCGTAGATTGGAGGATATACTATATATTTTCATATTTTTTATTGGACGTTCTCCGGAGATTCCTGTTGAGCGATCTCCGGCTCCTGGGAGTTTCCCTGGTACTGTACTTGGTTTACATTATGTCTTCTGTTGTTTCCATTATAGTTATTATTATTTCTACCACGGCTATTATTGTTATTTCGGTTGTTATTATTGCCATTATATCTTCTGTTGTTGTTATTTCTGTTGTTGTTGTTATGTCCGTTAATATTGCTGTTCGTATTTCTGTTATTTGCATTGTTGTTGTTGTTCCTTGAACGACACACTTGTGCAAAATGACCAATCTTGTCACATTTTCTACAGTTTAAACCGTAAGCTGGACATTTGTTCTTCATGTGGCTTCTGCCACAGTTATAGCAATTATTCTGTTTTTGTTGCCCATTCGTCATATATAATATTTGCTTTTGTTTAAGGCCATTCTCGGATTCCTCGGCGATTGCAAGTGCTTCGGTAAGAGTTGAAACTCTACTAGCACCTACAGTTGACACTATTTGCTGATCCCTTATGCCATTTTTGAAAGTGTTAAAAGCCAAAATATTATTTGTTCTAACTATTGAGTTCCTATCATTTTCTCCAACTTCAAGAATTTGAACGTCGTTCAGTTCCGCGATCAATTCCTGAATTTTTTCAGCAAAATTACGTACTGAGTTGTTATTCTACCCAAAAGGTTATTTGAAGTTGCTGTTTGTTTGTAGGACTTCCTTAATGCTTGTACAAGTTGTGTAACAGTGGTGGGGACAGTTTCCTGTTTCACCATGTTCTGTACCTTTGTGTCCAAACGTGTCTTAAGCACGTAATTGAACAAAGCATTTTGTTTAGCCGCCGGTATTGTTTCACTTACGAGCTCAAGATTCGTAATGAAATTGTTCAGTTCACCCTTTTTTCCAGTAAAAACAGGAATTAGTTTTCCAACTACTGACAATTCCGAAATGTCTAAAGGCTCCATTATGATCGCTTGTTTTTTCTCTGAATCTGCCCATTTCTTAAAGTGTTGCTCTAAAGTATTTATTGTTTCCGATTTTAATTTTTTAAACTGTTCCAATATTTCCGTCTGCTCTCCTTCTTTTAATATGGAGTTCGATAAGCAGATCCCCAATTTTTTTTTTTCCAAATTTTGGATTTCCTCTTTCTTCTCCCTTACCGTGTCTAATGTGTACGGTTTGTTTAATGACTTTTTCGCATTTATATTTATTTGCTCGAGCTGTTTTATATGTTCCATTTGGGATATGGACACTATATTCTTACACTTTCAATTAGGTTTCCGACAGCTGTTAATCTTTTGCAAACTTTCTAATCATTAGAACAGTTTCAATTTCCACGTCGTTAATTGTACCTTCACGTTCAACAAAACCTATATCCTTTCTTAGCTTTATTAACCATTCGGGTCTTTCCTCAGGATTGTAAGGCTTTTCAATTTCCAAAATTTCCTCAGGATCCCAAACAATTTTATTCTTTGATCTATCTCTTCTCAACTTTCTAGGCATTACGAAAAATTACTTTCCCTTCTTTTCAAAAATAATATTCACCAGTTACTGTTCTACAACAGACTTTTCCCTAAATTCTACTTCCAAAATCTTCACTATACCTTCAAAAATTTTGTAAAAAACAAATACAAGGTTTGGCAGAAATACTATTGCCAGAAAAAACCAGCCGATATATTCATCAAAATATCGCTGTATGCGTTCACGTATGGTCATTACAGAAATGCTAATCTGTTCCTGAAACCTACCACAGAAGGAATGAAAAAATATCCTTCATTGAAATTAAACCACCAATGTCCGCCGAATTTCGCAATTCAGTTAATTTCCTTATTATCGTATTGGTAATGTATACCTCAATACATTTGACAAAAACCCATGTAACGATAGTAATCAATAATAGTATCGCTAGAGTTATAATTAAAATTTTTCTTACATTCATGTTAGTTTTTATTTATTTTTCTTTTTTATTTATTTCTTTCTTTTTAAACATTAAATTCTCTTATGATTATTCTTAAATATGCCGTTAGCATATATATCATCATAAAAATTATAAAAATTACTAATTTCATTCTACTTTTTTTTTTTTTTTTTTTTTTTAAATTTTCAATTTATATCTCTATGAGCTTTTATCACTTGCTCTATTTCATCTATTCTTCGCCAGTAGTTGCTGGCTGATTCCCAGGTGGGAGGTGGTTTGACAATTCCCTCCTTTTCTTGACCAAAAAGCCTCCTCTTCTTTTTGGTGGCCTAACCTTGGGTACCACTACGGGTGCTTCCTGCTTTGCAGGTTTTACCCTTTTTAAATACTCCTCAACTGTGAGACGTTGTGGGCTCTTAATAACCTCAGGTTTTCCCATGAAAATTTCAGAGAATCAAATTTTTATTTATTTATATTTGAACATGGGCGAACAACCGCCTCTGTTCTGTCAGTTGCTCACCTAGGAGCACACTGTTCTTTGGTTTACTTTTCCTCTTCTTGTTGGTGTTTTGCTGGTGTTTGCTGGTGTTTCATCTGTTGCTTGGTGTTTGATGCCTCATCTGGTGCATGTTTCCGGCTAGTCTTTTGGCCAGACTGCCCTTCTAACCCCTGGCGTGGGTTAGGTGCCAATACAAAGATCAGACCAAGGATCTCTTCTGGTGCAATTTTAATTTTTTTTGCACTACAGGAACTGGGCAGGATCGCCATATGATGGTCTTTTATAATGACATCACTTTTTACTATAGCGAATGTATTTATGAGGCCGCTCTATAAATTAAAAAGCGAGTTACTCCTTTAAGTTCTGATTTTGAATTAAACTTTATTTTTCAAATTTCCTTACTATTTATACAACTTATGAGATTCATACTTATAATCTAGTAACTTAATTAACCATAACTTAATTATTCATAACTTAATAATTACCAAATCCATAGTGTCTCACTTTCTACGTCATACAAGTCATTCACTTGTATAATGCATTTTGGTTGCATTGACGGTATAGTGTTTTCATAAGATCTCAAATAACCTTTGCAATTCAACTGGGTGGCTACTGGTGTTTTTGATACGCAATACAAAGCAAAATTCATAAATGGGTCAGCTGGTGATCATTATTGCTGACTACCCAATATTGACAAATTATTTGTATTCAATTGTTCTTATTAACAGTGAAATCCCGTATAGTGTGACAACATGGATTTGTATTCATATACAGTAAGATCCCGTGTAGTGGGACAACATGGATTAGTATTCTTATGGTGCTACACATATGTGTGCACATACTACACCACAATTTTGGTTGGAATGGTTTACAATTTTTAATGCTTAATCTATGAATATAGTCGATTACAGGCAGTGTAAAAACTAAAAAAAAAAATACTATTTTTGGAAAATTTATGATCTTTTTCAAGTAGTTGTTGTTCCCACAAACCAATATTTTTGTCGGAATGATTTGAGATTTTGAAGCATAATCTCTATATACATATACTAGCTGTTTTTACCCGGTCTTGCCCTGGATAAAAAGGCCTTTGACTTGAAAAATGGTTCACTATGGTTACCAGGCGCTGAGTACTTAAAAATTTGTATGGGCAGTAAATTAATTTTTTATTCCAATTCAAAATTTTTTGATTTTTTAATTTAGAAGTTTTTTAAGATGCTGCAGCAAAAATGCTTCAAAAATAAGTTGCGAAACCGCAACAAAGTTTATTTATAAACATCAAATATAACGGAATCGTTTGCAAATTAAAGGAATCAGAACTTTTAAAAATTGAATTACTTCATTCAATAAATGATCATCATTGAGCAGATACGTCAAATTCAAGTTTCAGAAATGAAATACAAATGCGACGATTAATATTGTGTCGCAAGGTTTCTTTAAGCAACTGCTTATAGTATATGTGTGGCCTATTTTGATCAACAGGTAATTATTTCACATACGTAGATAAAATTTATCATACGACATTTCACTAAGCTGTGTTCCGTGAGCGAGTCGCGTTCGCTTCCGCGCGTTTGTCAGCAAACCCGTGCTGCCGATTAGTTCTCGTTAACTTATTTTAATCCCTAAAACATATTTTTCAGAGCATTGCGATATCTTAGCTGAGCTGAGTTCCGAGAGCGCGTCGCGTCCGCATCCGTCGCATTCGCGTCCGTGTCCGCGCGCCGCTTCCGCGCTTTTGGCAGCCACACCTGTGCTGTCAAAATATATTTTTCAGATCATTCCGATATTCTAGCTAAGCTGTATTCCCCGTGCGCGTAACTTCCGCGCACCGAAATGATGCTATTGAAAAGAATACTAATTTTGAATGCATTTATTGTAGAACATATAATGAGGCAGTATGCAACTGTTCACTAAAATCAATATTTAACAAAATTCATTAAATAAAAATATGTAAAAACTTAAGAATGAATTTGGGGAGTAAGTTCATTTTTTATTTCGATTAAAAAAAATGGGGATTTGTTCATTTCTTTTGGGTACCTTTTTTAAGTTTGGGGAATTTGTTCACCGTGAAGTTATTCCCGTGTAAACCAAATTTCAGAGAAATCCGTTGAAAAGTACAAAAAAATATGAATTTTATATGAAAATTGGGCGTAAAAGTAGGCGTGGTCGGTAAAAATCATATGGCGACCTTCCCTGGAATATGTACTAAATTTCGGAGAAAGCCATTGAAAAATAAAAGTTTGTATAGCAATCAAATAAAGACACAAATAAAAGGAAAAAATAAGTTTTATATACATAGAAGTGGGCGCAAAGTAGGCGTGGCCTGTAAGAAGCATATGGTGACCTTCCCTGTAGTAGTAGTAGAGATCGTGTGACCAAATTTTAGACACCCCTTGAAAAATAAAAATTTCTATAGTGAACAAATATTCCAAAAAAAAACAGAATACGAATTGTATACAAAGAGTGGGCGTAACAGCAGGCGTGACCGGTACGAAGAATATATCGACCTTCCCTGGAGCAGAGAGATCGTGTATACCAAATTTCAGAGAAATCGGTTGAAATATAAAAATTTGTTTAGCGAACAAATATACCGAAAAACAGAAAATGAATTGTATACAAAAAGTGGGCGTTAAAGTAGGCGTGGCCGGTACGAAGCATTGGGCGACCTTTCCTGGAGTACAAAGATCGTATGTACCAAATTTCAGAGAATTCCGTTGAAAAATAAAAATTTTATAGCGAACAAATATACCAAAAAGCAGAAAATGAATTGTATATAAAAAGTGGGCGTAAAAGTAGGCGTGGTCGATAAAAAGTATATGGTGACCTTAGCTAGAGTACAGGGATCGTGTGTACCGAATTTCAGAGAAATCTGTTAACAAATAAAAATTTGTATAGTGAACAAATATGAATAAAACAGAAAATTAATTTTACATAAAAAGTGGGCGTAAAAGTAGGCGTGGCCGATAAAAAGTATATGGCGACCTTTCCTGGGGTATAAAGATCGTGTGTACAAAATCTCAGGAAAATCCGTTGTAAAATAAAAATTTGTATATCGGTCAAACAAACAAACAAACAGAAAATGAATTTTATATATATAGATTCAAATTGAAATACTACAAGTTTTTTCCAGGTGTTCTTGAAAAGATTTTTGAAGTTAGACATCAAACTTATACGAAGAACATATTTTTATACAATTGAGTGGAAAGTGGCTGATCTTTTTCGAGTAGTAGTTAGCCCACTCCACAGATTCTATCAGAATGCTTTAATATTTCAGGAAGGCAATCTACTCGTATAACTAATTCGAAAATATAGAAAATTATAGCATGTATATTTGAAAAATTTTTTGTAAAATGATGTCAAACATCTATGGAGTACATATTTGCATACATTTATACGGACAGTTGTCGAGCTTTTTTGAGTAGTAGTTTGCCAATGCCAGTACGACAGTCCGATTCAAGAGAAAGTAAATGATTGTATTCGTGGTACTTGTACGATTCCAAAAAGTATATATTTGAAATGCTAGTTAGTTGTATCTATATTTTTACTTGCTTTCATTAACATGAACAATTTTAGTTTTTACTACTCGAGATACACTTTCGGCTTCTAATAGGTCATTAACTACTTGAACAGCTCGAGGACTCTTTTCTAATTTTTTGAAGTTAACATTTTTAACATTACATAACTTTTTCTCAATTTTGGATAGTAGGGGAACATTTGGGACGTTGATTTCTTTTGACACAAATTCTATATTTGTCTTTCTTTATTCTCAATTGTATCATTAGTTAAACGTGAAGACGATAAATCTAGAAAATTAAATTTCTATAAACTTCTGAATATCTCGAACACTTTTTTATATCCTTTAGCACTATGTGGTCGGAGTATAATGAGTTTTTGCTGATGTTTGTAATCACTAAAAATATTTGACCTAGCTCCTAGACTCAAAATCGTTTTCTTAGTCGATTAGCAAATTCCGTCCGTCCGCCCGTCTGTTTGTTCATGTAAATCTGTTTATCAAATTGCAGATCGCAAATTTGACGAAAATCGGTGCATGTTCAGATCTAGTCCCTATACAAATGACCACTCTTAAATTGCCATGAGATTCAAATTTCCATATAGTTCGCGGTCAAATTTTGTTTGTGTCATTGTAACAATTCTTAGTCATAGCCCCAATATAAAGCTGATTCCTGATCTTAACTTAAATCTATCAAAAAATAAAAATATTGCAGAGATTTGTATATGTTTTTGCAAAAAATTAATGCCTTTACCCACCCAAATATAGTATCCGATTTGAACTTTTTCTTATCTATTCATTTTCAGAAAGTATCAATTGTATTTCAGTAAGTATCAATTGTATTTCAGAAACCATCAATTTAATTTCAGAAAGTATCAATTGTATTTCATAAAACATCAATTGATTTTCAGAAATGATCAATTGTATTTGAGAAAACATCAATTGATTTTCAGAAAGAATCAACTGAATTTCTGAAAGTATCAAATGTATTTCAGAAAAATAGTCTGAACGCTATACAAAAACATATCTTTTTTAAGTATTACACTATGTTTGTAACATTTCTTGTGAACTATAAACGTGCTTTTTCAAAATTATGACTACAAAATCGGGCATCACGATGCAGGCAAAATTTTATTCCCGATTTCTGTCCTAGTTCTCGAAAAGGTGTAGTTCACTGATACCGTTCTTATAACTGATAGTTCCCGCCCGAATCAGAGTTTCTTTCTACTTTTGTACTGTTCTCTAATCGATTTTAGAGACTTATAATTGAAATATTTATATAAACTCCATGTAAATGGCAAACAATTTTTTTATCCTCCACACCACTGTGCATATCAGTTTGTCATTCCGTTTGTAACTCATCGAAAAATGCATTACAACCCCATAAAGTATATAAATTCTTGATCCTGATAACAAGTCGATTCGATATTGCGATGTCCGTCTGTCTGTCGCAATCACGCTCATTCACAAAATAATCCATTTAAGGCCAGTTTACACTATCACACTTCGTAATACGACCTGTCAAAAAGTCGAGTATTATGAAAAAGTCGTATCATGTAAGAAGCTTATGTTATGAAATTGACAGTCTGTAGGATTTTATTTTCGAAGTCCGATGGTTTTAGAAATATTTCTAAAAACTTGCCATTTTCATCGGACCAGAGTTGTTTTTTTTTGTAATATTAAATAAAAGGTAAACAAAAACAAAGAAAGTGGAAATAAAATATAAATTTCAAAATAAATTTGCTTTTTATTCTAAACAGCTGTTTTCATGATGGTCCTAAGTATGCAGGAATAATGTCGGTACGATTTAATGAAAGATGAATTTTATGGAATTTTTATTTCGAAAAATCATACGACTGAGTGTATCGTGTAAATGGGCCTTTACCTGGCCCTGGAATAGCAGGTTGCTATTCAAAATGGAATAAATCAGACATCATTATGCGAAGATATGTCCAAAAATATGAAGACACCTCTAAAAATTTCTTGAAATTCAGTGTGTTTGTTGTAATAATTTATAATTAAGTGTATCAAATTGTTACCTTTTTCCAGTATTTTGTTTACATTTGTTATAAATAGTTATTGCAATATTGCACAGATATTAATGTAAACGTAATGTAAACGTATCAAAAATTGGGCACAGCCGAATTTTGTTTTCTTCACAAAATTTAGAAATTATATTACGATGCTCCATTTTATTGAGTAAAATTTTGAATACTACTTGATCAGAAAGCATTTCAGAAAAATGTGTGTTGTCAGCAACGCGTTTGTTTTGTTAGCGCTTTTACAATATTTCATGTTTAATTGCCTATACGTTATAACTACTAAATTTCTTAATCAAATCAACAAAACTATAGTCTTAAAGTTTGTGACTTTCAAGTTAATATTCACTATTTAGAGCATTGATATCCATATTACTCATGTTTTGGTCACAGAGATGTTACTCGATTGCCAAAGAGGATTGATTTAGCAAATATATTTATTTTCTATATTTAAATAACCGAAAAATATATACATAAAAATCGTACCTGCACTGTTAATTTGATACCGATCATGTATATAGTTTGTTAATTCACACTAGAACATTTTCGGGGTGAAAGTAATAACCCAGTATACCAAAACTTCCAAGGGTATGGCGTTCTCAGACCAAACCTTTTTATAACCTTTCTAATTGTTCCTTTATTTTCATATTTGTTTGCTTAGTTAAGGAAAACAAATAAAAGGCCATAAAAAACGTTTGTGCTGAGAACGCCAAACCCTTTGGAGGTTTTACTATAGTGGCGTGCTACTTTCCCCCTGACTTGGAATTTCTCACCCCTCAAGAATGACTGTGTTATTGAAAAACTAAAGTCCTAGTTCTTATCTTACCTTGGTGGAGAAATACTTTTCAAATATGTATATTTTAATAAAAAAAAAGAACTTTATTTCAATTGATAACATTTTCTAACACTTGTAACTATTTAAAAACAAAAACCCAGAGCGATATCTATCAGAACAGGTCAACCATTTTAGAATATTATGGTTAATATTTGCATATAAGTTTTAATGAATTAACTTTGTAAAACACAATGAGATTTGGTTCATAATTAAACTTACATATATTTTTGCAAACTTTTGCAAATGGTTCTAGACAATTTTTTTTTCTTTTTGTAAAAATAAACGTTTCTGTTATTTCTATAGACTGGCTACGTAATAGTCAGTGTTAACACCAATAAAACCAAAACTTATTTTTATGAATACATAGCGTTGTAAAGAAAAAATCAAATCTCTTAAAAAGCGGTCAGATGAAACATCCAAATAGAAACCTACAACAAAACCTGAGCTTTTGCGTTGCTTAAACAAATGTTGTTTATTTTTGGTACTCATCACAACTAAACCAAAAATCTATTTCATCTATTTCTGAATAAAAATTTATTTTTGATTCAGATCAGATGTGTTTATATGTTTAAAGTTTGTTATTGGTTTGTAAGTGATCCGTTTAAGTGCCTGGTGCTCTAATGTTATATAAATAGGGGAAACTTTAAATACTTGATCCCTTTGAATACTCTTATCATCCCAAATAATTAAGAAACCGAACAGTTTCTTATTTTTTTATTTTATTATTAATATAAAATAAATATATTCTCAGTTGGATTTACAGGCAAAAAAATCTATATAAATAACACTAGATTACAGGATACATTAAAATATGCATATCAATAACAAATTTGAAGACTATATAAAAAATATATCTAAACGGATTGAGGGTAAGAATAATTTGTTAAAAATAACTTTTGTTTTATTTATATTATATTTGGCCAGATAATTTCTTTCGTTGTATTTTTACTGTTGTATATAGTTGCCATCAACAAACTTTGATATTTAAATAACACTGGTCTAAAAATTAAAAAAAAATTGACTGCAGAAGCGAAGCATGTTTTTTAACTAATCTGGGTGCGCTGAATTCGAATCTGGTAAAAAATTGGCCTTGTTCATTTTTTATAGCATGCTGGCAATACTGACACTACAATTACACATTTATTAATTTGACAGAAGCACACATTCATTGTAAATCTTCATAATTGCTGCGTTTAAGCATGTCAGGAGGATCGTGTGTCAGTGACTATGCGATACTCTATTCCATGCGTTTAGTAAATTGGTCTCAGGTCCAACAAGTTGGATATAGAAAATAAGCATAAACCAAATATGCGTAGAATTTTTAAAAATTTTTTGACTGCAGGGACAGGGTTTATTTTTGGATTATTGATTAATGGATGTGATAAACCGACACAAGCCCAACAAGCTGAACATGCAATGACTTTCATCAATTTCAACAGCGTTCGTCCTGTTGGCGACACCAAATGTCATCAAAACGTATTCATATTTGCGACCTGTAGTTTGACTACAATGTTTACATGTACACACAAAAGGACGGATGACGGACATACGGATGGACAGACATCGGTAAGTCGACTCTGAAAGTGATTCTGAGTCAACCGATATAATAAAAGATGGGTCTAGATCAAATATTTATGGTTGTTACAAACATCGCCACAAACTCATTATACCCTAAACACATAGTGATATAGCGAATAAATACCAGCGAATAAATATCAGAGTAAAACACACACTGAATAAAAAACTCGTATATATATGTAAAAACATAGCTCATACCAACAAACACATATTTTTTTTCTGATATTAATTATGTGTGTTTCTAAATATTGTACGGTGCCAAACACAATCATGGCTGTGTTTCGTTTTAATATTTCGTTATGTGCACGAACATGTTTCTATCACGTATTTTTTGTTTCGAACACACATAAACCACACAGGTTCGAGTGTGGCATTATTCTAAGTTCGTGTTCTTGCACGTGTACTGCTAAAAAAAAAAACAGAACATGACCAATAAACAGGTTTGAGTACAGCTTTATTTTCAGTGCGTGTTCTTGAACGCGAACAGCTAAAAATTAAAACATTATCCACTCCTAATCGGAAAAATTCGGTACACTCCTATAAAAACGACAACAATTGTTTCAACCAAATTTATTAAACAAATCTAAAATAATTCATTAGCAGTTATAAAAAAAAATAATAATAAAGATAATAATAAATATAAAAAAAATAAATAAAAATTAAAAAATAATAAAAAAAAAACAATTTAAGTCATAAACAACATATACTATCTTTTTATTTTTATTGTTTATTTTTATTATTATCTTTTTATTTTTATTTTTTATTTTTAATGTTTTTAAATTTAGATGTTCGCGTTCATGAACATGTTCTGTTTTTTTGGCAGTCCACGTGCAAGAACACATACTTAAAATTAAGCTACTAGTCTGTGTGGTTTATGTGTGTTCGAAACAAAAAATACGTGATAGAAACACGTTCGTGTACATAACGAAATATTAAAAGGAAACAGTCATGATTGGGTTCGGCACCGTACAAAAATTTAAAAACACACATAATTGATATGAAAATACAAATACGTGTTGGCTGCTTAAGAACAGAACATTGTGTGTTTGATGTGTGTATTTGCTGAACCTTGATAAATACAGAGGGCACGCCGTTAACTTTGTTACTTGATCATTAAAATCATCAATATCGAAAACAGCATTTTTTTTTATATAAGTAAAAATATAAAATAATAAATTTAAAAATAGTATATTGATGTTTATTATATTCGCTTTAATGAAGAGCAGTAATAACACGTGTTCAAATATTTAGTAACGCTTTCGATCAGTATACTTTTATGAATGCTCACTTTATTACGTATAAATTCACTTCAATACTATTGATTCAAACATTTTTATTCCCTATAACACTATGTGACAGGGATGTAATGAGTTTGTGCTGAAATTTATAACTACCAAGAATATGTGAAATAGACAGACTTTAGTTATACTGTTATCGTAATATTCATCCGTCCGTCCGGCTGCGTGTCCATGCAAATGTTGTTATTATATTATGAATATAATTTGATAAAATTTGTTATATAGGCTTTTATCGAGCATAACACGAACTCCATTGAAACTGGCGCAAATTACCCCTATCAGGCCGCCTAAAATGGCTACTACATATAGCCTCTAATCAGTACTCCAAAAATAAACCCTGTTGGAAAATTTTGATTAGATATGTTTTTGAGATAAGTAAGTGACTTTAAGAAATGTGGTTATGATCGGTGCATTTTTTGACGTAGGTCCCATATAAAAATAACATCAACTATGAACTTTTTCATATGTGCACGCCACAAATTACACTGATCTACAAATTTAAAAAAAATTAACTGCATTTTTTTTTTTTTTGACTAATCTGGGTGCTCTGAATTCGAATCTGGCATAAAAATTGGGCTTTCACGTCTTGTTAATTTTTTATCGCATGCTTACAATACTGTCAAACATTCAATACTGACAATACAATTTCACAATTGTTAATTTGACAAAAGCCACATTCATTCTAAATCTTCATAACAGTAGCGTTTAAGCATGTCAGGCAGATCGTGTGTTACTGACTCAAGCTATGCCATATCAGAATCATTAAAATATGCATATTTACATTATTTTGGCTTTACTGTCAGAAACTTGGACAAACCGTGGACACCGACAATGTGTTGCAATAGTTGCAGAACTGTTTTATACAAGTGGTCAAAGGGCAAGAAGATCTATTTCAATTTTTCAATACCAGTACTTTGGAGAGAGTCAAGTAACCACCAAACCGATTGTTATTTCTGTTTAACAAAAGTTGCTGGATTCAATATGAAAAATCGAAAAAATATTACTTAGGCGAATGCACCATCAGTTTACAAAGCTGTTCAACGTCCACCAAGTGATTCATTACCAGTCATTCCCAGTGCTACGAGCAGTGAGTCCGAAACATCTTTCACCAGCAGTTGTAGTTTGTATGAGGCTGATGATGAACGCCATTTAGTGACACAAGCTGAGCTGAATGACCTAATTCGGTATTTACATTTCACGAAGCAGGACGCAGAACTACTAGCTTCACGCATGCAGCAGTGGAAACATCTTGCAGTTGGGGCAAAAGTAACAATCTATAGAGATAGAAGCTTGGAATTGGCTGCATATTTTGAAAAGAAACACTCTATTCTATACTGTACTGATGTTGATGGTTTATTTCAAAAAATGAACCAGCCATATGGCAAAACTGAATGGAGATTATTTATTGATGGCTCTAAGTACAGTTTAAAGGCTCTTCTTTTGCATAATGGGAACGAAAAACCATCCATACCAATTGCTCATGCCATTAATACAAAGGAAAATTACGAATCAGTTACCGAAATTTTGACATTACTCAAATACAACAATCATAAATGGAAGATCTGTGGTAAACCTAAGGTGTGTGATTTAAATTTCTTTGAGACCATCTGTTTCAGGTCATTGGTTTGTTGACTGGTATCCAAGGAGGTTTCACGAAATATTGTTGTTTCCTCTTTCTATGGGATAGTCGCGCTACATATCATCATTACGTCAGAACAGAGTGGCCAAAAAGAACTGAGTATTCACCAGGAAAACAAAACATTTCAAATAAAACATTATTTGATCCAAATGATGTTCTTCTTCTGCCGCTGCACATAAAATTGGGCCTTTTAAAGAACTTTGTTAAGGCTCTGGACAAAGATGGTGCAGCATTTAAATATTTGTTAGCGGTTTTTCTTAAAATTTCATATGCTAAAATCAAAGAAGGCATATTTGTTGGCCCTCAGATCAGGAAGCTATTGAAGGATGATATATTTTCACAATGTTTATTGGAGCCTGGAAATCTTTCAAGAGCATCGTGAACAGTTTTCTTGGAAACAATAAGAGTGAAAACTACAGACTAATTGTTGCTGAATTATTGAAAAATTATCACGACTTAGGTGCACGAATGTCGCTCAAAATATATTTTCTTCATTCGCATTTAGATTTTTTCCACAAAACCTAGGGGAGCGTGCCCACCAAGATTTAATGAAAATTGAATGAAATTATTAATGATTTTGGGACAAAAGCATGCTGGGATACTATTGCTCAAATAACGCCATTCACTTTTGCAAATTCATTGATTTTTAAATAAACTAATAATTTTTTTTTTTTTTTTTTGTATTTCGAAAATTACAGATTCGAATTCAGCCTACTAAATTACCCTAGGAAAGACATTTAATTACTCCAATCCAAAACCTTGTTGGCTAGTGTAATTTGTGTTTAAATAATAAATTCGTAGTTCTATGTTTTTATGTTTTTTTTTTCTATAATTTTATGTATGTTCCACATGTAATGTAAAGATTGTAGTTTAATATAAAAATAATATTACGTTTCCTTGATAAAGTAGACAAAAATCTACTAAACGTTGGGAAAGGAGAAATTAATATGCAATTTTAATTACTTTTAAGTTTTGTTTAATTTATAATATCATTTAGAAATTTTTTATTCATAGCGATTTTTGATTTTGGCTATTTTTAATTTTGGCTATTTTTTATTTTGCCGATTTTTGATTTTTAAGATTTTTTGTTTTCGGCGATTTTTGTTTTTCGCGATTTTCGGTTTTGCGATTTTTATTTTTGGCGATTTTTGAATTGGGCGATTCTGCCCATATTTTACACAACTACTCACATTGGTAATTAATGTACTTATCAAAAGTTTGAAGACTTCATAGTACTTCATATTTTTTGTATGGGAGGTACCACGCCCACTAATCATATCCCACCTATTTTTTATCTGATTACTAACATTAATATCTAATGGACTTGTTTAAATTGGTACTCCGGCTATATGGTATTATATATTTACTTTGTATGTGCGGTGCCACGCACACTATTACATTACTCCAGATATATGACATTTAATATTTATCTGTTCCCGCCCGTTTTTTGTCACACTACTCACATTAATAATAGATGACCTCAGACAAATTTGCAAAGCTGGCTCTATCATAATACTCGAGATATATGATACTGAATAATTATTTTGTGTGGGAGGTGCCGGATACACTTATCCGATCTCTTCCATTTTCGGCATAGATACTAACGTGTATAAAAGGAATTTTATTTCCATTTAATTTAATTGTCCAGAACTAATATTTGTAGTGAAAATACGTAACTCTTTGTTCAAAGACAATGAAAGGCCTAATTTTTTGAAATCATGTTTTAAAAAATTGCTTTCATCGAATAAAATTTATTCCTTAATAATTTAGTAAGGTTAATAAATCCGACAGGTTGGGGTCACAGCTAATTAAGCCTTGCACTGCTTAACCAATTGTTTTTGAATTTTTGTATATTTCTAGATAATTATCTATTGTTTAGTTTTTCATTCTGAGCAAAATTCTTAAAACATAATTTAATTTGCCTTATGAAACAAGGACTAAATTTAAAAGCGGTTGGAATACCTTTTATCTAGAATTGCTCTCTTTAAAATTGACTTAATAACTTGCATTAAAAAAAGGAAGTATTGTATTGCACAAAAAAACGTAATTCAATTTGAAACATTTTAAGAGCTAAATTTCCTCTTAAAAATACCATTAAAACCCATAATCGAATTTAAAAAATTTTATTTTATTTTCTTGTTTCATTTTTACTGATTTAGTTTAATAAATTTGACTTTATTTGAGAAATTAAAATACATATTTCATATCACATAATTAATCAGATAAAATATCTGATTTTGGGATCAAGTGTGCCTAGTTTCCCGTAATCATTATAATTACATTATTGGTGAAAGTTCTCTATTTTTAACTAAATAAAAAATGTAATATAAATTATCTATAAATTCCGTAATACGTTTGCGTAGATTAAAGAATTGTTTTTTTTTTTTTTTTTTGTTTACTTTTAAATTGTTTATTTACATACTTTAATTTAAAAAAAATCTAGGGCATTCTAAAATGAGTATGAAAGTAATGATCGGTCTATGGCGTCCATAGAAACATGATTTTTCGGGCTACTGTAGTACATCCAAAAATTTTCATTCAGAAATCGCCAAAATCAAAAATCGCGAAGAACAAAAATCGCAAAAAAAAAACATAAATCACCAAATACAAAAATCGTGAAAATCAAAAATAGCCAAAATAAAAAATCGCTAAAGTAAAAACTGCCAAGTGATATTCTAAATTCATAGAAACGTGAACAAATTTATTTTTCTACAGACTACTCTAAAACGTGAACAAAATCTGAAAGCTCTAAAACGTGAACACTTTTTATGTATTGTTTTTTAATCTGTTTTAAAATTGGGAAATCCCCGAATTACAGGTTATTGGTTTGTTTACTTATGTTGAAACGTTTTTTTTTTTCATTTATGTGTGCGTTGACCTGTTAGTTGCTCTTTGACATTGCTACGCAGATGTTGCAAGTGTTTAAAAATTTTAATTCGTGAAAGTGAAAAATGTCATTAAAAAAACGTAAAGTGTTAACTTTAAAAGATAGAGTTGATATTCTTCAATTATTGCAAAAGGGCTTTAGTGTTAGTGGCTTGGTAAGAAAATATGGAGTTGCCAAAGCAACAGTTTCTTCCATTAAAAAGAAAAAATGGGAAATTACTAATCGTGTAAATAATACACTTTATGGCACTGGAAAGCATAAAACATTACGCGCTTCTGAACTTCCGAGAATGGAAAAAAGTATTTATAAATGGTTCTTTCACATGCGGAATAAAAAATGTCGGTAAGTGGACTGATGTTAAAAGCCAAAGCTTTAGAAATTCACGATCAAATTAAAGAAAATGATCGTGGTTTTAACGCCAGTGACGGATGGCTCCAAAAATTTAAACAAAGGTTCGGTGTTCGCCATCTTAAAATTTCCGGAGAAAAGCTTTCTGCGCAGCCACAACTTGTTGACCCATTTAAGGAAAAATTAAGAACAAAAATGGAAGAACTCTCTCTATGTGAAGATCAGCTTTATAATGCTGACGAATCCGGGTTATATTGGAAGCAGTTGCCAGATAAAACATATGTGTCATCATTGGAAAAAAGTGCTCCAGGCGCAGAGATGGAGAAACAACGATTAACTTTCATGGGCTGTTCAAATGTGTCGGGAGCTCACAACCTTAAACTATTGTTAATTGGAAAATCTAAAAATCCATGAAGCTTCAAAAACTTTACTTGTCCAGTGAATTACAAATTTGCCAAGTCAGCATGGATAACATGTACAATTTGTTATGGCTGGTTTCATCAATGTTTTGTTAAAGAGGAAGATTTCAAATGACAAATTAAACACTGAAAACTTTGTAATCATTTTTATACCCTATACCACTATGTGGTTTGGGTATAATGACTTTGTGCTGCTGTTTGTAACAACCAAAAATATTTGACCTAGACCCATCTTTAATTATACCGATCGAATCAGAATCACTTTCTGAGTTGATTTAACAATGTCCGTCCGTCCGTCTGTGTGTCCATGTAAAGCTTGTAATCAAACTGCAGGTCGCAAATATGAATATATTTTGATGAAATTTGGTATATAAGCTTTTATCGGTCATGGGATGAACGCTATTGAAATCGGTGAGAATCGGTCCACGTTCAGACCTAGCCCCCATACAAATTACCCCTGTGAAATCGACATAAATTGCCATAAGATCCAAATTGTCATATAGATCTTACTCAAATTGGGTTTGTATACGTTCATTACATCCATTAATGAGTAGTCCAAAAATGATCCCTTTGGCCCCCATATAGAGCTGCTTCCCGATCTTCACTTAAATCTATTAAAAAATAAAAATATTGCACTGATTCTTCTCAAATTTTGTTTGTATATATTTTCGCAAAATACAAGAGACTTTACCAACCATGGTCAGGATCGGTCCATTTTTGGACCTAGTCCCCATAGATATATCATCCGATATGAACTTTTTCATATCTGCAGCCAAAAAAATTAATAAAAATCCCACTCAAATTTGGTTTTTGCTTATTTTCTATGTCCAGTTAGTTGGGCCTAGGAGATTCGGTTTCTAAACGCATGGTATAGGGTATCGTATAGTCGGTCTAGACCGACTATAATTTTCTTACTTGTTTGCTTTAGGCTACTGAGTTCTTGACTAAAAAGGGGCTACCAGTTAAAGCCCTTCTGTTAATAGACATCCACCTGAATCCCAATTGATTTCTGATGACGGATCCATTTGTGCAATGTTCTTGCCTCCCAACGTCACATCGTTTATTCAGCCCATGGACCAGAATGTTTTTAAAATAACTAAACTGTATTATAGAAACAGTCTCTTGACATTAATGGCTGGAAAACAAACAGAATTGTTAGATTCTATTAAGACGTTAACTATAAAAGATGCAATTAATCTTTTGGACTCAGCATGGAGTAGAATTTCGCAACAAATTTTAAACAAATGCTGGAAAAATATATTGAATTTAGTTTCGAACAACATGACCCCGATGATAATATTCCCTTAAGTGTTTTAAGAGAGATGATATATCCTCCAGAAATAAGACAGCTAGAAAATAGTGCAGTTCTACTTCGTCAGGCGCTGAATTCTCAGGTTTGTTTTATTATAGGTTTCAGTGTTTTTAGAAAATTTAATTAAAATTTAATTACAGATCGATGTTACTCTTTCCACGGTCAAAAATTGGAACAACAATCCTGAAGAAAATTGCACAGAAGTAGGAAGTAGTATTGAAATTCAGGATGATACCGACGATGATGATGACTCGATTATATTCCAGCCAAAAGTTACAATTAAATCCAAGGAAGCTGTAGAAGCTTTGGATAAGGCTTTGATATGGGCTGAAAATGAGATGGTAGACCAAAGTGACATTAGAGTGCTGAGAAACCTTAAAGAAAAAGCTCTTTTAAAGATGGCAAAACAAAAAACTTACCAAAAAAAAAAAAAAATTACTGATTTTTCCCTTTAAACTTTACTTAGCTGATTCTTAATAATCCAACCAAAAAAATGTTCCTATTAGTTTTAGTTTATTTTTTGTTGTTTTTGTTAATTAAATATAAATTTCTTGTATCCTTTATTTTATATTATTTTTTTTATACCCTCCACTCCAGTGTGCAGAGGGTATATATAAGTTTGTCATTCCGTTTGTAATTATTAGAAAAAAAATTTTGGACCCCATAAAATTTATATATTTGTGATCCTTATAACAACCGGAGTTGATATAGCGATGTCCGTCTGTCCGTCTGTCCGTCTGTGGAAATCACTATGACGGCATCAATCGGGCAGCTAGGGTGCTCGTTGGCATAAAAAATGATTCATTAACATCCTGAAAAGTTTGCTATTTAAAATCGTCCAAATCGGTCGATTAGGCCCCGAGATTTGAATGAAGAACTAGAAAAAGTCTTGAAAAAAAATAATTTTCTATGTTGTTCTTGTCAGGATCACGCCCTCAATAGTGCAGCTACAGTGATCATTTTTAGTGAGAATGATTCACCAAATTCATGGAAAGATTTCTACTTCAAAAATCATTAAAATCGGTGGAACAGGTCCAGGTAAATCTCTGAAAAAGTAAAAAAAAAATTAAAAACATGATATTTCTATATTGTTCTTGTTGTTATTCTAAATGTTGCATTGTTTTCATAGCTGGACTTGTTGTTTTTGTGGTCGTTATGGTAATAATATAACAAAAACAAACCCTTTGTACATTTTCTTTTATTAACTCTGGTAGAAAAATTTAAAAGTTTCCATTGTTTTGGCATCACTAAAAAAATATGTTAGATCATTTCTGTCATTGCCACGAGCCTGTCTGCAAAATTTCAGATCGATTGGGTCACGGGAAAGTGGTTAAAATCGATCCAAAATTTTTTCGACAAGCAGACACGAGTTAATATAAAGGGAGTAAAAATTCACCAACATCTAAAGCAAATAATGCTAAAATACCTAGTTGTTAATAAAAAAAAAACAATTGGGCAATTCACAGTGGGTAATGTATCGTTGTATCGTGTATCACTTTACAATAGTGTAAAATTGTTGTTGGTAATTTTCACTGAAAAATCTGATACACGATCCAACTTCATTTGCTATGTTTAGTAAATGTTGTATATAATAACATATCAGTTCCAAGTGAATGCCAGTTTTTATGAAAAAGAAAAAACAAATACATAGAATTTTATCAGCATAAATAATTATAAAATAAAATATGGCAAATAATGCAAATAACGCAAATCATCGATAAGTTTATTTATATAAAAATTAATGTTTATATTTTTTTAGTATGTATTTTCTCTTTCAGTACCAACCAAAACATTTAACATTTTTTTTTTCATTATAAATTAAAATGCAAGAGGTACGTAACTAAAACTCCAGGGTATATCTCACGACCAAAAAGCAAACACTGACAAGTGTTTTCTCTTATACAAAATAGCAGAAGCGACGAAGCGATCTTTCCTCGTTGGATCGAAAATTACTAAAGAAAGCGTTTTACAATATGAAAATACAACTGAGTGATCACAACAAATGTATTGTTAATTTCAATACAACATACAATATACAACACCTGTTGTGAATTGCCCAAATGTAAATTTAGCAAAAAAAATTATGTATTAATTTATTTAAAGAGAAAAACACAAAAATAACGTTTGATGTTGTATTTTTTGTGTGTAATATTTAAATATACATACATACACATATTAAATAATACAAATAATATACATATATTATATATATGTATGTATGTATGTATATTCATAGTAACTGCATGTTAGAAATAAATCGGTTATTTTATTTACATAAAATACTGCAGTATTTTGTTGTGGGGAAAATACATTTCTTTTGCATTAACAGAGTGTCACTTCATTTTGCTCAGCGTGACTATGCCACAGTAGATGGCGCCATAATTTTTGTTTGTTCTAATTAGCTTTGCAATAGTTATTTCTATTTTAACATGAATGTTAATATTTTCAACTAGATATCATACAGAACAATGTTAAGAGTATACACGGGCTGGTCTTTTATTTCATACGTTTTTTCATTATTCTTTTACAAATATGAACATAAGTTTGGCATATTAAAGGTGCTATTACATGATGTGTTTTTTACATATGTACTGTCATTTTTTTTATCCATATGAAAATCCTCATGTCTGTCAAAATTGTCTTTTACATACGACTCATAATTTTTGCTATCACACGTGCATATGTATTTCCGTATAACATAACCTCTAAATGTAAACAACAGCTTATTTAATTTGTGAATTTACAAAAATTTATTGTGAAAAAAAAGTTATATATTTTTTAATTGTTAATTAATATTGAAAAATTTATTTTTCTTTCAATATTAATCTTTATAATTTACTCTGTTTTTCTTTCGCCACAAGCAGTGTTGTATTTTCATATGTTTGTCATGCAAAAATAGAACCTGTTCTAATTGAAAAATGTACATGTGACTTTCCTCATGTATTGTACATAAACAATGTTTCATATGTATCACACGATGTGTACAACTTTTGTAGCACCTTAAGGTGCTATTACATGATGTGTTTTTTACATATGTACTGTCACTTTTTTTATCCATATGAAATTCCTCATGTCTGTCAAAATTGTCTTTTACATACGATTCATAACTTTTGCTATCACACGTGCATATGTATTTCCGTATGACATAACCTCTAAATGTAAACAACAGCTTATTTAATTTGTGAATTTACAAAAATTTATTGTGAAAAAAGTTATATATTTTTTAATTGTTAATTAATATTGAACAATTTATTTTTCTTTCAGTATTAATCTTTATAATTTACTCTGTTTTTCTTTCGCCACAAGCAGTGTTGTATTTTCATATGTTTGTCATGCAAAAATAGAACCTGTTCTAATTGAAAAATGTAAATGTGACTTTCCTCATGTATTGTACATAAACAATGTTTCATATGTATCACACGATGTGTACAACTTTTGTTGTGGGAAAATTTGACAGTACATATGTAAAAAACACATCATGTAATAGCACCTTTAACTTTTTGTTGTCTTTACAAAATAGAGTTACCGAGTTCGTCAATGAGTTTTTTGCTTACAAAACAGTTCTACATAGTTATATAGAACTATTATTCTGCTTTACCTATAAAATATCTGATTGCGATTACATCTAATTTTTAAAAATTGTTTATAATTAATAAAGCATTATTATTCACATAAATACAAAATTTCACTTTTTAAATTTTCCATTCAAATTTAAGAAAATATCAATTATAATAAAAACGGAAAATAAAATTTCCAATTATAAATTAGAAAATATTAATTGAATTTCAGAAATTCATATCAAAACGTCGGAAATAATAATTTTAAATTTAGAAATATGTTTACATTTAAAAATGTTTACATTTAAAAAAAATATTGCCATTCAGGAGATATTAATAACTTTTCAGTAACGCGATTCAGTAACTTCTTTTAACGATAGTCGAATCGTAAAAAAAAAGAAAATTGCAAAATTGTCAGTAAAATTTTTAAACGATATTCGCTATTGTTAAAGTCAGCTGTTGTTGTTATCTAAACGACAACCATTTTTGTGTTGTTTATTCAATCGATAAAAACTTAAATTTTTAGGTTGAAATGTCGTCATACATAAATAAAAATCATGAAATAGTGAAAATATTTTGCTTTAATTAAAAAACTTTTTTATATAAATAAAAAAATTAAATAGCATATTCAATTCATTATTTCATTTTCAAATAAATAAACAGAAATATTAGTAAAAAAATAAAGATATTAAACATAAACATAAAATCATCCTGTCAAACACCAAGTAATTTGTTTTTTTCTATTCTTCTTTGTGTTTTTCGCTTATTTTGACAGAGATGCCACTCCTTTACAATTTAAATAAATAGAAAAACAGATTTGTCGATATTAATTTAAATTCAATGAATTTAAGAAAACCTCAAATGATATTTAAGAATTGCTAACATAAAAATTGTTACATAAGTAAACGTAATTTTACGAGAATGTTATTTTTTATATATAAATTTTCACAATTTTTTTTGGATGAAAATTTGAAGTTTTTCAGAAAATAAAGATAACATTAAATTATTTTATTTAAAATGTTTGGGACTTTTCGTTTTTTGCGTTTTTCATCCCTAATTTGATTATTTATTATTATAAATTTATTCTCTATGTTTTCAAAATATGGCAATATTTTAAAAAAAGTTGAGAGAGCTTTTTTTTTTTTTTGGTTATTATTTTGTTACTCCATCCGACCTATATGGCCACAATGAAGAAATATTTGGCCAGTTAAAAGAAGCTATACAGCCATCTCCAATTAGCACGATTTAATGCATATAGCCACTCTACACAACCATTACCTTTGCAATGGAGGTTAGGGCGAGCTATTTAATTAGCAAAAACTAAATTAAACGAGAAGTTATGTCATATAACCGGAAACGCATGCATATAGGTATATAACCTAAATGCATGCCGATCAGCAACCACGATGACCAAAAAGCAAACACCGAAATAAATCCGAAATAATAGAAAAGACGAAAACCAACCCAAAGAATTTTCTGAAATAATTTGGTATTAAGTTTAACAAATTGTTTACTTTTTCCAATATTTTGTTTACATTTATTATCAATACTCAAACCGAGGTGGAGGGTATCAAAGATTCGGCACAGCCGAATTTAACACTCTTACTTGTTTTTTTTTTTTTTGTTTATCGAATGCAAAGTGAACTGAATATACATATTGCATTTTATTTTTTGTTATTAAAAATTAATAAAATAATTAATTTAAAATAGTGTTTAGCATTTTTTCTTATTATTATATCATTTTTTATATTAAATATGTAAATATTAATATAATATTATGTAAATATTAAATAATATATATTTAAAAAAAATATTAATTTTATACTGATCTTATATTGTAAACTTAGTTAATTATTTTATTATGTGAACTAATCTTTAAGCCAACTCGCCTCAAAAATGTCATATGATGCTGAGGCAACATAAATTGTAAAACAAAATTATGAAATAAATTAATAAACTAATAATAAAAAAAAAATAGGGTAATTTTTTGTTTTAAATTTGGGTAGTACTTGATAACGTGAACAAACTCGAAAATGTGAACTGCCTTGGTAAAAATTAGTTCACGTTATCGCGAGTTCACTGTATATAAATTTTTCAAATATTTATTTATTATGTGGTTTTCTCGGTTAACTGCACATATCATAAAATTTAATTCTCAGGAAAGCCAAAAAACGTTCTAGTTGACATTATGGACTCGGTATGAATATTAAAGTTAAGTTTTTTTTTCGAAATTGGTGCACATTAAAAAAAAATTTTTTTGACATGTGTAAAGAGCATTAAAATTTAACTATTAGCCATCAATAGCTAAAAATGGACACACACGATAATTCTAGAAACCCACAGAATAAATTGTTAATACTTTTCAAAATGTTTGAATCCCTTCAAATGGCATCCTTTATATTGCATTATCTCAAAAAGTTATTCTGAATATAATAATAGGAAGGTTTAGGTAACATCAGCATAAACTCCTTATACCCTGGTTGCAGGGCTATATAAAAATGCATAAATTAAATTTATGTTCATTGTCAATATAAAAAAATCTATACACAAAAAATAATTCTACATAATAGCATTGAGTACTCAAAAAAAAAATCATCACGACATTAAACAATTATAATTTTTTTAATGAATAAAATACGATTAAAAATCTAAAAACAAAAAAACGGATCATATACATGGAGTTCATGCATTAAGTTGACAGACACATAAGAAATTCGAAATAAATCACTTAATGACATCAAATGTGAACTATACAAAAAGTCAAAATTTTTTTAAATAAAATAATCATCTGTTTACTTCTGTATAGCTGAAAATTTGCAATTTTATAATTATAAAAATTTGGATTATATTCGATAAAATATAAGTAGAGTTTAGAGTTTAGATGATATAAAGACAAAGACGACTTCAAAAAACAAAAAAAAAAATAATGATGACATTCAAAATAATAATCTTTATTATTGTTTTTTCGCAAATTTCTTAATAAAATATACTGAGATTTTTTCTATATAACAAACATTACAAATGCTGTATACACTAATTCCTCGTTTAACGAATTGGGAGTTTCTCTTAATAATGGTTGTTGATGCAATTGCTATTGAATTGGTAGACAATTTGGGTATTACTGATAAAAAGCATGTCCTTAACTATTCTGAGAAATATGAATTCTTCAGTTGGGGATGTTTACGCAGGGTCGGGTATTCTTGTGTATATACTACATACTTGTTTGCATATACTCGTAAATATGTATGTATGTACACTTAATAATTTAAATTATTTCATTATAGTTTTGTACTTGATTGCTACGTTCATTTTTTTTTTCTTTTTTTTTTCAATTTAATATACAAACTCTTGTATATAGTAATGTTGTATGTTTTTATTTTACCGGAAATTCCAATTTAGGTAAATGCGCCGTTTAGCCGTTTACTCTCTGATGGTTGACTTGAATACGCTTTATACAGTTTGCCAAAGTTACGTGTTTTTTTTTTTTTTTTGGATCAAGTACAAGATTTAAATGAAAAATACGAAAAGAAACAAATGTGACATTCATCTTTAAACAAACTGGGGGTCCAAAAATCCCCATGCAAACTACAAGTTCAAGTAAAAATGAAATCAAATTAAGGGAATTTTTAATTTTGGCTCATAATAAGTTTAACTTTGAATATGGTTCTGAAGACAGACTACATTAATGAGATGAACATAAATTTTAAAAAAGCATTTAGCAAAGTAAATACAAGAAACTTATTAAGTTGATATTAGTTAGAAAAGATAACATAAAAGATAAGAAACGATTTTTGGTTACTCTACTTTAATGACGATAAACATTTAAAATTTTTTATAATGTTCTGAAAGTTTACCAAACTATAAATTTCAAGCGTAAACTTTATTAAATATACAAAATTAAAGTTATGCCTGGTTTTGATTATGTCATATAAACTGACAACAAACAATTGAATCAACTGACATCTCGTAATTTTCTATTCGTTAGTTTACATTATATCTTATAAGCGAACAAAAAATCCGGCTGTAAAATACAAACAAATTGCCAACATGCTGGCAATTTCATTTTTGATGCCAAATGTTGACAGGGGTTGTAAATGACAAGACTTTAAACCCCGTTTTCATTCAACTGACAATTGACAACAATTGCCATTGAAAATGACATAATGAAAACCAGGCATTACTCTTATGTGCATAAGGTGACTGCGTAAATTTAGTTTTCAAAGACTGTTTTAGAAAATCGAAATAATTTGTATCTTTATGTGGTCAGGGTATAATGAGTTTCTGCTGAGTTTCTGACCAGATCCAACTTTATTATACCAATCGATTCCGAATGACTTTCTTAGTCGATTTAGCGATGTCCGTCCGTCCATCCGTATGTGTGTCCTTGTAATCAAACTACAGATCGCAAATATGAATATACTAGCAGTATACCCGCTAAGTTGCACAGTGGACCATATTTTGAGAAGGCGGCCAAACATAATTTTTTTTTTCTTACCGCTTTTAAAGTTATGTTATCCATTTGAAAGTAAATACTAGTAAACCTCGGAAGCGACTCTATCTTAACTATATCACATCGAACAGGGTCTTCGAAAATGGGCTTTCTCAGTATATTGCTAAAATTAAAAATTTCTTTGTAAATTTTTATTTTTGAATGACTGTAACTTCTTTGATTTAAAAGATTTTGAAGTGAAATAAATTTTGTATAATTTTATGGCTTCAATACTATTAATGTTAAAAATGTAAAATCACTGAGTCATTCCGAAATTAAAAAAAAAAAAAAATTTAAAAAGGTCAAAATTTTCCGAAAATCTCCTACTTAATAGAGCATAACTCCTGCCAGTCAAAAGCAGTCAGAAAAAATCTTGCACCCTCCCATACTCCCATACCTCATTATATACCCGGCAGTTTCCGCCCATGTGCACCAGAACAATTTTTCTGACCCAAGGTTAGATATTTTCTGCAAAATTTATGAATACAAAAGTTTTCCACTATGTGGTTAGGATATATTAAGTTTGAGGTGATGTTTGTAACTGCCAAAAATATTGGACCTTTATCCATCTTTTATTATACGCATCGACTCAAAAACACTTTCTGAGTCGATTAAACGATGTCCGTCCGTCCGTCTGAGTGTTATGAATACAAAAGTTGGTCGTACCCGTGCACCGCGGTGTATTTTTTTGCGTGTCGGTAGAGCTGTCAGGAGTTGTTATATATTTATAAAAAAGGGTTGACATATAATGCGCTTAATTGTTACAGGTACATTTACATAGGTATCTTTCAAAAACATTAATAGTCTGAATTAGAGTTATATAGTTTAAATACCTGACCAAAGGGGAAACAATTTAAATAACAGGTAAATAGTAAAAAAAAAAAAAAAAACTATTGCGACATAGCCCTTTAAGATATGAGCAGGTATGTTTCACCTTTTAAAAGGGGTTAGGGTGTGGGTTTTTTATGCTTCTAAAAGTGGTAATAAAAAATAAACATTTTTATTTTACATAATTGCAAGAAGGAGTATTTATAATAATGTTTCCACAATTATTATTCATTATAATTTGTGCAATGGCTAAGTACTGGCAGATATTTATTTTCAACGAAATGATGTAGACGATGTAATTTTGCACATAGTGAATTGTAACCTAGAAGACATTGAAATGTACAAAGGAAAAATTACTAATTTTGCATCGAATTTGAAAAGACGGTACATTGAATGCTCTCATGCGGAAGCGAACCAATGAAAAGAATTGTGGGATTTTTCCAGAGTATCGAGATTTAATTTCTGCCAAAAAAGAATGCTTACCTTCACAATCTGCTATTAGTGTCACTTCAACATCAGCAGAAATAAAATTGCAAGATCTCCTTGAACATACTGCAGAACGATTGCTAAATACGCTTGATACTGATCATTTAAAAAAAAATTCATAATGGCAGCATTACTTTAATTTCTAAATGGGGATGTG
The DNA here is from genome assembly GCA_963682025.1 of Cordilura impudica. Lineage (NCBI taxonomy): Eukaryota > Metazoa > Arthropoda > Insecta > Diptera > Scathophagidae > Cordilura > Cordilura impudica. The sequence goes on from OY821517.1 coordinate 121,994,125, forward strand.
ATGGATCCTCTGGTCAGAAACAATACAAGCAATTTAATGCCGAAAATTCATCAGATGCTAATTTAGTTATGGTATCTTTCGTTCCATTGCGCTTAACAAAAAGGTATAGCGTCTTAGAGCCGTCAACTAGTAGAGCAACAGAAATTGATATATGGAAAAATGAAATTCCTTCTTCAACAAGGTATTGCAGACCAATAAAATTTGCATTCAAAAAGGCAACCAAAGATGTCATAACTGAAGAAGCTCAAAAAATAAAAGATCAAATTAAGGAACTTCAACCAGTAATATTTAAATTTGATTACCAAGACATTGAAGTAAAATGAGTCTCCCAATGATTGATGGAAAACTTGCACAAGCTTTAACTGGAACAAAGTCAACGTCAAGCTGCATTATATGCCAAAAGACATCAAGTCAATTAAGCCAACCCCCACAAGAAGACGATTGTTTTAAGGAGGCCTACGAATTTGGAATGTCCCCTCTTCATGCTAGAATACGCTTCATGGAGCATATTCTTAAATTGGGTTATGATTTGGAATTTGGTCGGTTAGGCGAAACAGTGAGAAAAAACAAAGAAAATGAAGAAAAAAGAAAGCAAAAAAAAAAACAAATTCAACAAAAATATCTACAGCTAGGCCTCGTAATCGACCAACCAAAACAAGGGGAAGGAAACACAAGGAGATTTTTGTCCGATCCGGAAACTGCAGCATCTATCACAGGTGTAGATCATGAATTAATAAGACGATTCAAAATCATATTACAAGTTCTAGCATGCAGCAGAAAGATAAATGCAAAAAAATTTGGAGAGTACGCCAATAAAACAGCTATACTTTATAATGAAAAATACTCTTGGAGATATATGCCATCCACAGTTCATAAAATTTTGTTCCATGGGGAACAAATAATTCAAAACAATATGCTACCAATAGGAGATCTATCTGAAGAAGCGCAAGAAAAAAGGAACAAAGACTACAGATTCTTTCGCTAGCACAACACAAGGAAAATGTCCAGATGTTGTACTAATGAAGACCTTATCACTATTTTGTTGTGCACGTCAGATCCATATATGTCCTCTATTGAATTAGACGGAGAAGCTAAACAACTTCTAGAAGATGAAAATCAAGGCTATTTAGAAGAAATTTTTACTAAAATTGGTTGATTTAAAGTACTTTTTCATTACACTAACAATAAGTTACACTTTTTTTTTTATATAGTTAAAAAATTTTCTTGATTTAAAAATTTATATATTTTGTAAATTTAAAATATAAATTGTTATATTTCATAAATTTACCATAAAAATTGATATAGAAATATTTAAAAAGACAATAAAAAAAATTTAACTAAAGCAAAAACATACGAGTTTTTCATTGAAACTTCTCTATCTTCAACCAATATAAGGTAATTTTTACGTTCGCTGCTTAATAAATTATATTTTAACTCGAGATCTTTCAAAAAAAAAAAAAAAAAACAACCTTCGACCCTTGTGCACATTAGGACTAAAAAGTGTACGGGGGCCAAAGTTTGGCATTTTCTGAAAAAATTAACTTAAAAAATTGTTAAAAAGTATTAGTTGTTAAATTAACTGAAAAAATAAGACATGTTAAAAAACCTTTTTTTACCTTTTAACACTTCACTTTTGTACTAAAATTCAACTACAAATGAAAATGTATTTTAAACCATCCGTAACTTTTTTTATTTTCGGTCAAGAATTACGTTTTATAGCAAAACTTAAAGGCTAACGTCTCACCTACAAACAAAAACAACGGCATATCAAAATTCCAATCCAATTAAAAGTTATAGATTTTTGACCGCCTTCTCGTCAAAGGGTTCACTGTGCGTTGTAAGCGTAATTATTATATTAATTATTTAAATCATAATAATACTTAAAAACAATAACGAATATGGTGTGACAATACTATGCAAACTTTTAACAAAAAATATTTTTGATGACTTAACCGATCAATACCAAAAAATTTTATCATAAAATTAAAAACCCTTTTATTAATTTTATCATTTGTATGTTTTATTTATTTAACAAAGACTAAATATTAACATAACTTCAGAAAAAAATAACGAAACTTTAAACTTTTAGTTTTATGCTCTTGACAAAACAATGGCAACCTTTACTATACAATAACACTGTGATATATATATGATGGTCATGGCCTTGGGGGTGGATGATTCTTATACCGAACGATTGCATTAGGTTATTATAGTAAAAACCACAAAAGCGTTTGGTTCTGTGCGGGTATAGGCAACTATTATGGCTGTTTAAATATTAAATTTTTTCGCAAACACTATTCGCCAACAGTATCCTAATTCCAGTTCATGTGTTCTTTAGCAAGATAAATGATAGCCAGACGATTTTTCTCTGATATAAGTTGTTTACTCACTAACAACCAAGATCAGCCTCAATTGCTCGTCGGGAAACAGTTCGAGCACAGAGTTTTACGTTCAGATTGTTACTGACCTCTTTAAGTAGTATTTTTTGACATTTTTAAAAGTTTTATGGGTCCTGCGCCATAAAATGAGATTATAGATTTAAATAATAAAATATTTCTCACAAATATCATCTAAAATCATCATCATAAAATCTCACTGAAATCATCTAGTATTTGGTTTCAACTCTCATAAAACTTTATTTTTGCCACTATTTTATAATAATTGAAAGAAAACGTCAGAATCTATAAATATTTAATAACGTTAAGATTACTTTTTTTATTATTTTAATCAACTCCCGTAAAGAAGTTAAAAATTTTCACTGTTTTAGCATCACTAAAAAAATATTTCCTTTTTCGTTAATGCGTCCGTCCGTCCATCTGTCCGACTGTCCGTCTGTGTAAAATTTGTCGCTACAGGTCGCAAATATAAATATATTTTGATGAAATTTGGTATATGAGCTTCTTTCTATCAGCCATAGCGTGAATGCTATTGAAATTGTTGAAAATGGGTGCATATTCATAAGATCGACTTAAATTGCAAATTATCATATATGTAGATCTCAGTCAAATTGGGTTTGTGTAGTCCCAAAATAGACCCTATATGACAATTCTTAGTCATAGCCCCCATATAAAGCTGCTTCCCGATCTTCACTTAAACCTATAAAAAAAAATATTGCGCAGATTTTTTTCAAATTCGGTTGTAGTATATGGTTTTGCAAAAAAATATGTAACTTTACTAAATATGGTCAGATCGCTTCATTTTTCGACCTAGTCCCCATATACATATATAGCATCTGATGTAAACTTTTTCAGATCTGCAAGCAAAAAAATTAATAAAAATTTCACTTAGTTTTGGTTTATGCTTATTTTCTAAAACCAATTAGTTGCACCTAAGACCAATTCTCTAAACGTATCGTATAGAGTATCGACCTAGACCGACTCTAATTTTCTTACTTGTTTTTTTAAGAAAATTTTTATTTTGGAACAAAATTTTTTCAACTCAGACGTCCTGTGTACAGCCTTGCGCTATTAAGTTTTACGCTTGAGTACACGTTATTGCATAAAGAATTTTAAACATTGATAAGGTGGAAACACGGTTCTTTCTTTACTGCTAATGAAGTAGGCCCTTTTCATTACATCAGTGAAATTATGGTAGATGCAATGCGAAAAATGTCACAACACACTTCGAAGCTGGTAAAGGATTACTTTAAATACATTTTCCATTGGCCAGCCCAATCACATTGGAATATTAGAGTACAGCATTGGCCGTCAAATGTTTTATTGTAAGGATAAACGATTTGACAACCTGAGATCTAAGTGGGAACAAATTCCGGAGACCTCAATCGCAAATTGAATCGAATCCATAGCAGATGTAAAGATGACATTTATAATATTAATAGGCAAGGCGATTTCTTGTACCCGACATAAAAATTTTAGTTACCAACCGATTTTGACCAGACATACCCCATTTGAAAGCTGTTTCCTTTTAGCTGCACACCATATTTAAGGATTTGCACCCTCTGAAACATTTTTTGGAGTAAAATGCATTTAAAGTTGTTACTAACACGTACCTAAAACACATATTTAAACTTCAAATAAAAAACTATACAATGCTGTGTGTGTATTTATTAAATTTGTGTTGAATTGCGAATTGACTAGAATTGATTAGCATACCTTTAGGCTTTTATAAAATTATTTATTAACAAACCCAGTTATATAACTTCTGTGTGGACACCAAATATTTATAATTGAATGGAAAAATAAATTTTCCTAGATTTTGCACTCGAATTTCGAGGGCTGGGGTCTGCTAGTAAAAATAAATAGTCTTACACATATTATTAATAACGTGTTATTGACTTGCTGTATTTAGACCAGACTTGTTTTTTCTTTTTGTAAACAGAAATAATTTAAGTTGTTTTGAAATTTATATTTTAGTTAATGCTTAATAATTAATTATTTATTGAAATAACTTTTTTCGTTAATTGAATATCCTGCGAAAATAAAACAACTTCTAAGTTTACATTAATTTTGCTGCTTTTGTTCTGCACAATACTGTGGTCATAAATAATGCAATAAGAAAAGTCTATTAAAAAAGTTGTTGCTCCATTAGCCCAAAGTGAAAAGATTCGCGGAAAGAGGTTCAGCTTCATTATTCGGAACGGATAGAAGGAGACTGTGTTAAAAATAAATATGTGTTTAATAATTTTTTTGTATTAAAAACTCAAGGATTTACAGATCCGCCCTCGTACCATACAAAAATAAAGACTGTATAATAATATTGAGTTTGAAAAAGAAAATAAATGATTTTTAATATTGCAATCCTGCTGGCTGAGAAGAAATGACTGATTTATTTCCTAAATAATTTCATTAGCTCGAATTACCTTTCTTAGTTGATTAATCCATGTACTTGTGTCTTTCTCTCCATGTGTCTACGTAACCAATTTTCATACTAACGCAAGTTCAGATTTTCTCCCCAAAAAAATTGTATTCTCTAAATTGAAGAATCGATTAACTCCTGCTTGATCAAATTATATCTACGTTTAGATTTAAATATCAGTCTCAAAAAACTACGTTATCATTGAGACATACACGTGCTAGTAATAGTATTGATACACTTGAAAATTAAAATTTTAAATATTAACTAGCAGATTCCAGCGCTCGAAGTTCGAGTGCAATTTCTAGGCAGCTTTATTTTTCAACTTAGCCAATTCACAAACCAACACTTTTATGGTTTATTGTTATTGTGAATGAAGATAAAAAACTCATTAGCAAACACACTAACAAATTTAATAAAAAATCACATAGCATATGGGTATAATTTTATATATGTGTTAGTAGCAACTTTAAATGCAATTTACTCAAAATAGAGAAAAAAAATTTTAAAATCTGTAAATCTGCAAAACGACTAAAAGAAATACCTTTCAAATAATATACATTTGGTCAAAATCGGGATAAAACGGTAGAACAAAACATCGGTCACAAGAAATCGCCTAGCTTATTAATATTACAGATTAGAGATGGGCGCGTGAGTGATTTTCAGCTCACGGCACGCACGCTCACGCTCCAAAATTTTCCGTTCACGCACAGTCACGTTAAACAAAATATTTAAAGCTCATGTCACGCGCGCTCACGGCTGCAAATTTTTGGATCAGCACGATGACTCAACGCAAATTTCAAAAAGCGTTCAATCCATCTTTTTTTTTATGGAAAAATCTTTGTATTATTATTTATATAATTACATAAAAACTTATTGTTACAAGAAATGTATTTGTGTATAGGAGCGTTGATACGCATTAAAAATGAAAAAATTATATTCTTTTAATAAGAGCTAAATTAAACAAAAATTAACTGGAATATAAAGCACTGCATTGCAATTGCTTACATATTTTTATTTAAAAATAAAAGCTTGTCTACATTTTCACTGATTAATTGGGTCCTGCGTTCTTCTAAAATGCGTCCCGATACTGAAAAAACTCGCTCGCTTGTAGGAATATTCAAAATATGTCGAGCAACAGCTTTTAAACGGGGTAAATCAATGACATTTTTCCAAAATGCCATGATATCTTCATTTCCACACGTTTTATTTAAATAAATATTTATTTCATACAACTGGCTTCCATCACTTTCTTTTACTTTGAAGGAATCTGTGAACTCCAAGAATAGAGCGTCTTTTGAAGTAGATGAACCTAAATGTCTTTCCGAATTTTTGACTGCATTAGATGTATTTTCATTAAATATATCCATCAAGAAGTTAACAGTGGTAATTACATTGGTCCGTTCTTCGTCACTCATAAAATGCAACTTTTTATAGGGTGGATTCAAAAAAAGGGCTTCACGGCTGATGTCATTAGGTGTTAAACGTTTAAGCAGTGCTCTTTCTGTTTTCATTTTTAGCTCAGTTATAACAGTTGAATCGTTTAAGGAGGCTTCGCAATGTTTTTTTAATTTTCTCAAAGACTAAAACCGTTTCATTTATAGTAGGAAGTGTATCGGAAGAAAGTCGTTCCGAGCATTCTTTAAAAATTTCGAAAAACTTTAAAACTTTTTGAAGTAAGCCTTGATCAATTTTACCCAACCGATAAAGCTTATTTCTTTTGTTAAGTATCTCCTGCATTTCTCTATATGACTCATCGATGCTTTGTAACATGATAAAAATCGAATTCCAGCGAGTTTTCACGTGCTGTTTCAATGATTTTGTCAGCTTAGTATTCAGCTGGGATCGTTTGAAAAATTCGACTATTTTTTTCGATTCGAAAATTAAGACCTTGATGTCCTCAATCGGATCATTATTAAGAACATCTTCCATAAGAAGGTTGATATTGTGACATGCACAGGAAATACGCTTGTATGATCTAAAGGCTTTCACAGCATTAGCTCCATTATCTGTTACGATAAAACCATTTTCCAATTTTTGTTCAATTTTAAACTCCTTTAAAACTTCAATAACAGCTCTCAGAATATTTTCGCCAGTTTTTTTATCGTCAGGAAATTCTCGCATGGCAAGAACAGAAGCAGTCAATACCCAATCTTCATTAATGTAATGAGCGCTCAAAGTGAAGAAGCTGCTATGGCTAAATTCATCCGTCCACAAATCGGTTGTAAACGCTAAGTTATTCTCTTGCAAAACTTTTGAAAGTACTGCTTTGATTTTTTCATATTCAGCAGGCATTGTGATCCGCACTAGTGTCCTTCTGGATACCAATATGTCTTCAATATTTTGTTTGTCATACTTGGCTCCAATGTCAATCAAAGCTTGACCAAATTTCCTGAATCCGGAACCTACAAAACAGAATTTCAGCTGCATACTTTAAAGCTTTTTAAAACTTTTTACAAACCTTCCGTAACACAAAACGGGCGCAAGTCTTTCGTTACGAAGCCGAGTTGATGCTGCGCAATTTCAGCCTTAGATTGTATCGGTACCTTGCGTAGCAAAAACGTGTCCGTAACATTTGTTGTTGTGTTTCTTGCGATTGTCAAATTATTACAGGAGTGGCGGATCAATCTGCCAGTGCCAAATTTGGATGAATATGATAGAATTTCCCTGCATTTGTTGCACTGAGCAAAGTCAAGCTGCTTTCCTTCATATTTGACAGCACGGAAATCACTCCAAAGCTTGCTTTTGGTGTTATTTGGTATGACGAATTCATACCGTGAGTCCTTAGAATTGATCTTTAAATCATTTTCTATTTCAACCTTTAATTTTTTCGTAGAAGACATTCTGGAATGCTTTTACACTTTTGTGGCGCAGCCAAAAGAAAAAAAAACTTATGATATGAAATGACATTAATCAGCTGCTACGCAGTGATGCCAAACCTGCATATTTCATTTGTCTCTTGGCAGTTGATTATACGTATACAACAATGGCATGCCACTACTGGCATGTGTAAAGGCAGGGTAAAGTAATGCTTGAAAGTTGAATCACGCATGTACACACACGGACACTTACAAATATATCACGCTCACGCATCTTCACGCGAAAATTATTTCACGTGCGTGCGTGATCACGCGTGTCACTTAAAATTCACGTCACGCGCACATCTCTACTCCAAACTCAATGAGCGCGAAAAGCAAACTATTTTGGTGTCCGTAAAGGAGAATCCCAGAATTACTGCTTCCCAAATTAGTTATAAAATTGAAGAATCCTTCGTTTCCGATGTCAATGGAAAAAACCTAATGCCTTTGCAAATATGTATGTAAAATTGGCTCCAGAATTTTCGGCATTAAACGAAAAATGTTATTTTAGTGGAACTGCATTAAAAAAAGAAAATTTGTTGCCAACGCTTAAAATCGGTGGAGGTGACATTTTGGTTTGGGGTTGTATGGCACCCAACTCATCACCGCCCCAGTTACCAGATCTTAATTTTATGGAGGATTTGTGGAATCTACGGGAGCGCAGAATCCATCAGCACAAAATAACCTCAAAAGATATGTCAAAAAGCATCATTTTGGATGAGCGGTATAAATTCAGTAAAGAGGATACTTTAAAGTTGGTTATGTCGATGTCAAATCGGCTCACAGAGATCCTAAAGCGCAAAAAATATCCTACCAGTTACAAACTTAAGCAATATTTAATATAAATTTAATTTATTTCTCTTAATATTTCAAATGTACGCATACTTTTTCTTATGAATTTATTCCTGCATAAAATTTTTTAGACAATAAACCCTAAAAAAATTCAAATATATATGTGACCTTCTCCGAGAAAGGGACCTAGTGTGTGAAAATTAAGTTTTGAGAAAAAAAACGCATTTAAAGTTTCTCCCTTTTTAAGCAATATGCGGGCACGGATGAGTGCAAAAATTGGCATAGTTATAATTCATATGGAGGAGAAGCTGAGAATGTTTAATCTGTCTTACAAATATATTAAATTAAATTAAATTAAATATTTAAAATAATTCGTTACATCCTATTAATGCGAATGATTTAAATTATATAACATACCTTAAGGCTCATTTAAATATTCATAGATTTTTTTATATATATAGATGAAAAAAACATTGGAAGACAAAAATTGAATTGAAAAATAATATTTCCTAGAATTTGCACTCGAATTTTGTAGTGCTGGGCTATATACCAGTTCACTTAAATCTGTCGAAAGTAAATAAATATAAATATATTACTCAAAATTTTGTCTCAGGTGTGAAGTCTTGGATCCATATGTCAGCCATGGTTACGAATCGACGCAAGAACTTTACTTGACACTATATTAAAACAACTTCACGACGCTATTTTACCTACGTCGCTACGGTTGCTTAAGTGTGTCATCATCTTTTACATGATAAATATTTTTCTCAAATAGAATTAAGTTAAACAAGAAGAACAAAGTTAAGTTTTCCAAAAATATATTCCAGAATATGTTGTCACAAACAATTTCGTATAATTTTATTTTATCATACTCTGTAGGGTGTACACAAGTTTTTGGAGAGAATACATAAAATTCCCCTCTAAACTTAATAATAAGTTGCATATGTTATTAGTTTTGTTGGATATTCAACCACAAAAATATGATTTATTGATTTCAAGAAACAACATGGGGCTTTACATAATTTTTATTGTCATAACCAAAAATAAACAATTTAAGCAATTCGCAAGCATTTGCTTTATTTCCAGTACATACATATATCTGTGGTCACAAGCAATAACCGCCTAACTCGAATATCATGCTTTTGAGAAAAATAGCTTTTTATATAAATGTAATAGCGCTTCATTACGACTTATGTCAGAATATTTGTATTAATATCTTTTTAAAAAGCAATGTTAGAGAAATGGGGATTTCACGTAAATATAAAGATTTTTTAGCAGAATATGATAGTATACATAACTCAAATCGGCGAAAATCATTCTTTCGAGAGAAATAACTGTTTATATAAATGTAATGGGGCTTTGTTACGACTTAGGTCAGTATGTTTTCATTAATAACTTTTTAATAAAAAGTGTAAGAGAAATGGGGATTTCATGTAAATATAAAGCGTTTTTAGTAGAATATGACAGCATACATAACTCAAATCGTTCTTAAGTCGACTTAGGCGGTTATCGCTTGTGATCACAGATATTTAGTTTATTTTTTCCCAAATATTATTTTATAAGTGAATTTGATTGATGTAATATTTCGATTATTATAAGGTATTGTTGTTGTTTGTACGTTTATAAAATTATTTGGATTTATTTTATTTTAAACAATGATGTCTGCAACTGGCCATTAAATAGTCTGACGTAGTTTCTAAAATAATAATATGAGTACATATTAAGAAGAAAAAAAATGAATCAGTTCTAGTTAAAACAAAAAATTCTCCTAATTTCTAGAAGTTTGTTTTGCTATTAAGAAAATTTGTTGTTTTTACAATATTACTACGCACTATAAACATTTCAATCTAAATTTTCAAATTAACCATGTTTTTTTTTGTTTTTTTTTTTCGATATTGCAAATTATTAATCATAATGCAAACATGATTTATTAATCATTAAACTCAGCACCTTAACTTTGTTAGCAGTACTCGTATATTCAAAATGCAAATTAAGAAAAAATTCACAAAGTTGAAAAATAAAAATTGTAATTTTTTCATGTTATTTTTTTTTATATTAAAAACTGCACGTTTATGTAATAAAAAAATAACTTTTAACAATTAATTTGGCAACAACTCTATAAAATAATAATTCCATAAAAATTATCAACAACCCGATATCTTAAAGAATGCATTTTGTTTCGAACATGCAAAAAATTGTAGGTGAATTTAATAAGTTTTTGTTTTAATAAAAATTTTAAATCATTAAAGTTGTCAATATAATATTCACCTAAGTATATCTCTTCAGATTTGATCAGTAATTTATAATTTTTTTAACAAATTCTCCCTTAAAAACTTACTAATTTGGTATCGAATTCATAGGGAATTTCATTATTAACATATGAATTTGGGCAGAAAAAGTTAAAAATAAATAAAAACAAGCAAGAAAATTATAGTCGGTCTGGACCGACTATACGATACCATATACCATGGATTAGAGACTCTATCTCTTCGGTCCAACTAATTGGATATAGAAAATAAGCATAAACCAAGTTTAAGTGGCATTGTTATTAATTTTTTTGGATGCAGATATGGAAAAGTTCATATCGGGTGCTATATTTATATGGAGACTAGGTCTAAAAATGGGCCGATCCTGACCATATTTGGTAAGGTCACTTATATTTTGTGCAATATTTTTGTTTTTTAATAGATTTAAGTGAAGATCGGGAAGCAGCTCTATATGGGGCCTATGACTAAAAATTGTCCTATAGGGATTATTTTCGGACTACTGATTAATGGATATGATACAAAATACAAACCCTAATTGACTGAGATCTATATGATAATTTGAATCTTATGGCAATTTATGTCGATTTCATAGAGGTCATTTGTATGGGGACTAGGTCTGAATATGGACTGAATTTCACCAATTTTAATGGCCTTCATCGTATGGTCGATAAAAGCTTATATACTAAATTTCGCCAATATATATTCATATGTGCAACCTGTAGTTAAATTACAAGGTTTACATGGACACACAGACGGACAGACGGACGAACATCGCTAAATCGACTCAGAAAGTGATTCTGAGTCGATCGGTATACTAAAAGATGCGTTTAGGTCAAATATTTTTGATAGTTACAAACATCAGAACAAAGTCGCACACATAGTGGTATAAGGTATAAAAATTATAAAAAAAAATATAAATCACCCCGAAAACCTAATAATCATTACGTCGATTACGTAGATCCTCCTCTGGAATCGCCTAATATAATTTATCTTAACTTTTATATAATAAATCTTAACTTTCTCCTCATAACCTTTTTCGCAAGCATTATTTGAATTTTTTTCATCAAATTACCTTTGAAAAATATATCGGTTATTATTCTTATTTAAAATCCAATTTATTTGTTGTTAGTTTGATTAATATGACTGACAAAATTAAAGTACGTGCTTATATTATTAAATATTTTCAACAAAATCCAGCTTGGTCCTACAAAAAGTTGGCCAAAGAATCAAAGGCCATCAAACTGTTTCCAATGTTATTAGAAAGCATCAAAAGAATTTGGCCATTGATAGGAAACGTGGTTTGGGAAGAAAGAAAGGTTCATATCATCTTTTTAAGACCAAGAAAATATGATGCCTTTTGAAAACAGCTTCCAATACATCCGCTAGAAATGCGGTATGTTAAGATTAGTTCGGTTCGAAAAGTTATATCCAATGCAAGTTTGAAAACACACAAAGTCCAAAAAGTTCCAGACAGAAACGCTGGAAAAAATTTAGAGGCCAAAAACAGAGTACGGAAATTGAAAGTATGTTTCATAAAAAATACTCCTGCTGCTAATGCTCGACGAATAGCAAATTTCAAAAAAAGAAAATTCTTGGTATGGCAAACAATATGCGGTTACGGCAAAAGAAGCAAGTTATTTGTTACAGCGGACTCTATAAATATCGAAATTTATATTCAGGTGGGTTTGCAAAGAAAACTACTTCCTCTCATAAGCGAACACAATGTAGCCACATATTTTTCCTCTCACTACGGTAAGAAAGATCCTGAGTGGCGCAAGAAAAATAATTGGTCCAAGGGAGGCAAATCCTCCAAACTGTTCGAATCTTTAGCCGGTGGAGGGATATTGGACTCTTATCAAAAGGGAGTTGAAGAGCACAAAAAATTGTTCCAAAAAAGTGACAGAAACTAATATAAAATCCTTAATGAAGGGTTTCCGATAAAGGTCCATAAGTTCATATGTAGTGATTCGAACTATAAAAATTATCTTATTTGTAAGCTTTCATAAAATTTCCATTCAATAAAACTCAAAATCTTATTATTACGTTGTATTTATTTATTTATTTATTAGGTCAATGGAATAAATCCTTACAGACCTGTATAAATGATATAATTACCAGAGTTCAGAAAAAAACACACACTGAATAAAAAACTCGTACATATATGTAAACAAACATAACTTAGACCAACACACACATATTTTTATTTTCATATCAATTATGTTTGTTTTTAAATTTTCTTCGGTGCCCAACACAACCATGACTGTGTTCGTTTTAATATTTCGTTATTTACACGAACATTTTTGTATCACGTACTTTTTGTTTCAATCACACATAAAGCACACATTTTTGAGTGTTGCTTTATTTGAAGTTCATGTTCTGGTACGTGTACTGAAAAAAAAAAATAACATGTACAATAAACAGGTTCGAGTTCAGTTATATTTTAAGACGACTTTAAACACGACTTAAAATATAACTGAACTCGAACCTGTTTATTGTACATGTTCTGTTTTTTCTTACTACACGAGCCACAACACGACTTAAAATATAACTCAACTCGAACCTGTTTATTGTACATGTTGTTTTTTTTTTTTTCAGTACACGTACCAGAACATGAACTTCAAATAAAGCAACACTCAAAAATGTGTGCTTTATGTGTGATTGAAACAAAAAGTACGTGATACAAAAATGTTCGTGTAAATAACGAAATATTAAAACGAACACAGTCATGGTTGTGTTGGGCACCGTAGAAAATTTAGAAACGCACATAATTGATATGAAAATAAAGATATGTGTTGGCTGCTTTTGAACAGAACATTGTGTGTTTCATGTGTGTATTTTCTGAACCTTGATAATTACATATGTACATATATTGAAACAATTAAATAGATTTACAAATAAAAACAAATAGTTGAGAATTTAAGAAAATAATGTTATTATGCTTAATTACATCAGTGTTCAACGAAAAATCAATTAATTGATAAAGATTATTATAATCACAACAAATTCTTCTAAAAGGATCAGCTAGAGTATAGTTGGTTTGAAAAGATTTAACAAAGAGTGGTTGGAATTGGCGTGATACTCGTTGAGGAACATTAAAAGTTATATTGTTGACAAGAAAGTCAGAACAGGTTTCACCATTAATTAGGTTGATCATAAATGTTACTTTTAGCATAGTCCTACGGCTTTCCAAAGTAGGAAATTTTTATTAATTTAAGTCGATCAACGTATGAAGGTAGATTAATTGCAGAATTCCAAGGTAAGCCACGTAAGCAAAATAGTAGAAATTGTTTCTGTACAGACTCGATTCGTTGAATATGAATGTTATAGAAGGGATCCCATATTATTTATGTAAATGTTTTTTCGAACTCACTCCTTTACTTTATATGTAGGGCTATGACTTTCATGAGTATGAATTAGGGCGTTTTACTGAAAACGTTTTTTATTGTTCCTACTCTTAAAGTAAGGAAGTAAAGGAATATGAATTATTATGGCTCTAAATATTTTTTCCGGTTTGTGTTCGCGCAAATCGATTTAAGCCAAAAATTTAGATTATGAAACTTTTCGCTTTTTCTCTGGTGATTTAATTTCAGGAGTACCAGCCTACTACGAGCAACAAAATGTTATTCATTTTAAAATAGTTTAAGGAACACTTCGATTACCTTAAAAGTAAAAATGATGAATTGCACATGCAATTGATAATGCTTGGTAGTAGAATTAAATGCGTCTTCGAAAATTGATACATCCCACTTTTAAGGAGAATGCAATGGGGTAAAATTATTATTTTCTTTCAGTTTTTCTATTTCTTTTTTTATATATCTCCTAAAGCGATAAGAGACTAGAGTGTTTTCAAATGAAGTCTCTTAAAAGCCTATCTACTGAATTTTTTAATTTTAAGGTCATTAAAGTTCCACTTGGACGAAAAAGGTTTTCGCGGAAAATTTTCTTTAGTTACTAAAAAATCTTCCGCACAATAATCATTCATATTCCGCTTTAATAGTTGCAAACATAAAAAAAATGTTTTTGGTGAAACGCCCTAATTTACAATAAATTTGGCCAAATATTTTCCCGAGTCAAAGAATTTGCAACAAGATGGCATCAATTTGGGTTTACCTGTTTTTGCACATTTTGTGATATTTAAAACATATTTTTGCAACTTTTAATTTAAAAGAAGTAAGAAAATTATAGTCGGTCTAGACCGACTATACGATACCCTAAACCATGCGTTTAGAGACCCTATCTCTTAATTGGATATAGAAAATAAGCATAAACCAAATTTGAGTGGCATTGTTATTAATTTTTTTGGATGCAGATATGAAAAAGTTCATATCGGGTGCTATATTTATATGGTTACTAGTTCGAAAAATGGACCGCTCCTGATCTTATTTAGTATGATCACTTATTTTTTGCAAAAACATATACAAACCAAATTTGAGAAAAATCTGTGCAATATTTTTATTTTGTGATAGATTCAAGTGAAGATCGGGAAGAAGCTTTATATGGGGGCTATGATTGTCCTATAGGGTTTATTTTTGGAATACTGATTAATGGGTGTAAAAAACATACACAAACCCAATTTGACCGAGATCTATATGATAATTTGGATCATATGGCAATTAAAGTCGATTTCATAGGTGTCATTTGTATGGGGACTATGTCTGAACATGCACCGATTTTCACCAATTTCAATAGCGTTCAATAGCGTTCATGCTATGGCTGATAGAAGCTTACATACAAAATTTCATCAAAATATCGTCACATTTGCGACCTGTAGTTTGATCACAAGGTTTACATGGACACACAGACGGACAGACGGATAGACGGATAGACGGAAGGACGGACATCACTAAATCGACTCAGAAAGTGATTCTGAGTCGATCGGTATAATAATAGGTGGGTCTAGGTCAAGTATTTTTGGTAGTTACAAACAGCAGCACAAAGTCATTATACCCAAACCACATAGTGGTATAGGGTATAAAAAGTAATGATATCTCTGTGGTTTTCTGGAATAACCACGTATGTCCATTTTTGTCAGTTTTGAGTTAACGATTCCAAATATATTAATTTTTAACGCTCTTTACATGTGTTAAATTTTTTTAAAAAAAGTATTGACCATTTCGGAGTTTTTTTCTTTAAATAACGAAGTAACTTAAATGTTTAATAAATTTATTTGCAGCTCTAACGACGTATGTCAACCTACGTTTGATCGCTTTATTTTCTCAGAAAACGACACATAGCGACATACGTTGTTATTAGTGAAAAAAAATGCAAAATAATTTTGGATTATTTTTCAGTTTATGACCACTTATAATCACTTATAAAACTTCTGTAATTTGTTGTCACTATTATTCTTGACACGTTGTTATATTCTCACCCTAAGTCCCGTTAACTTTCTGTTGACAAAAAAAAAAAAAATCAATTTTTCAAGCAACAACAACTTATGTATAGATGTGTAATTGCACTGGTAGTTTTCTTTTTCAAAGAAAACGACATTTGTCGACATAAATTGTTTTATCTGCACACACTTTAAAGGTAATTTACATATTGTTTTTCGTCCTTCTCTAGGCTCTAAAAACTTTATATCGAGCCCATAATTTCAAATATAACGTTTTTTGGCTCTCCTGAACATTTTGATTTTATGACATACGCGGTTATTCTAGAAAACCACAGATGTAAAATATTAATAGGCTAGGTGACTTCTTGTGACCGATGTTTTGTTCTACCGTTTTATCCCGATTTTGACCAAACGTATATTATTTGAAAGGTATATCTTTTTAGCCGTTTTGCAGATTTACAGATTTTTAAATTTTTTCCTTTATTTTGAGTAAATTGCATTTAAAATTGCTACCAACCAATTGCTACCAATTGCTACCATATGATATGTGTGTTTTATTAAATTTGTTAATGAGTTTGTTATCTTCATTCACAATAATAATAAACCATAAAAGTGTTGGTTTGTGAATTGGCTAAGTTGAAAGATAAAGCTGCCTAGACATTGCACTCGAATTTCGGGCTCTAGAATCTGCTAGTATTAATATAATATATTAAGAATTTATAGTTTATACTTAAAATATATTACCTCCCATGCAGAATATAGATCAATTTTTTAATTAAATGTGTCAATGTTTTTGCTTTATATAAAGTAAAAACCTTTGATCTTAAGCCTGAATAATTTCAAACTCATTTATTAAAATGATAAAGATCGAAAATAATATTTTTTATTTTTATAGAAAATAATAAAATTATATAAACAATTATTTTTTTGTACAAATAATCATTTCATATAAATTTTTTTATAAAATTGATTTAAAAGATACCAAACTTTCTAATTTTTAATGAACTGAATTTTTACTATTTATTTGTTTATTTTTTTTATTATTTGCATGTTAACTGAATTTGAATGTTTTTGGTTTCGAATGCCGTTTTCTTTTCTGACAAAAAATGTCGCATTTTATTTGAACTTTTTTCGAAAATTTTATTTTTTATATATTCTGAATTAAGAGCAACCTTATCTCATACATCAATCGAAAGGTCTCAAAGGCCTCGTAAATCGCAAAAAATATCAGCCATTGACTTCTTTCAGGTCATAGTGTGAGAATATTTCCCTATTGTTCCCCTTTTATGAATATCTTCACCCTTTGACTTCAAAGAGAATAATAATCAAAACTTTATTGCATTTTAGGGCTTTGAGGCCTTTCGATTGATGTATAAGATAATGTTGCTCCTAATTCATAATATATAAAAAAAATACACTTTTCGAAAAAAGTGCAAAAATAAAATGCCAAATTTTTTGTCAGAAATGAAAACGGCATAATACATATACATAATTTAAAAAAACACGAATTTTTACGAGCATATTATTTGGTGCGTATTTTCAATTTTATAGTGCATGTTTTAAGCAGCCCTGTTTATAACCATATTTCTTTTATTCGGAACCGCTGTTGATTTGCAAAATAATTTTTTTAGGATCTTAATTAAGTTAAAATTAAAGAATACATTCATCAGAAGCACTGGACAACAATTAACAATAAAAAACACAACACAATTCAATATAAATCAATTTCAATTGGTTGGTGGTTGAAGAATTTGTCAAACCGCCAATTAAAACAAATTTTATTTAAATGAATAAAAATATTTACAAACAAAAAATAAAAACAAATTGAATTAACGTACAATTATCTAACCCATAAAAACAAAGCTTTTATTAAAACTCTTTCTTTCCTTATGCATATGAGTTTTGAATATCACCGTGACTGTGCGTGTCTGTGCATAACTATCTTAAAATTAATCTTTGGCCACAACAAGTCTATGGACAAAGTTTCAGATGGATCGGATGAGGGGAAGTGAAGTTTTAATCTCTCCGTGACTGTGCGTGGCTATGTCAAAGTTAATCTGTTTTCACAGCAAGTCTATCGGACAAGTTTCAGATCGATCGGATAAGGGGAAATGGGTTTTATATCACTCCGTGACTGTCCGTAACTATGCGTGACTGTGCGTGACTATGTCGAAGTTAATCTTTCTTTACAGCAAGTATATCGACCAAGTTTCAGATTGATTGGCTGAGGGGAAATCCGTTTTAAAGCTATCCGTGACTGTGCGTGAATGTGCATGACTAAGTCAAAGTTAATCTTTTTTCACAGCAAGTGTATGGACCAAGTTTCAGATCGATCGAATGAGGGGAAATGACATTTAGATCACTCCGTGACTGTGCGTGATTGCGTGACTGTGCGTGACTACCCCGAAATTAATCTGTAGTCACAACAAGATAATGGGCCAAGTTTCAGATCAATTAGATAAGGGGGAATGGGGTTGCCCCACGGCAGACGGACAGAGAGTATGAGTTTTAAAAAATTAAATAAATAAATAGTTAAATAATTAAAAATTTTATAACAAATATTCAATTATTCGAAACAAACCTTAATGAGTTAAATTATTTATTGTATTTAATTTTTTATTTTTTGTTTTTGAAGAGAAACAATTTAACATAAATTTTAACAAAAACAATTAAATTTCATATCAAAGATATTTATATCAAACAAAAAAAAAAGATTATTTATAGGTATAGTTAAAAGAGATGCCTGAGTGAGATTGATTCATCAATAATATGGGTTTGTTTGTTTTAGTTCGATTAATTATGAAGATTTTTCCTTTAATTCATTTTGATATCCCCAAAAGACTACTAGGGAAAGCGATTTAGCAAACTAATACGTAGTATAAACCACAGTTCAGAAAAAAACGCAAATTGAATAATAAACTCGTACGTATATGTAAACAAACATAGCTCAGACCAACAAACACATATTTTTATTTTCATATCAACTATGTGTGTTTCTAAATTTTGTACGGTGCCGAACACAAAATGACTGTGTTTCGTTTTAATATTTCGTTATCTTCACGAACATTTTCCTATCACGAATTTTTTGTTTCGAACACACATAAACCACACAGATTCGGGTGTAGCATTATTTTAAGTTCGTGTTCTGGTACGTGTACTGCGAAAAAACAGAACATGAACAATAACAGTTCGTGTTCTAGCTCGAAAAAAAAAATACCTGATAGAAAAATGTTCGTGTCGATAACGACATATTAAAACAAAACACAGTTATGTTGTGTTCGGCACCGTACAAAATTTAGAAACACACATAATTGATATGAAAATAAAAATATGTGTTGGCTGCTTTATTACAGAACATTTTGTGTTTCATGTGTGTATTTTCCGAACATTGGTATAAACATAAACTTATGCTCAGTGAATTAGTTTACTTATCTCAAAGAACGCTTTCCATTATGTTTATCGAGTAATAATACATTACAGACATTTTGACTACGTCTTCGAGTATAAACACAATCAGACCGCTGCGGTGTTGTCTATACAAAATATACATAAAAAAAATGCAGTGTCACAGCTTGGAACGTGGTGATTTTGGGGATTTTTTTTAATCAAAGGTAAAACAACTGTCAATCAAGTGCAGGATATTCTTAGTTTTGGGATACTATAAAATTCACATGATTATTTTTTTTTATTTTGAATTCGGTGCAAAAAACTCATGACCAATCTAGTATGTCAGTAGCCATAAAAATCATTTACAAATCCATGTAACTACTTAGATACACAATTCTAATATGAGAGCTACAAGCAAATAAAACAGAACGTAATATGATTTTGCTACAATTCGTTTTAGTTTAGTTTGTTCAACTACTTATCGTGGAAAATAAATGCTAATTGTATCAAATAAATTAATAATATGAGGCAGTTGTGATCACTATTTTCAAATATGATTTATATCAGTCGTGCACATAATTTGTCCTAACATCATAACTTTTATAAAAAAAAACAAGTATTTACTTTAAAAAAATTAATATTTTATTGCGAAACCTTTGTTATTGATAACTGCTTTACATCTGCGAGGCATTGTAATTTTCGCATACGCTGTTTGGAATGGCCCTTTTGTTTGATTATCTTTAACAAGCTAACTTTTACTTTTGCAACTTGCTATAAATTCTCAATCGGGTTGAATGCCAATCATATAAACCATTGCATGACGTGTAGATCCATGTGCTGCGGATCATTATCGTGCTGAACTATCCATGTTACCGGCATATTTTCATTAACATCAACATTAACATCATTGTATCGTTTAGGATTTTTCCATATTGGAACTTGTCCATAAAACATTCAATTTTATGCAGAAGTCCAATTTCACGTGAATGCGTAGTACCCGAATGCATGAGGAACCTCTTCCATGTTTCAATGTGGCCCGGGTGTACCTAGATAAATTCTTTCGACTTTGGACTGTGAATATAATTTTTCCCATCGGAAGAGACCCTATTATTTTTTGTGTGTTTCGGTTACTCTCAGACAATAGTGGTTTTTTCAGGAAATTATTCCAAAGAATCCAGCTTTTCGCAAGCATCGTTTAACTGTATTTATTGAAGGCTTTGCTTCATTTTCACGAATTATGTGATTTTTTTTCGACTCGCGGACAATTTTTGCATCTTCTCGAGCAGTTGTAATTCGACTTCTTTGCTTCCGAACCACCTTCTGTCTAGTTGAATGCTTTTTGAAATATTTCACCGCGTTTCTAACTATGGTTTTAGAAACTTTTAAAGCCGCTGCGATGTTCCGGTAAGTGCATTTGTACAACAATCTTTCGAGTACTGACATCACATGATTTTTTTATACCCTTTTCAGACAAGTAGTTAATGCTTTCCAAACAATAAAAAACACTACATCACAATCAATTAAATAAAACTTTTAAAATTTACATGAATTTGCAATTGTAGAAAAATTTATCACTGTTCCTAATTTAGTGCACGATTAGTTTATTTCATAAATGTTTAAAAACACCACAAAGAAAAAACAACGATGAATTTTAGTTGAACAGACTTGGATTAGCTAAACAGTGTCAAGTTTTAGCGTTTCATTTCATGAATATTAACTTCAATATGACGATTTAATTATTGGATACTACTGTTACTAATTAATTGCACATAGCTGTATGTTCGTTGAAGAAATATATTGCTTCGCTACGACTTACTGAGACTTAATCAATTTTTCTTAAAAAAAATTATATTGTACAATTAGAAAATCTAATATTTTTTATATTATTGTATTATTTTTTTATTTCATTATATACAATTATACAACATTTTTTGTTGTTATTTCGCTGCAAAAATTATTAATTTTTTTGTGTTCCTACTCTGGAGCAAGTTACCTGTGAGAAAATATGGATTATCCAAATTAAATCCGGCAACACTAAACAATTGGCCTTGAATTTAAAATACCATTTGGTAATTTTTTTATTCTAGCGATTTTTGATTTTGATGATTTTTGATTTTGAAGATTTTTGTTTTTGGCGATTTTTTCACGATTTTTGCCATTGGCGATTTTTGATTATGGCGATTTTTGAATTTGGCGATTCCGCCCATATTTGTACTTGTCAAAAGTTTCAAGACATTGGATTCCATAGTACTTCATAATTTGTGCAATTATTTTATAATTTATTCGTTAGTGATTTTTTTCAGAAAGGAATATATATAAGGTGATTATAAAATACATTAATTTTTATATTGACGGCACCACGCCCACTACTCCTATCTCGCCCATTTTTTATCAACTGACATTAATATCTCATGGACTAGTACAAAGTATGAAGGCTTTCCCTTTTATAGTACACCTGTTATATGATACTAGATGTAACCCGGTGTGCTTCGCTACCCTCTCCCCCCCGAATCGTAATGCAAGGGCTCACGAAAAGTCCCAAGGCTCTCACTATTACAGTAATTCAGATATATCACATTTAGTATTAAGTTTGTATGGGGGTGCCACGCGCATTTGTCCAATCCCACCCATTTTTGTCTGACTACTCACGTTAATAACAGATGACCTGAGACAAATTTGCAAAGCTCTCTCTATCATATTACTTAATATATGTGACCTTCTCCGAGAAAAGGAACCTAGTGTGTGAAAATTAAGTTTTGGGAATGATATTAAAAATTTACTTTGTATGGGAGGTGACACGCCCACTAAAAATATTTTTAAAAAAATATAGCCTGTAGCATCTCCCATGTTCGCAGTAAGACTCTGTGAAAATTTCAGGTAGATCAGATGAATAGTTACAGAGATTACCTCCTACAAACAAACAAACACACTTTACCTCTTTATTGTGCTAGTATAGATTATTGGTATAGATTTTTTTATTTCGATACTTGCTGACAACAATCATCAAGTTTTTCGGCGTTCCTACCCTGGAGATACATGTAGCTGCCAATGAGAAGAACATGGATTTTCCAAACTAGAACTGGCAACACTTAACTATTGGCCTTGATCTTAAAATATCATTTGGAAATTTTTTTTATAGCGATTTTTGATTTTGCCCATTTGATTTTGAAGATTTTTTTTTTTTGGGGCAATTTTTATTTTTCGGAATTTTTGGGTTTGGCGATTTTTGATTTTGGCGATATATTTTCCACGACAAATCACATTGTACTTGCCAAAAGACTGTCGCTTTCGTAGTACTTCATATTTTTTATATAGGAGGTGACACGCCCACTAATGCCATCCTGCCCAATTTTTATTGTACTACTCACATTAATATCTGATGGTCTCGTGCCAAATGTCGAGTCTTTCCCTTTTATGGTACACCAGTTATATGATATAAGATATCTGCTTTGCTGCGGTGCTACGCCCACTGCTTCGATCACGCCTATTTTTTTGTTCGACTAATCATACAAAGAACCTATGGGCTCACGCAAAGCCACAAAGCTCTCTTTTACAGTACTCCAGATATATGACAGTGAACCCGCCAATTTTTCGTCCGACTACTCATACTAATATCTGATGGTGTTGTGCAAAGTGTCAAAGCTTCCCTTCTGTAGTACACCAGTTATATGATATCATATATTTACTTTGTACGGGCGGTTCACGCCCATTTTTGTCTAACTAATCACATGAATAACTTATGGGCTCACACAAAATCCCAAGACTCTCACTATAACAGTACTCCAGATATATGGCATTTTATATTTATTTTGTATGACAGATGCCACGCCTATTGGTCCAATACTGTCCATTTTTTGTCCGACTACTCACATTAATAATAGGTGACATCAGACAAATTTGAAATGCTCTCTCTATCACAGTACTTGAGATATATAATATTGAATTATTTCTTGTAGGGAGGTACCACGCCCACTTATCCGATCCCGACCATTTCCGACGTAGCTACTAATACTAACAATAGCTGACCTCGCACAAATTTGCAAAGCTCTCCCTATCAAAGTACTCAATATATATGATATTAAAAAATTTACTTTGTGGGAGGTGCCACGCCCACTAAAAATATTTAAAAAATTATAGCCTATAGCACTTCCCATATCCGCAGTAAGACTCTGTGAAAATTTCAGGAAGATCAGATGAGTAGTTACGGAGATTACCTCCTACAAACAAACAAACAAACAAACACACATTATCTCTTTATAATATTAGTATAGATTACACAAGGGAACAATGGTTCTGTTGATTAAGAACTGAATATTGTTTTTAAGGTTATTTGGGACGCTGAATCCAAATCTGCCCTTGGTTTTTTTCTATCAGCTCGACTTTTCGAGATATACCGTTATGTTCAAAATTAAGGCACTTCCGCTACATATATTGGAATAACTTGAAAACGGTTCACCATATTAAATTAAAAAAAAAAAGCCGAAACTCGCAAACAATATTCTCTTAAAGCCGTGCTTACTTTGTTTTTAAATTTTCCAAGTAGTTTTAGAGATATCGTTCAAGTTTTGAAAAAAAAATTAAATTTTTTTTTAAAAAAACATTTTTTTTTGTTCTTTAAAAATTCCTAAAAAATAAAAATGGGACAAACATCACAGTTTTGGTCTACAAACAGTTAGTTAAATATATTTCGAATAAAATGAGCTTTATTTCATTGCAATCGGTGCACAACTTTTGATTTTGTTCACGATTTACTGAATTGATATAAATCGCGATTTCCATACAAAAATAACATTTTCTAATGTGTAAGTGTTTGTATGTAATAAGTTAGTTTTTTATGATTCTAAGAATTAAAAAAATTAAGTAATAAAAAAAGATTATTTCATTTTTATGGTTGCGGTAGCAAACTCATAACGCCTATAAATTTTATTGTCCCTTTATGACACCTAGTCAGTTCACAGTCAATTAAAGAGAAAAAAGAAAAGTCCACTTGTTTTTATTGATGTGTGGTTTACCGTTGGTAACGGATGATTTTTTAAAGGAATTCCCCTGAACACATGTGTTCATTCATAAGTGACTGTCAATAAAATTGTGGATATAATTTTTTTTGGTACTTCAGTAAAAAACTACTAAGTATTTATATGCGTTCATTCAACCAATTTTTCTCATTCAACAAGTGTTTACGAAAGCGAAAAGTATAACGACAAAAAATATAAATCATTTTACATTGAACATTTAATCAGTCAACACAAAAAAGTTCAATTTTGTTCCCGTGCGTTATTTATTGAAAATTGTGTTACTTTGATATATACTTCAAAATTGTGCAATGGCTACGTCAAGAAACACCTGTAAAATCAATCCCAACTATTTTTGTAACATATGTGGCGAATACACGTTTATAAAAAATAGAAAAAGTGTGTCAGATTTTATTAAAAAAATTTATTTTGACTACTTCGGATTTACCATGGAAACCCGTGACAAGTACTGGATTCCTAATACTGTATGTAAAAACTGTGTAGAGTATTTAAGGTTATGGGCAAACAAGCAACGGACCCACTTCAAGTATAAAACACCAATGATCTGGCGGGAACCTTCGAATCATTATGATGATTGTTATTTTTGCGCTGTCAACATAACAGGCATTAATAAAACAAACCGGTCTAAATGGATTTATCCTAACGTGTTGTCTATTACCCAACCAGTCCTGTACTCTAGTGAGGATTCAGAACCACAACCATCTACATCTACACACAATTTCCACGACTTACGACAAAATGTTCCTTCACCAATTTCTGAATTTGGATCAGATGACTTGCATTTAGATATTTCTTCTGAACGCGAGCAATTTAATCAGGAGGAGCTT
Source organism: Cordilura impudica (assembly GCA_963682025.1). Taxonomy (NCBI): domain Eukaryota; kingdom Metazoa; phylum Arthropoda; class Insecta; order Diptera; family Scathophagidae; genus Cordilura; species Cordilura impudica. The sequence goes on from OY821517.1 coordinate 122,019,433, forward strand.
AGTGATTTAGTGAGAGACCTTGGACTTTCTAAAAAAGCATCTGAAATTCTTGCTACTCGATTAAAGCAATTCTTTTCCGAAGACGATGAATTTGTTTATTGTTCAGATGTTCCTGGTTTAGTAACAGCGATGGGATTAGAGGAGTATGATCCAAATGACTGGCGACTATTTATAGACTATTATAGGAGAAACTGAAAGCTGGCATTTTTGATGGCCCTCAAATCAAAAAATTAATCAATGATGAAAATTTTAGTAATTCCATGACAGATATTGAAAGAAATGCTTGGAATAAATTTGTTTGGATAGTGCGCAATTTCCTGGGATACAAAAAGGGTGAGCACTATTCGGACCACGTGGACAACATGTTGTCACATTTCAAGCAGCTTGGTTGTAATATGAGCATTAAGGTGCACTACCTACACAGTCATTTGGATTGTTTCCCTGAAAATCTTGGAGACTTCAGTGAAGAACAAGGTGAACGTTTCCATCAAGATATCCGCACTATAGAGGAGCGGTACCAGGGTCACTGGGATAAGCATATGATGGCGGACTATTGCTGGAGCATTAAAACAAATCCCTCTAAACAAGGTTATTTAAGAAAATCTTATAAAAGAAAATTTTTCGATGAGTTGTAATTACATTGTAATATTTGTGTATTAAAATTTTTTATTTTTCTTTAAAATTCTCTTTTTGTGTTAAATTAAAAAGTATAGCTGACCATAAAAATGAAATAATCTTTTTTTATTACTTAATTTTTTTAATTCTTAGAATCATAAAAAACTAACTTATTACATAAACACTTACACATTAGAAAATGTTATTTTTGTATGGAAATCGCGATTTATATCAATTCAGTAAATCGTGAACAAAATCAAAAGTTGTGCACCGATTGCAATGAAATAAAGCTCATTTTATTCGAAATACATTTAACTAACTGTTTGTAGACCAAAACTGTGATTTTTGTCCCATTTTTATTTTTTAGGAATTTTTAAAGAACAAAAAAAATGTTTTTTTTTAAAAAATTTTAATTTTTTTTTCAAAACTTGAACGATATCTCTAAAACTACTTGGAAAATTTAAAAACAAAGTAAGCACGGCTTTAAGAGAATATTGTTTGCGAGTTTCGGATTTTTTTTTTAATTTAATATGGTGAACCGTTTTCAAGTTATTCCAATATATGTAGCGGAAGTGCCTTAATTTTGAACATAACGGTATATCTCGAAAAGTCGAGCTGATAGAAAAAACCAAGTGCAGATTTGAAATCAGCGACCTCAAATTAGTAAAAATTTGCTATAAATTTCAAATCAACACAAAAAAAGTTCAATTTTGTTCCCTTGTGTTATATATTTACATGTATGGGCGATGCGACGCCTCCTGCTTCAATCACACGCATTTTTTGTTCGACTAATCACATGAATAACTTATGGGCTCACGCAAAGTCCCAAGGCTCTCACTATTACTTTACTCTAGATACATGACATTTAATATTTACTTTGTATTTGAGTTGCCACGCCCAATAATCCTTTCCCGCTTATTTTTTTGTTGGAGTACTAACGTTTATAATAGATGACCTCAGACAAATTTGCAAAGTTGTCTCTGTCATAGTATGTCGATATATATGATATTGAATAACTACCTTGTATGGAAGGTGAGACGCCCACTTGTCCGATCCCGCCCATTTTCGGATCTCAAACAAAATATCTCACTAAAAATATCAACAAAAAAATTATAGCTTACAGTTTCTTCCATATAAACAGTAAGACTCTAACCGTTTAGCTTCTGATAAGCATACATACATATGTATGTCTATAGACTTGAAAAGCAATCTCATTATAACTTTAGCCTGTGAAAAGAAATTGGTTTATTTATATCTTAAAAAAAACTTTATCATAGTATATATAAATTTCTAAAACAAAACTTTACATTATCAAAAATAGCTTCATTTTATAAACAAATATGATCTATTTTTTTTCATTGAATTTGGTTTTTTACGGATTCATCTTTTATAATTTAAAAACACATTTTTTCGAAACATGTTTATATTTGGCATGTATACTTAGGAATAGGTGTTACAACAACAAAAAAATAACAAAAGCATTTAATAAGTGTCACAAACATTTAAACTTGCTACATATATTAGAGATAACGTAAAATGCAAGATTGCTTCATGACTGTATGGTCTTGGTTTTATTTCTAACATCAAATAAAAATTAAAGATTTTTTTAAGCATAAAACACAAGTAAAAACAACAAAATACGAAAACAAAATCTATTTAAAAAAAAAAACATCATATTGGCACACATTTTTTCTTCGTTATGTTTAAATTCAAATGTAGTACAAATAGTTGTGAAGGACAGACTGATAGACTGGATGATAGACGGACATTAACGCAAAAGTGTAATCTTATTAATAGTTTGTAAAGCATATTTTTATAATTTTTTTTCTTCTTTAAAATTGGAACACATTAATTGCTTGCTTGTATGTCGTCAATGACAAAAACAAAAGAACAAAAAAAGGCTTATAATTATAAATAGTTTATAAATAAAACAAAAACATAAACACAAATAAATTTTGTAGAAGCCTCATTTATGTGTATACATATATGTACAAAAAAAAAAACATAAACAATAATATATCAGCTGTTATTGTTTTGTTTATATTTCATGAAAATTTTGTGTTAATAAATTATTTTAATAATAATAATCATACGCCTTTGTGTTCTGCGAATAATTTAACACATACACCGACTTTTAATTCCATTTTCTTTTCCGGAAAATTAAATTATTCATTATGATAAATTTAGTGATTAATTGTGTATTGTTAACAACAGTTTTTTAGGTTTTAAAACATTTTTGTATAGGTTTTACTATATATTGTATGGAGCAAAATTTAGCTAAAACTAAACCACAAAAAATAGATATATCAACAAACTACCGGCCCACACTTCGGTCAGAATTAGCGATTGCATTGACAAAGTTCAAAACGCTCCGACTACAAGGATGCTTTAATATTAGATGTAAAAGGATCTAACTTGAAACTTATATATAGAACCTAAGCTTCTACAACTGATAGCTACATCATCATGTGCAATACAAAATAATTTTAAAATTGTGAACATCTCAAAACACCTGATTTTCCAAGTGGTGACAAAAAATCGTATTTAGACTATCGAAAGAAAAACATTTACGGCTGTAGTTTGCTACATAAACCTTAATCTGCTCAAAGATGATCGCTATGATAGTTAATGCATGTTTAGACCTTGCGCCTATACAAATCTCAGTTCTGCATTAAATTTACATTACGTTATGATCTCAATTATCATAGACCCTATATCAGGAAGATTCTCGGTACTCATTTTTGTCTGCCTGTTTAAAAAAAGTAAAAATGCATCTGGTACAAGATATTTTTTATGTATATTTGCCAAAGTAGACCCATATGTAATTAATCTGGGAATCTATAATATTAACAGGCTAGGCGATTTCTTGTGACCGATGTTTTATTCTACCGTTTTATCCCGATTTTGACCAAACATGTATTATTTGAAAGGTATTTCTTTTAGCCATTTCGCAGATTTACAGATTTTTAAATTTTTTCCTTTATTTTGAGTAAATTGCATTTAAAGTTGCTACTAACACATACATAAAATTATACAATGCTATGTGTGTGTTTTTTAAATTTATTAATGTGTTTGTAATAAAAATGAGTTTGTTTTTTTGTGTTCATTTGTGAATTGGCTATAATTGATAAATGAAAAAATAAAATTTCCTAGAATTTGCACTTGAATTTCGGGCGCTGGAATCTGATAGTAAATATAATTACAAGAGAATACACTTTGAGGTCAAAGTATACCTTTCGAAGGGTCTTTTCTAATTTCTCCATCTTAAAAATATATACATCACTTTTTTTTTGCTATATTTTGTACACTATTAAATCGACAGTATTAGGATATTAAAAATAATTGATAATTCAGTTGAAACCCTTTACGGAGCAAGTCTTATACAGTGCGTTCATAAATGATAGCACATTTGGTAATCTGTGAATCAGTGATATATAAAATTTTAACTATTCATGCTATAATTATTATTTTTTTTCCTGGACTTACATAAATATGTTTTCTTTCCAAAAATAAAAGTATATTACCCAAAACTCTCATTAATTATAAATACCGTTAAAATCTCTTACATCCCAATACTTAGCATTTTAAAGCGTTCAAATAGTATATCACAAATGCAACAAAGTCTTTGTTTAACAAAAATAATTAATTAATTCCGTTATTTATTTAACAAAAATAATAAAAATAACATCATCTTCATAATTTATCACACCACCTTTTGCTTTAATGCAATCAAATATTATATTTTTTCATAGAATTTATTAATTTATTCAATAGACCTTGATTGAGTGCTTCCAACTCATTGAAAATTAAAATTTTTAGTTCATTTACATTCATGTATTGACGATTGTCAGCATAAATTCGCCTGACGAGAATTTCCCATATGTTTCCTATGGGGTTCATATCAGGAGAGCAAGCATGCCATTCCAAAACATCGACATTATTCGAGCTTAACCATTCTTTTGCCAATTTGCTGGCATGACAGGCTGCATTGTCTTGCTGAAAAATATATATTTTTCTCTGTATTGGCTTGTAGAAATTGCAACAAACTGCATTGAAGCAATTCACAATATTCTTCGCAGCTCATTTTGGTGGGCACGATTTGCAACTGCAGACAACAATCTTCAGAACCGCCAATAAAATTTCTTCGAGAGAAACATTGGGGTTCTTTTCGTTAGTCACGTAACTAAAACAACCATCAAACCCATCCAAATTAGATTTTTTTCATCTGAAAAAATTATCTTTTAAAAGAAAACAAATTATTTTATTATTTTCTAACTTAACATTAAACAACTTACATTTGACCAATTTGTACCCGTATTATTTTTGCAAAACTCAAAACGTGCATTAATATGACGTTTCAAAAGACGAGGAATTTTTTTCATTCTTTGTCTTCGAATATGTTTGGAAGATTTAGTAACATTCCAAATAGTAGTTTTGCACACTTTGTTGGAAACGCATCCAGCAAGTTGGGCACAGCTCTTGGTGCTGTTGCTTGCTGTGTTTAAAAAGTCGACGCTCGCGTTCATTCAACTTATTTTTTCTACCACTGCTTTTATTTTGCCATAATTTCCAATATTTTTCAAATAATGATAAATAACCTTTCGACTTCTGTCGATTTCACTTGCAATTTCTGCTTTTGATGCACCATTTTCGAACAAAATTAAAATTGACCATTTTCAAATTCACTTAACACTTTTCCTCGTGGCATTTCGCTTATTACTAATGTTTTTAATAAAGTTAAATATCATATGTTGTATTCAAACGGTACTTTTTGTCAAACAAAGAATTTGTTGCATTTGTGCTATACTATTTAAACGCTTTAATATGGTAAATATTGGGATGAAAGAGATTTTAATAACGGTATTTCTAATTAATGGAAGATTTGTGTAATATAAGTTTAGTTTTGGAACGAGAACACGTTCCACAAAGAGATGATAGTTATAGCATGCAAGTTAAAATTTTATATAACATTGATTCACAGATTACCAAATGTTCTATCATTTATGAACGCACTATATATAACAAGAAAATTATACTCGGTCTAGACTGACTATACAATACCCTATACGATGGTGTAGAGACCCTATCTCTTCGGTCCAACTAATTGGGTATAGCAAATAAGAATAAAAAATATTTGAGTGGCATTGTTATTAATTTTTTTGGCTGCAGATATGAAAAAGTTCATATCGAGTGTTATATCTATATGGGGACTATGCACATAAAGGGACCGATCCTGACCATGTTTGGTAAAGTCTCTTGTATTTTGCAAAAATATATACAAACAAAATTTGAGAAGAATCAGTGCAATATTTTTGTTTTTTGATAGATTTAAGTGAAGATCGGGAAGCAGCTCTATATGGGGCCTATGACTAAGAGTTGTCCCATAGAGATTATTTTTGGACTAGTGATTAATGGATATAATAAACACATACAAACCCAATTTTACTAAGATCTATATGATAATTTGGATCTTATGGCAATTTACGTCGATTTCATAGGGGTCATTTGTATGGGGCCTAGGTCTGAACATGGACCGATTCGCACCAATTTCAATAGCGTTCATCCTATGGCCGATAAAAGATCAAATACCAGATTTCATCAAAATATATACATATTTGCGACCTGTAGTTTGATTACAAGGTTTACATGGACGCACAGACGGACGGACAGTCATCGCTAAATCGATTCAGAAAGTGATTCTGATTCCAACGGTTTAATAAAAGATGTGTCTATGTCAAATATTTTTGGTAGTTACAAACAGCAGCACAAAGTTATTATACCCAAACCACATAGTGGTATAGGGTATAAAAATGGATGTATGTATGTATGTTCCGTATGGTCTCCAAAATGGCTGGACCGATCTTGATGGAATTTTCAGGGAATCTTCAGAATAGCTTGTAGGGTGACATTGTGAAGTCTGACATTCAATTTTTGGTCTGTGGGCGGAGGGGAGTGGCAAAATCAAATTTTAATATTGTATCTAGATATCTGATAAAACTTTCGCGGGAGTTCGTGCTTTACTTTTGTCCGACACTGTGTATTAAAATCTAGATGCAATATAAAAAGCAGATGTTTTGTTAGGGCCAGCAACGTGAACCGAGCATAGCTAGTTTTTAGATAAAAATTATAACATGACTTCATTCCGTATCATGGAATTATTTGACCAAATTTAAAAATAGAAAGAATAAAATGAATAAAAAATACCAAAAGTTTGGTTCCCCCATTCATTTTAGCAAGTATTAAATTGCTAGATATACAAAATAAAAAGGCTTACAATAACTACTTAACTCGTATGAAACATAAAGCGAAATCCAAAATCATTTTACAATTTTGTTAACTCCAAACGGCGATCACGAGAATACCCTAATTCTTTGAAATTTGGATCAATTTCAGCCGATAGTGGTTTATCAGTCAGTAATATTTTTGTTGATTTTTTTGCAGTACTATATTAATGTGAAATTACAAAAGTTTCTTCGATAATAATTGTAAATTTCCTTAACAACATCACTATTTTCAGTAATATGAAAACACTGAAGAATTCTCTTCATCCTGGTCCTGATGGAATACCAAATAATATTCGTAAACACTGTGCTGACTCCTTGTCGTATCCACTAATAATACTTTTTAATCAGTCCTTGAATGCAATCCCCAAATTTATAGGAGAAACTATAACAGACTCGTTATCTCATCAAGTATAATCGTTCCTCGTTCAACAATCATTCTGGAATTTACTACAATTTTAAATGACGGATTTAGAGATCGTATGCAAACCGATATAATTTACACCACTTTAGTAAAGCCTTTGATAAGGTGACCCATGATTTATTATTATACAAGCTGAATTCCTGTCTCTAAAAAAATCTAAGTATTTTCTGGTATTCCACAAGGAAGTCATTTTGGTCCCTTCTGTTATTCAACATTCTAAAATTCTCTTCTACGCTGATGATGTCAAACTATTTTGCTCTCTTTAAAATTAGAGTCAACATTTTTTGCAACAAACCTAATGGAGCTCAATATTAAAAAATACATGCACATGTCCTTTTACAGGTGTTAAAATCTACTTACTAGTTATTTTGTGAATGATAGTGAACAGAACTCGGTTGATACATTCTGAGATCTATTAGATCATAGATTAAATTTTCGTCCGCATATATCTTTGGCAATAAACAAAGCAAAGAATTTTCTGATCAATATGTATTCAAACAGCTATGTATATACATACATTCCTGTTTCGTCCTATCTTTGAATATGGTTCTATACTAAGGGATCCGTGTTACATTTTTCATAAAATGTTCCTCCAGAACCAATTTCTTTTATTCTGTCTACGTGGACTTGGATGGAACTCCCGAGCCTTACCCTCATATGAATTCAGACTTGCTCTAATCACGGTACCGACACTGAAAAGTCGTAGAACTATGCTTAGCATTTCCTTTCTGCTCAGTTTATTTCATGGCGACATTGAATCCAATTATTTCTTAAGTCGAATTAATATTCCATCGAGACCTACAAGAAACTTTAAGCCCTTAAATATCAATTACTTTCGATTTAACTATGCTAATAATGATCCACTTCGCCGGCTGTTTGAGCAATTTAATGGAAATTGCCACATCATCGAATTGTCCGATTTGTCTAAAATATTAAATAGCCATTATTTTATTTTTTATATCTATATATCTATAATATTAATAGGCTGAGCGATTTCTTGTGACCGATGTTTTATTCTACCGTTTTATCCCGATTTTAACCAAACGTATGTTATTTGAAAGAAATGTCTTTTTAGCCGTTTTGCAGATTTACAGATTTTTAAATTTTTTCCTTTATTTATAGTAGATTGCATTTAAAGTTGCTACTAACACATACATAAAATTATACAATGCTATGTGTGTGTTTATTACATTTGTTAATATGTTTGTAATAAAAATGAGTTTGATTTTTGTGTTGATTTTCGAATTGGCTATAATTCATTAGCATACCTTAAGGGTCTGTATTTAACGAAAAAATAAAATTTTCTAGAATATGCAGTCGAATTTCAAGGGCTGGAATCTGCTAGTATATATATATATACTAAAACATTAGTCTGTAAGGATATTAGTAATTCCGTAGACTTTAAATAAATAAATAGATTTTAATTCACAAAATTTTAATTTAAGCAAAACTTTTGCTTTATAGTTTTATTGAAAAAAAAAATATGTGACACAAATGCCATATTAATGTCTTTCGCGTCTTCAGTCTAATGTCATAATTAATAGTCTAATTACAGTGTTGGTCAGAACAAAAGCAACCAAAATCACTATTGAACTTTTTTCAATTTTTAAGCATGTTATTGTTGTTTTTCCAAAATCTTCTTTATCATTTCTTACTCCTTATAACATTACAAATAAAACGACAAAACTAAAACTGTGAACTAAAAGAACCGTTATATATATTTAAAAAAAAAAAAACTCAAAATGGCACTATTTCAGTTGGACTGAACAAAAGCAGCATTTAATATTATTATTGAATATTGAATAATTTACTGAAGAATCCATTGTTTTTTATAACTTCGCGGCATCTACGTGGCATGGATTCAATAAGGTGGTTGATAATATTGATTGAAATTCTTTTCCACTCAGTTTCCAGCGCTTCTTTTAAAGGTTGTTTAGAAGTGAAAGCCCGACCAGCTACTCGCCGCTTTAAAATGCCAAATAAGTTCTCAATAGGATTCAAATTAGGTTATTGGTCCGGCCAATCAAGTGCTTGAACCCCATTTTCAGCGAGCCACTCTTTTACCAGCTTCGAAGTACGTTTCGGGTCGTGGTGGTGTGAAATATCCAACGAAGTGGCATCTCCCACTCAGAGTGTGGCATCATAACATTAGCAAGAATGTCTCTATATTTAAATCTGTCCATTAATCTGTCGATTTCGTGGAAGGTTCCAATGCCAAAACCAGAGAAGCATGCCCAACTCATAATTGATTCGCCGCCATGCTTCACAGTTGGCTTACAGTAGTATGGGTTTAAATGATCTCCTTTCTTGCGGCGAACAGTGCACATTCCGTCAGAGTGAAACCAATTAAATTTTGACTCGTCGCTAAATAAAACAGTATTCCATTTTTCATGCATCCAGTTTTGATATTTTTGTGCAAAATGAAGCCTAAAAATATTGATATGCTAAGCATTTTAGCGAAATAGAATTGAAATAAATAAGTTCTACATTTGTGGCAAATGTTTCTTAGTGAGCAGTGGTTTCTTTGCTGGGCTGAAGCTTCGAAAACCCGCTTCTAATATTCGGCGACGAACAGTAATTGAATCTGTATTTAAATTTAACCATTTAAAATAGTTTTTGATGATTTAAATAGATATTTTTGTCTTCCGTGGTGCTCCTCCCAAATACAATGTTTTTACAGATTTTGATAAAAATCGAAAATAAGATTTGTATTTTTATAAAAAATTATAAAATTAAAAATACGGAGGGCACGCCGTTAACGCTATATGTACGTTTAGCAAAATCAAATTGTTTTTCTTGTTTTTTCAAGACAAAAACAAACATTTATATTGTAGTATGCAATGTGTACTCGTATACAAACATATTTGTTTCAAAGTTGTTCTAACTCTCGTATGAAAAGAAAGAAAAAACATTTCTCATGTTCTTTTCTTTCTAATGTTGAGTTAAATAGTTGATTAAGCATGAGTTGAAGCAATAGGCAGAAGGATGCTGAAGATGAATAAGTCGCTTTGTTCGAAAGTAGCTACTCCATCTAGCGCTGTCTTCAATTTTTTCCAAATTTCTCTTACATTGCATAAAAGTATTATCTTTTCTAGTATTAGAAAATGTATACATGATCTCGAACCGAACTATAAATAACTAATTATTATTACAACACAAGATCGACAATACATAAAAACTAACATACAAAACATACGGTCCAATGCAATTGTGATAAATCTGTTAAGATTTCACATGTCATTACAGTTCCCATCTATGGGACGTTTGGCAAAACAAAAAGAGCTTTTTTCACATTACGAGATTTGTAATTGATCAAAGCGATGTTAATGTAGAGAAAGCTATAAATTGGAAAAAACTCTGCTTGTTCGTTCTAACTCTCGTATGAAAAGAAAGAAAAAACATTTCTCATGTTCTTTTCTTTCTAATGTTGAGTTAAATAGTTGATTAAGCATGAGTTGAAGCAATAGGCAGAAGGATGCTGAAGATGAATAAGTCGCTTTGTTCGAAAGTAGCTACTCCATCTAGCGCTGTCTTCAATTTTTTCCAAATTTCTCTTACATTGCATAAAAGTATTATCTTTTCTAGTATTAGAAAATGTATACATGATCTCGAACCGAACTATAAATAACTAATTATTATTACAACACAAGATCGACAATACATAAAAACTAACATACAAAACATACGGTCCAATGCAATTGTGATAAATCTGTTAAGATTTCACATGTCATTACAGTTCCCATCTATGGGACGTTTGGCAAAACAAAAAGAGCTTTTTTCACATTACGAGATTTGTAATTGATCAAAGCGATGTTAATGTAGAGAAAGCTATAAATTGGAAAAAACTCTGCTTGTTCGTTCTAACTCTCGTATGAAAAGAAAGAAAAAACATTTCTCATGTTCTTTTCTTTCTAATGTTGAGTTAAATAGTTGATTAAGCATGAGTTGAAGCAATAGGCAGAAGGATGCTGAAGATGAACAAGTCGCTTTGTTCGAAAGTAGCTACTCCATCTAGCGCTGTCTTCAATTTTTTCCAAATTTCTCTTACATTGCATAAAAGTATTATCTTTTCTAGTATTAGAAAATGTATACATGATCTCGAACCGAACTATAAATAACTAATTGTTGTTCTATATTTTAGTTTGTTATATTGGAAGAGGCTTAAATAGTATAACTTTTGCTTGAATTCTCATTTAGTTGCTTTCAGCAAATATATATGAATAACTTTTTACCAAACAAACTATCTACTGCTTTTGGTTACTGACGAGGGTTGGTGACTCTTCCCGAAACAGCTGTATAACCTGTCATGCAGAATATAGATAAATTCTTTTTAAACAAAGTAAAAACATCTGATCTTGAGCCTGAATAATTTCAAACTCGATCATTAAAATGATAAAGATCGAAAATAAGATTTTTTATTTTTATAAAAAATAATAAAAGTATGCTTTTAAGCTAGTTCTATTTGATTCGTTTCGTCCAAAAAATCCTTAATTATTTAATTTTTCAAGTTTTCGGAGTATTTATACCGAGCCATGACGATTTGATTTAAATATGATCAATTTCACAACGCAACTAGCTGTCAGTCAACTTAAATTAAATTAAATTAAAAGGGAATGCAAAGATAAACCTTTAAAATTGAAAGTAGAGACAATGCAATTTGTTCTTGCTTAAAGTTGCTTTTGTTTTGTCCAACTGAAATAGTGCCATTTTGAGTTTTTTTTTTGCAAAAAAAATATATTACCGTTATAGGTAGTTTAGTTTACAATTTTAGTTTTGTTTTTTTATTTTCTTTTATTTGTAGCGTTATAAAGAGTAAGAAATGACAAAGAAGATTTTGGAAAAACAACAACAACATGCTTAAAACTACAAAAAAGGTCAATAGTGATTTTTGTTGCTTTTGTTCTGGACAACACTGTAATAAGAATATTAATTTTGACATGACACTGAAGACGCGAAAGACGATAATATGGCATTTGTGTAACATATTTTTTTCCAACAAAATTATAAAACAAAAGTTTTGCTTAAATTAAATTTTTGTGAATTACAATCTATTTATTTATTATTTATTTAAAGTCTATGGAATTACTAATATTCTGACAGTCTAATGTATTTAGTATATATATAGATATAAAAAATTTAATAATGGCTATTTAATTTTATAGACAAATCGGATAAATCGATGATGTGGTAAATTGCATTAAATTGCTCAAGCAGCAGGCGAAAAGGATCATTAATAGCCTAGTTAAATCGAAAATAATTGATATTTAAGAGCTTGTAGGTCTCGATGGAACATTAATTTGAATTCTACTTAAGACGTAATTGGAGTCAATGTCGCCATGAAATAAACTGAGCAGAAAAGAAATGCTAAGCATAGTTGTACGACTTTTCTGTGTCGGTACCATTATTAGAGAAAGTCTGCATTTATATGAAGGTTAGGCTCGGGAGTTCCATCCAAGAAAAGATATTGCTTCTGGATGAAAATTTTATAAAAAATGTAACACCATATTCCAGGATAGGAGGAACCAGGATACATATGGATCAGAAAATTCTTTAATTTGTTTATTGCCAAAGATATATGCGGACGAAAATTTAATCTATGATCTAATAGATCTCAGAATGTATCAACCGAGTGCCGTTCACTATCATTCACAAAATAACTAGTATGTAGATTTTAAAGGACATTTTATAATATTGAGCTCCATAAGGTTTATGTTGCACCATTTACAAAAAATATTTAAATCGGATTGTTGCAAAAAATTTTGAACCTAATTTTAAAGAGAGGAAAATAGTTTGACATCATCACCGTAGAATAGTATTTTAGAATGTTGAATAGCAGATGGGAGATCGTTAATAAATAAAGTAAAAAGTACTGGACCAAAATGACTTCTTTGTTGAATATCAGAAAACACTTAGATGTTTTTTAGGGACAGCGTTTTTAAATTTTGCGCCCTCAGATCTGTTCGTCAAATAACATTTTAACCAGAAAACTAAAGGATTACTGAAACCCATAGAATTCAGCTTGTATAATAATAAATCATGTGTCGTCTTATCAAAGGCTTTACTAAAGTGGTTTAAATTACATCGATTTGCATACGATCTCTAAATCATTTAAAATTGTAGTAAATTACAGAACGATTGTAGAACGAGTTTTACGAAAGCCGTGTTGATATGGAGAAAGTAAGGATTACATTTGATGAGATAACGAGTCTGTTATAGTTTCTTCTAAAAGTTTGGGGATTGCACTGAAGTACTGATTAAAAAGTATTATTTGTGGATACGACAAGGAGTCAGCACAGTGTTTACGAATATTATTTGGTATTCCAGCAGACCCACGATGAAGAGAATTCTTCAGTGTTTTCATATTACTCAAAATAGTGATGTTGTTAAGGTAATCTACATTTATTATCGAAGAAACTTTGGTAATTTCACATTAATATAGTACTGCAAAAAAATCAACAAAAATATTACTGACTGATAAACCATTATCGGCTGAAATTGATCCAAATTTCAAAGAATTAGGATATTCTCGTGATCGCCGTTTGGAGTTAACAAAATTGTCAAATTATTTTGGATTTCGCTTTAAGTTATGTTTCATACGAGTTAAGTAGTTATTGCAAACCTTTTTATTTTCAATATTGTATTTTGATATAGCAATTTAATACTTGCTAAATGAATGCTAAAATGAACCAAACTTTTGGTATTTTTTATTCATTTTATTCTTTCTATATTTAATTTGGCCAAATAATTCCATGGTACGGGACGAAGTCATGTTAAAATTTTTATCTAAAAACTAGCTGTGCTCGCTTCACGTTGCTGGCCCTAAGAAAACATCTGGTTTTTATATTGCATCTAGATTTTAATACACAGTGTCGGACAAAACTAAAGCACGAACTCCCGCGAAAGTTTTATCAGATATCTAGGTACAATATTAAAATTTGATTTTGCGACTACTCTCCGCCCACAGACCAAAAATTGAATGTCAGACTTCACAAAGTCACCCGACAAGCTATTCTGAAGATTCTCTGAAAATTCCATCAAGATCGGTCCAGCCATATTGGAGACCATACGGAACATACATACAAACATACATCCATTTTTATACCCTATACCACTATGTGGTTTGGGTATAATAACTTTGTGCTGCTGTTTGTAACTACCAAAAATATTTGACATAGACCCATCATTTATTATACTGATCGATTCAGAATCACTTTCTGAGTCGCTTTAGCGATGACTGTCCGTCCGTCTGGTCGTCTGTGCGTCCATGTAAACCTTGTAACCAAACTACAGGTCGCAAATATGAATATATTTTGATGAAATTTGGTATATAAGATTTTATCGACCGCAAGGTGAACGCTATCGAAATTTGTGAAATTCGGTCCATGTTCAGACCTAGGCCCCATACAAATGACCCCTATGAAATCGACGTAAATTGCCATAAGATCCAAATTATCATATAGATTTCAGTCAAATTGGGTTTGCATGTGTTTATCATATCCATTAATCAGGAGTCCAAAAATAGTCCCTATAGGACAATTCTTAGACATAGGCCTCATATAGAGCTGCTTCCCGATCTTCACTTAAATCTATTAAAACACAAAAATATTGCACAGATTTTACTCAAATTTGGTTTGTATATATTTTTTTTCAAAATGTAAGTGACTTTACCAAATATGGTCATGATCGGTCCATTTTTCGACCTAGTCCCCATGTAAATATAGCACTCGATATGAACTTTTTCATATCTGCAGCCAAAAAAATTAATAACAATGCCACTCAAATATTTTTTATGCTTATTTGCTATACCCAATTAGTTGGACCGAAGAGATAGGGTCTCTACACCATCGTATAGGGTATTGTATAGTCAGTCTAGACCGAGTATAATTTTCTAACTAGTTATATACAGTGCGTTCATAAGTGATAGAACATTTGGTAATCTGTGAATGAATGTTATATAAAATTTTAACTATGCATGCTATAATTATCATCTCTTTGTGGAACGTGTTCTCGTTCCAAAACTAAACTTATATTACACAAATCTTCCATTAATTAGAAATACCGTTATTAAAATCTCTTACATCCCAATAGTTACCATATTAAAGGGTTTAAATAGTATAGCACAAATGCAAAATTCTTTGTTTGATAAAAAGTACCGTTTTAATACAACATATTATATTAAACTTTATTAAAAACATTAGTAATAAGGGAAATGCCACGAGGAAAAGTGTTAAGTGAAGAGCTGTGCCCAACTTGCTGGATGCGTTTCCAACAAAGTGTGCAAAACTACCATTTGATTTGTTTCTTTTAAAAGATAATTTTTTCAGATGAAAAAAAATTAATTTGGATGGTCCTGATGGGAGTTTTAGTTACTGGCGTGAGTTAAGAAAGGAACCCCAATGTTTCTCACGAAGAAACTTTAGTGGCGGTTCTGTTATGATTTGGGGTGCGTTTACTGAAGATTGTTGTCTGGAGTGCAAATCGTGCCCACTAAAATGAACAGGGAAAAATATTGTGAATTGCTTCAATGCAGTTTGCTGCCATTTCTACACGCCATTACAGAAAAAAATATATTTTTCAGCAAGAAGATACAGGTGTACATTACATGAACATGAAAATTGTGTTAGACGGGAATTTTTCTCGAGCCACTTGGGCTTGAGGCAATCCAAAATGTTGTTGGATGGCCGGGATTTTAACTAGTCACTATAAGCTCAGGGAACATCTGAGTAGGTTAAGAATTGTAGCAAACCCCATGTGCAGATTCTGTGATGAGGAAGCCGAATCAACAGAGCACATACTTGGGAACTGTGGTGCGCTAATGCACAAAAGGAAAAAGCACCTGGGTTTCTTCCAAATACTAGCTCGCGACATTAAATTACTAGAACCAACCAACATCCTCGAATTCCTGAGGGCTTCAGTTTTGGATGAGAGTTTATAGGGACGACCTATTAGCAGAGGGCAATACAATAGATCACTTTGGTCGCAGTACTTCAAACACCTCTTTATACAATACAATATAATACAAAGACAATGCAATGGCTAAGCTCGAATAATGTCGATGTTTTGGAATGGCCTTGAACCCCATAGATAACATATGGGGAATTCTCGTCAGGCGAATTTATGTTGACAATCGTCAATACATAATTGTAAATGAACTAAAAATTTCAATTTTCAATGAATGGGAAGCACTCAATCAAGGTCTATTGAATAAATTAATAAATTCTATGAAAAATATAATATTTGATTGCATTAAAGCAAAAGGTGGTGTTATAAATTATTAAAATGATGTTATTTTTATTATTTTTGTTAAATAAATAACGGAATTAATTAATTATTTTTGTTAAACAAAGACTTTGTTGCATTTGTGCTATACTCTTGAACGCTTTAATATGCTAAGTGTTGGGATGTAAGAGATTTTTGGGTAGTATACGTTTATTTTTGGAAAGAAAACACATTAATGTAAGTCCAGCAAAGAAATAACAATTATAACATGCATAGTTTAAATTCTATATAACATTAATTAACATATTACCAAATGTGCTATCATTTATGAACGCACTGTAGAATATAAGCTCTCCCATTTTTGCAAATTTTGTGACGTCATCTATTATCTATAATATTAATAGGCTAGGCGATTTCTTGTGACCGATGTTTTGTTCTACCGTTTTATCCCGATTTCGACCAAACGTATATTATTTGAAAGGCATTTCTTTTTAGCCGCTTTGCAGATTTACAGATTATTAATTTTTTTTCCTTTATTTCGAGTAAATTGCATTTAAAGTTGCTACTAACACATACATAAAATTATACACATGCTATGTGTGTTTTATTAAATTTTTTAATGTGTTTGTTAATGAGTTTGTTATCTTCATTCACAATAATAATAAACCGTAAAAGTGTTGGTTTGTGAATTGGCTAAGTTGAAAAAAAGCTGCCTAGAAATTGCACTCGAATTTCGAGCGCTGGAATCTGCTAGTTCATATAGCCGTGTTGTATCTGTACGGAATCGGATGAATGGGCGTAGACCTCCATTACAAAGAAATTATGGAATATCATAAATCTCGAAATATATGACAGGAAGAGTTTTGCAAATTTGTGTTACGTCATCTGGTATTATAGAAAAAGATGAAGGAGTGAATTCTAAAATTTATTTTATTTGCCAGGTGTTCCATCCCATCTGGAAAGTTGGATCACCAATTATACTGATCCGAAACACAAATGCACCAAAATTATATAAGGGAACGAGATTTATTATCAAGAAAATATTGGGTAACATTATTGAAATTTGTGACAAGTACATTAATTACAAATTAGCAGATTCCAGCACTCGAAATTCGAGTGTAAATTCTAGGAAATTTTATTTTTTCATTTAATAAATACCCTAAAGGTATGCTTCACAATTCAACTCATTTTAAATGAAGAAAACAAACTCAACACATTAACACAAACACATTAACAAATTTAATAAACACACACATAGCATTGTATAATTTTATGTATTATGTATGTTAGTAGCAACTTTAAACGATCATAACTCCAAAAAATATTCCAGACGATGAAAATCTGTAAATCTGGGTAACAGCTAAAAATAAATAGCTTTCAAATGATAAATTTTTGCCAAAAAACGGGGTAAAACTGTGAAACTTACATCGGTCACAAGAAATCGCCTTGCCTATTAATATTATAGATGTAAGTAGTCGTGGAAAATATGGGCGGAATCGCCAAAATCAAAAATCGCCAAAATAAAAAGTCGCCAAAATCAAAAATTGCCAAAAACAAAAATCTTTAAATTAAAAGGAGAGTATGTTATATTGTCAAGAATCACGATGATTTCAGTAGATTCTACAATTGCATTTAAAGTCTTACAATTCCCAATTCTTCTGGCGTATGTCAAGGCCAGTCAATGCAAGTCTGCGGCGTGAATTTGGAAAATTCATGCATCGGTTATGGTCAATATATATGTAGCATGCTCCAGAGTTGGTTATCAAAACGATATGTTTGTATACGCCGTAAATGGAGAAACAAAAAATATTGTCTACACGTTGGCTTTTCAATAAATTATTATGTGAAACAAAATAGAATTTATTAAATCGAAAATAAAATCTGCATTTAAAATTACTATTGAGTTTCATTTCATTATTATTAAAAAAATTATTTCCGTAATTGAAATACATATAGAAACTAATCTGGAGATAAAATAATTATCTTAGGCAGAAAAACGTTTGCCGGGTCAGCTATTTTAATAAATTTTAATAAAGCATAATAGAAACGCGAATAGCTATATTCCCATTTCGTGAGAATAACGTCATTCATGTGAATCAAAAATGATCACTCGTGGTTGTGAGTAAAGTGATCATAAGCAGAAACATAAGTTCGTGAGCGATTGTATGTGATTTTAATTTATTTTTCGCCATCAGAAGTAAAAGTGAGTCGGTATTCACCCACGCGCCCATTTCTATTGATGCAATTTTTTAAAACAATAAAATGTCCAACAAGTTAATTATGATGATAATGTATTGTGAATGCCCTGCTTAATTTACACCTAGTAGCTTGCTATGCTAATATCAGAAGTTTAATATGTAGTTGTTGAATTTTTGCACATATGTATCTTATGTGATTTAATTAATGAAGAAGGTGTGTTTAGTTAAAAAAAAATAAATGTTAAACAAATTATGTAGAATCATGTTACAAGCCGTGCGAAATTTTCCTTAGAATTTTCGATTCATTTAAATTTTAATATATATATATTTTTTTTTTAAATTAAAGTGTGCGTCTGTTTTTTGTTTTAATCCATGGCGTCTTGAATATTTGAGTAGAAAGAAAACCACAAAGGAGTACAAGTTGTACGTTAAATAATTTGTGCCAATTTTTAAAAACAATGCATAATTAATGTAGGTGTAGGTTTTGGGTAAACAAAAACAAGACAGCACAGTTTACAGTGGAACTTTGAAATTTAAATAGACGCTTAAAATGTAACATGTAGCTAGAAATAAGATAGAAGAAACAAATCTTATGGACTCACATTTTTCCTTAAATTTTAACTTTGAAGACCTACTTAATGGAACATAAGAATGCTTTCATTTTTATGTAATTCCCTAAAACAATTTCTGAGCCCATTTGGAAACTTCTAATTTGGTTATCTTCCTCGTTGGTTTAATTTATTTTGTATACATAATAAATTTTTCACAGAAATTTTATTTTTTTTATATCAAACAGGTTCCAGATTTTTTGTATTTTGCTCTTAAAATCTAACGACCTTGTGTTCACTTTGAGCTTTGGACTTAATAAGAACTTAATCTTTAGCTATTTAAAAATATTTAAAATATTGAAAAAAATATAATTATTACTTACCCAATTTTTTTTTCTTATACCTTTGCTCCACTGTACTACTTTAAATTTCCAAACACATTTATGAATTTAAGGCTACTGGTTTATGTTACGTGTGCTCAATTCAAGATAGAAACAACATACAAGTCTCTTAGTTTTCGTTTTTATTTAATTTTTTTTTTTTTTAATTTTTTTTGTTTTTTCCTTTTATTTTATGCATGGATTTTAATCAGAATTCAAGTGAAAATGCCAAAAACTCATCATATGATTGGATTTATTATTGAAATACAAACATTTAAACATGAGTTTATGATTTTGAGCTTTTTTCCATAAACCTCACACAAAATTTCCATATAAAAAAAGTAGAACATTTAAACATGGACTCATGCTAAAAACATGGTTTCATTTAAGTTTATTTGTTGTGCTTTACAAAAATGCGCACATGCGTAGTGTTGTCAATGCTTTCGAAACTAAAAGATCTCTAGAAAAGTTTAAAATAACGTTTGTTGTGCATTAAAATATTATAAGGAACAACATCAAACAATCGATGATATGTGGAGTAGGGGTATGAGACTTTTGAATGTTCATTACTGTTTAAAAACAAGAAAGATTTTTATTGATTTTCAAGAAACCTACACAGAAAAAGGATTGGTTGAAATTCGGTTGCCACTAGGAGGACAATTGAGGAGCCGCAGAACAAACGGGGATTTCTGGCATTTTTCAAAAAATTGATTTTATGTTATTTTTATATTATTTGGGTCAAATTCTACCAGAAAAAGTCTTATTAGCATAAGTTTTTATTTTTTCTCACAGAGAAAATACTTTCTTTAAAAATTGATGCACAACAAAACGTACTTTTTCAATTCTTTTTTACCAAAACGTACTTTTTTCATAGTCTTTGTCACTTATTAATTAATTTCCCAAAAATTATACATGATCGAAAAAGTTCGTTTTGTTCTGCTGCTCCTCTATATTGATTTTATTTACACTTTACACTATTCTTTGTTTGACGTTTATTTTTGGCACATGTTCGTTTAAAATAACTGTTACATAATAAATGCAATAATTCAAGTATTGTTTGATTACTGAGTGTTATTGAAAAATATTTATAATATTTAAATTAAAAAATGGAAGAAATAAAAGATACGGTCGAAACATTAAATACGGGAACTCGTAAAAAGCAAAAATGTAACAAAGCTCGGAAAAAGTAAATATTTCGCGTAATTTTCTAATATTTTGAACAAGAAATATAAATTATGTTTGAGTTCTTATCGTAAAATTTTTTTTGTTGTAGGATCTATATAGACAATGATGCTGATGGTAAAAAAATATAAAAGTAATTGCAATCACAAAGGTACTAGCAAGTTTCAATGCAAAGAGTTTAGACAAGTCGATTATATCAAAAATCGCAGATTATTATACAAAAATACAGATAAGATAAAGCAAGAAATTTATTTAACCAGACTGATATTCACCAAAAAACCTCGTCGAAGCAACAACAAGGTCCCTCATTTATTGAGGCCGAAGAACAAAACGTCGAGCTATCATTTAATAAAAAATGGTAAGCGACCATTGGTTTGTAAAGCATACTTTATGAAAGTACTTTCAATAACTAAAATAAGAATAGATTTTCTTATTAAAAGCATTTTCAGTGGTGGAATACCAACTGAGCGAAGAGGTGGAGATCATCGTTCTCATAAATTTGTTGACAAAAAAGAAAGCGTCATAAAATTTATTAATTCCTTTCCTGCTATTGAGAGTCATTATAATAGATCTAAATCCAAACGTATTTACTTAAATAGTTACCTTAACATTGCCAAAATGTTTTCGTTGTACAACGAATTCGTTGATACTAGTTTAAAAGTTAGCCAAACTTTATCTCGTCAAATTTTTTCAAATAATTTTAATATCGGATTCTCATCCCCGGCGTCAGATGTCTGCACTGTGTGTCATTTCACACAAAATAAAATTAAAACTGAGGTTGATCCTCAAAAGAAAGTTAAACTTATGACAGATTTCAGAATTCATAAGCTTAGAGCTAATGCATTTTACGAGATAATGAAAAAGAAACCGGAAAATACACTGACATTAGTTTTTGATATGCAAAAAGTTCAATTGTTGCCGAAATGTCCTATTCAAGAAGCTTATTACTCTCGTCAGCTTGCGTTTTACAATTTTTGTATTGTTGATGTTGATAGCAAGAATCCTTCATTTTATTGCTGGGCTGAAAACCAGGCAGGTCGAGGATCTACGGAAATTGGTTCTGCCATAATCCACTATTTAAATGGTATAAATTTAAAATATATTCATTTTATCAGATTTTTTTGTAATGGATGTGGCAGTCAAAACAAGAACTCTTATATAGCTCAAACCATTTTGTTTTGGCTCCAAACGAAATCACCCTACCACATCCAAAATATTACTATAACATCCCCAGTAAGAGGACATAGTTTTTTACCAGCTAATAGAGTTTTTGGTCGTATTGAAAAGGAACTAAAAAAACATGCTGTCATAACAACAATAGAAGAATATTCTGAAATTTATTCAAATCATGGTCAAGTTTTAATGCTGGAAAGAGACTGGAGTATCCTCAATATAAAAGATCTTGAATCAATTTATAAAAAGATTGATAATATTCAAAATATAAAACGCATATTATTTTATAAAAATTGTTTGAAAAATGGAACTGCAAAGTGTTTAATTAAAACTTTCGAGAGTTTTAAATTTGAATCAACTGATGAACGGAATACCAGTTTAGATCTCTTGAAACGCGGAAAAAGTCCATTTGGAAATTTTCGGCTTAAAGAAATTACAACAGAACGTTGGATTAAGGCCGACAAGAAAAAGGATGTAGTTTGGTGAAGATTGGACTGAGAACCAAGGATTACTTTGGTACAAAGAAGTTTTATATAACCAAAACGAAAATATGGAGGATATAGTAGAAGACCATATAGAATGCAACTGCCTTGAAGAAGATATGGGAACAAAAATTTAGTTACTTAAACCGTTTTAAAAGAATTATATTTATTATAACTTATCTATATTAAAGTATTTACCTCGTTTTAGAATGAAATGTGTCAGTTGTCAGTTTAATTTTGAACAAATTTACGTATTTTTTATAACATGTAACAAAAAAAATTAAATTGTCATAAATAACAATAAAATTGTTTTTTTAATACATTAGGTCAGGTTTAAAAACATTCAGTCAAAATAACGGGTGATTTTTTTGAGGTTAGGATTTTCATGCATTAGTATTTGACAGATCACGTGGGATTTCAGACATGGTGTCAAAGAGAAAGATGCTCAGTATGCTTTGACATTTCATCATGAATAGACTTACTAACGAGCAACGCTTGCAAATCATTGAATTTTATTACCAAAATCAGTGTTCGGTTCGAAATGTGTTTCGCGCTTTACGTCCGATTTATGGTCTACATAATCGACCAAGTGAGCAAACAATTAATGCGATTGTGACCAAGTTTCGCACTCAGTTTACTTTATTGGACATTAAACCAACCACACGAATGCGTACAGTGCGTACAGAAGAGAATATTGCGTCTGTTTCTGAGAGTGTTACTGAAGACCGTGAAATGTCGATTCGTCGCCGTTCGCAGCAATTGGGTTTGTGTTATTCGACCACATGGAAGATTTTACGCAAAGATCTTGGTGTAAAACCGTATAAAATACAGCTCGTGCAAGAACTGAAGCCGAACGATCTGCCACAACGTCTAATTTTCAGTGAATGGGCCCTAGAAAAGTTGGCAGAAAATCCGCTTTTTTATCGACAAATTTTGTTCAGCGATGAGGCTCATTTCTGGTTGAATGGCTTCGTAAATAAGCAAAATTGCCGTATTTGGAGTGAAGAGCAACCAGAAGCCGTTCAAGAACTGCCCATGCATCCCGAAAAATGCACTGTTTGGTGTGGTTTGTACGCTGGTGGAATCATTGGACCGTATTTTTTCAAAGATGCTGTTGGACGCAACGTTACGGTGAATGGCGATCGCTATCGTTCGATGCTAACAAACTTTTTGTTGCCAAAAATGGAAGAACTGAACTTGGTTGACATGTGGTTTCAACAAGATGGCGCTACATGCCACACAGCTCGCGATTCTATGGCCATTTTGAGGGAAAACTTCGGAGAACAATTCATCTCAAGAAATGGACCGGTAAGTTGGCCACCAAGATCATGCGATTTGACGCCTTTAGACTATTTTTTGTGGGGCTACGTCAAGTCTAAAGTCTACAGAAATAAGCCAGCAACTATTCCAGCTTTGGAAGACAACATTTCCGAAGAAATTCGGGCTATTCCGGCCGAAATGCTCGAAAAAGTTGCCCAAAATTGGACTTTCCGAATGGACCACCTAAGACGCAGCCGCGGTCAACATTTAAATGAAATTATCTTCAAAAAGTAAATGTCATGGACCAATCTAACGTTTCAAATAAAGAACCGATGAGATTTTGCAAATTTTATGCGTTTTTTTTTAAAAAAAAGTTATCAAGCTCTTAAAAAATCACCCGTTATTACCGTATGAAAAAATACGCACATCAAAACTTACTTTTCCCCCTTCTTTTTAACAAAACGTCCTTTTTTACTTTTTTTGTAACAAAACGTACTTTTTTAAGCATAAAAGTTATGTCATATCAAACATCTTTAACATTTATTGTGGATTCTTATTGCGGTTTGATGTATCTTATGATAAGTAAAAAACTTCTTACTATTTCCAAGTTCATGCTGTTTTAAAAGGGGACGCAAAAAATGATCCTCAATTTCCCAAAAATTTTAAATGAGCGATAAATCCCCTTTTGTTCTGCGGCTCCTCAATTGTATTAGTAATACAATTTTTATTGAAATTTTTTAATATATCAAAATTTGTATAAAATTAAAGTACATACATCTATCCTCCCGATTACTCGGTACCTTATTTGCGCGGTTTCAGTATAACTCAGTAAAATGATATATACATTTTTTTTTGTATTACAATTTTTTTAACGCGATTTTGATAAAATGCGATTTAAAAATAATGGCAACCCTCATAGGCTTATGAAAAAACGAAATTCCGAATAAACCTCTTTTTCGTCGCTTCTAGTATTTCCGGATAAGAGATAACACGTGCGGTGTTTGCTTTTTTATCCTCGTGGTTCTGTTCAGCAGGCATTATGTTATGTACTTAATTGCATGCGTTCTGGTTACATGATATAACATTTCGTTTATATTTATTTTGTAATCCACACATAATGTGTGCAACTAGTCCTGGTATATGAGTATTTTACTATACCAACCAACCAACCTCTGTCTAGATGGCAGCAGCAGTATATTAAAAGTGCCGTCGAAATAAGAGATCTCGAAATGAAAACTAAACGGTTGGAGTGGGTCAGAATGCACCGCAATTGCACTCTCGGCCATTGCAGAAACGTTATATGGTCTGATGAGAGCATGTTTAACTTTCACTGTGCAGACAATCTTCCGAATTTGCAACGTTTTCCAGGAGAAATATCTAAGGCCACGTGTGTAATTAGAATGGTCAAGCATCCTCCAAATCATATAATATGGGGTAGTTTTTCTTTCTATGTACGAAGAAAAATATGGCAAAGTCATATTCATATCTTTCAGAACGACTCTGCACCATGTCACCGCACAAATCGGTAAGTTTTGGATGAGCAATATACCATCATTATATCCGCATATGTATAAAATTAAAAAAAAAAACCTTTTAAATATGAAATTAAAGTTTAATTAGTTTTCAATAAAACAAGATTGCTGTCAATGGATCAAATTCAGATTTTTATTGAATATTTCGGGATTTATTTGATCCCCTAATCAGCACCAAACCACTAAAATAATCATTAAAGGGAACATTACCAAACAAAAGTATAATATTATACAATATAAGACTTACAAAAAACATATTAATCAGATAAATTATCACATCAAAAGTTTTTTCGTTATCGCCATACTAATAATTTTTCTCAATCATTAAATTGCATCCAAAGTTATTGATAAAAACGTTAGAAGTAAAGTAAATTAATAAAAATACAACAGATGTGGAACTTAAGTAAAATACATGGTGTTCACGAATATTTATATAAATTTGTTATGAGGCACAGTTTTTTTAACCCTTAATTTTTTCAAAAGGTCCAATAATTGAGTGTAGACTGGATTTAAATTATCAATGTCAGATCGTAGATTCACACTGGATCTTCGTCTCTGAAAAATGTTAATTGACTCCAATATAATCCGTTTATGGTATTGTTTTTGCGTTGACAATACAGTCGTTGAGTCATAATCAAAACTATGACCAAGGGAAATGGAATGGTGGACAGCTCCAGTTTGATATTTTTTGTCAGATGAATAATATTTGATATCATTTTTATGTTGGTTTATTCTTTTACAAAGTTGTTGTCCCGTTTGTCTGACGCACATATTGGTGATGCTAAGAAGCGAGTTTACGAAATTCTAAAATCAAATGGTTACCCTGTTGGATTGATTGCTCATTTGATTAATAAATTTTTGAAACAACGAGATAATCCAAAGTCAAAACCTCTGGTAAAATTCAAAGGTTTGGCATACACACCGCATCTATCTGAGAATATTCGCAATTTGTTAATACGGTATGATCAAAAATTGGATATTGGTTACCGACCGTATTCAAATGTTAGTAGAATCCTACCAAATTTGTATCCAGGGCTACAACATTTGATGAAATATGGAGTTGTATATATGTTCAAATGTAAAGATTGTACTGGTGAATATGTGGGACAAACGGGACAACAACTTTGTAAACGATTAAACCAACATAAAAGTGATATCAAATACTATACATCTGACAAAAAATATCAAACTGGAGCTGTCCACCATTCCAGTCCACAGCAACGACTGTATTGGCAACGCAAAAACAATACCATAAACGGATTATATTGGAGTCGATTAACATTCATCAGAGACGAAGATCCAGTGTGAATCTACGATCTGACATTGATAATTTAAATCCAGTCTACACTCAATTATTGGACCTCTTGAAAAAATTAAGAGTTAAAAAATATTTAAATATTCGTGAACACAATGTATTTTACTTAAGTTCCACATCTGTTGTATTTTTATTTATTTACTTTACTTCTAACGTTTTTATCAATAACTTTGGATGCAATTTAATGATTGAGAAAAATTATTAGTATGGCGATAACGAAAAAACTTTTGATGTGACAATTTATCTGATTAATTATATTTTTTGCAAGTCTTATATTGTATAATATTATACTTTTGTTTGGTAATATTCCTTTTAATGATTATTTTAGTGGTTTGGTGCTGATGAGGGGATCAAATAAATCCCGAAATATTCAATAAAAATCTGAATTTGATCCATTGACAGAAATCTTGTTTTATTGAAAACGAATTAAACTTTAGTTTCACAATTGAATTTGCTGGATCAGTGGTTTGATAGGTACTTATCGTTCCACATTACAATATTAATCCTTTTAAATATATTTTACAGCTACAAAAAATATTCAAGGACTTCGATATTCAACACATCAATTGGCCTGGAAACACCCCTATCGTATATTTATGGCAAGTGATGAAACGTAAAGTAGCTCAGCATAAGCCAAAGAGTAAACTGGAACTAAAAAGAATCTTGGAAATGTCTGGCCAAATGTGATTACAAACAGTGAATTGCAAAATCTTGTTGGGTCACTGCTTGCCCGAAAATTGAAAATATTGAAAATATTGAAAATATTTTGAAAACCGAGATATATGAAATATATGAAAGTAGAAATTATCCTTTTATTTATTTTATATAAAAAATACACTTTCGAAATCAATAAAATTTTGTTAAAATCCGCATTTTTATTTATAATATCCATGATGAAAAAATTTTGCATGTGGTCTAAATATAAGCTGAGAAATTTAAAAAAAACTGCGAAAAATTAAGTGGTGAGATGTGCGTGCCGTAGGTGCATGTGGGAAAAATGCTGTTCGTATATGATAATAATACCGATTTGTACATTAAAGAAAGCTTGCAGAAGAGACTACTTCCATTCCTAAAGCACAATGTTTTTTCCTTTTTTTGCCTGATCTTGCATCTTGTCATCATATCAGTAAATCGGCAATTGAATGGTACAGAATAAAATAATATAAATATCCGTGTCTAACTAAACGACCATTAAAAGTATTATAAAAGCGGTTTTTGGAGGAATTCCTAAAAATCGTAAAATTTTCTTAATAAAAATATTATTTTTTTTAATTAAAAGTTATTGTGTTTAAAATCTGCAGTAACAAAAAATCGTCTACCAATTTATCTATATATTAATACGTGAATGTAAATTTTTAGTTCCCTTTTTAAGCAATATGCGGGCACGGGGTAGTGTGAAAATTGTAAATCTGCTGAGAATAATAAAATTTATGTTTAACTAGCTGTTTTTACCCGGTCTTGCCCGGGATAAAAAGGACTTTGACTTGAAAAATGGTTCACTATACTTAGCAGGCGCTGAGTACTTAGTCTCCAATGAACAAATTCCCCAATAAAATGAACTTTCTCCCCAAAAATTTGTATGGGCAGTAAATTAATTTTTTATTTCGATTCAAATTTGTTTGATTTTTTAATTTAGAAGTTTTTTATAAGATGCTGCAGCAAAAATGCTTCGAAAATAAGCTGAGAAACCGCTTTAAGTTTTTTTCTTCAGTTTATTTATAAACATCAAATATAACGGAAAGGTTCGCAATTTAAAGGAATCAAAACTTTTAAAAATTGAATTACTCCATTCAATAAGTGATCATCATTGAGCAGAGACGTCAAATTCAAGTTTCAGAAATGAAAGACTAATGCGACGTTTAATATTGTGTCGCAAGGTTTCTTTAAGCAACTGCTTATAGTATTTATATGTGTGGCCTATTTTGATCAACAGGTAATTATTTCACATACGTAGATAAAATTTATCATACGACATTTCACTAAGCAGTGTTCCGCGATCGAATCGCGTCCGCGCGCCTCTCGCCGCTTCCTCGCAGGTACCCGTGCTGCCGCTTAGTTTTCGTTAACTTATTTTAATTCCTAAAACATATTTTTTAGAGCATTGCGACATTTTAGCTAAGCTGTGTTCCGAGACCGTGTCGCGTCCGCATCCGTCGCGTCTGAGTTCGCGGTCGCGCGCCGCTTCCGCGCGTTTGGCAGCCACACCCGTGCAGCCGCGCAGTTGTTGTCAACTTATTTTAATCGCCAAAATATATTTTTCAGATCATTGCGATATTTTCGCGAGCGCGTCGCGTCCGCTTCAGTCGCGTCCACGCGCATCGCGCCGCTTCCTCGCAGCTACTGCCCGTGCTGCCGCTTAGTTTTCGTTAACTTATTTTAATTCCTAAAACATATTTTTTTAGAGCATTGCGATATTTTAGCTGGGCTGTGTTCCGAGAGCGCGTCGCGTCCGCATCCGTCGCGTCAGATTCCGCGGTCGCCCGCCGCTTCCGCGAGTTTGGCAGCCACCCCGTGCTACCGCGCAGTTGTTGCCAACTTATTTTAATTTTCAAAATATATTTTTCAGATCATTCCAATATTCTAGCTAAGCTGTATTCCCCGTGCGCGTAGCTTCCGTGCAACGAAATGATGCTATTGAAGTGAATACTCATTTAAAATGCATTTATTTTAGTACATATATTGAAAGCAGTATGCAAATGTTTACTAAAATAAATATTTGACAAAACTCATTAAATAACAATATGTAAAAATTTAAGAATGAATTTGGGAAGTAAG
This sequence comes from Cordilura impudica, assembly GCA_963682025.1. Classification (NCBI taxonomy): domain Eukaryota; kingdom Metazoa; phylum Arthropoda; class Insecta; order Diptera; family Scathophagidae; genus Cordilura; species Cordilura impudica. The sequence goes on from OY821517.1 coordinate 122,048,817, forward strand.
TTCATTTTTTATTTCGATAAAAAAAAAATCGGGAATTTGTTCATTTCTTTTGGGTACCTTTTTTTTAAGTTCGGGGAATTTGTTCACCGTGTAGTTATTTCCGTGGAAACAAAATATCAGAGAAATCCGTTGAAAAGTACAAATTTGTATAGGGAAGAAATATAACACACAACAAAATGTGAATTTTATATGAAAATTGGGCGTAAAAGTAGGCGTAGTCAGTAAAAATCATATGGCGACCTTCCCTAGAATATGTAATAAATTTCGGATTGTATAGCAATCAAATAAAGAAACAAATAAAAGTAAAAAAATATTCATAGAAGTTGGCGTAAAGTAGGTGTGGCCTGTAAGAAGCATATGGTGACCTTCCCTGTAGTATAGAGATCGTGTGATCAAATTTTAGACATCCCTTGAAAAATAAAAATTTCTATAGTGAACAAATATACCAAAAAACAGAAAATTAATTTTGTATAAAAAGTGGGCATAGAAAGAGGGGTGCCTGCAAGAATCATATGGCGACCTCTCTGGAGTACAGAGATCGTGTGTAGCAAATTTTAGAGAAATACGAAAAACAGAATATGAATTGTATACAAAAAGTGGGCGTAACAGTAGGCGTGACCGGTACGAAGAATATGTCGACCTTCCCTGGAGCAGAGAGATCGTGTATACCAAATTTCAGAGAAATCGGTTTAAAAATAAAAATTTGTATAGCGAACAAATATACCAAAACACAAAATGAATTGTATACTAAAAGTGGGAGTGGCCGGCATGAAGCATATGGCGATCTTTCCTGGAGTACAGAGATCGTGTTTACCAAATTTCAGAGAATTCCGTTGAAAAATAAAAATTTGTATAGCAAACAAATATACCAAAAAACAGAAAACGAATTGTATACAAAAAGTGGGCGTTAAAGTAGGTGTGGCCGCAAGAATCACATGGTGACCTGGCCTGGGGTACAAAGATCGTGTTTACCAAATTTCAGAGAAACGCGTTGAAAAATAAAAATTTGTATAGCGAACAAATATATCAAAAAACAGAAAATGAATTGTATAAAAAAAATGGGCGTAAAAGTAGGCGTGGTCGATAAAAAGTATATGGTGGCCTTAGCTGAAATACAGGGATTGTGTGTACCGAATTTCAGAGAAATCTGTTAACAAATAAAAATTTGTATAGTGAACAAATATGAATAAAACAGAACATGAATTTTACATAAAAAGTGGGCGTAAAGGTAGGCGTGGCTGGTAAAAAGTATACGGCGACCTTTCCTGGGATATAGAGATCGTGTGAACAAAATTTCAGGAAAATCGGTTGAAAAATAAAAATTTGTATAGTGGTCAAACAAACAAACAAATAAACAAACAAACAAACAAACAGAAAATGAATTTTATATATATAGATCTGTCTTAAATTAAATAAATTTAAATATTCATAATAATTCGTTACACCCTGTTAATGCTCGAAATTCGAGCGTAAATTTTAGGAAATTTAATTTTTTCATTAAATAAAGACCCTAAAGGTATGCTAATCTATTACAGCCACTTCACAAATCAACACAAAAAACAAACTCATTTATATTACAAACACATTAACAATTTTAATAAACACACACATAGCATTGTATAATTTTATGTATGTGTTAGTAGCAACTTTAAATGCAATTTACTCAAAATAAAGGAAACAATTTAAAAATCTGTAAATCTGCAAAACGGCTAAACAGAAATACCTTTTAAATAATAACGTTTGGTCAAAATCGGGATAAAACGGTAGAACAAAACATCGGTCACAAGAAATCGCCTAGCCTATTAATATTATAGATATCAGACGCTCTGTGGTGAATTGTGAATTGCTAAAATTGATTAACATACCTTTGGGCTCATTTAAATATTCATAAATATATGGGGGGTTTCATGTCAAGTGCACCAACTTTTGAAACCGATGTCTTCCGATCGGGATGAAATTTGCACCAAGGTTAGTCCTATTGGATAGTAGTTTAGAGACAATTTTTCAATAAGATCGGTCCAGATCTCTCTGAGTTAGAGGGGATCAAAATTTGACATTTTGGCCAAACAGGTGTTTTTTCTCCTCCATGTAACATATTACCTATTGTTCTTAGAAAATTTTCTCCCAAATAGTTTAGATAGCTATTTCTTCAATATTTCGGAAAAAAATACTTAAAAAAAAAAAATTTTTGGCTTTTTTTTTGCTAAATTAAAGCATTTTTTGCCTTTTTTTTCAAAAAGGGCATTTTTTTTTTTTTTTTTTTTTTCATAAGAAAGCTTAGGATTTTTCCTTTAAGAGCTTTTTGGTCGCTTAGTGGGATGGGAGTGGGATATCTATCAAAATAAATGTTTTGTAACTCAAGACAAAGGTTTTTCAATTTTTCACAAATGCACTATTTTGAATTTTTTCCTATTTGTGTGTAAAACCTTATAAATAAAACTTATACTGAGAAACTAGACAAATTAACCTTTCCGAAGGTATGTAACATACCTTCATAACATAACAGAAGAGAATGGTTATCTGTAACCTGAAAGAATTATTTGCAACATTTCAATCTGAACACGAGGATGTTAGAACTGGCTTCACGAAATTAACCCAAATGAGGCCAAAACATTGCGTTTTGGCAGAAAGCAGCGGAACTCACACAGTATGCGTTTGCATTTACCATGAAAATGTTAAACTGATGTTGAAGGAAATCAACTTAAAGTATTTAACAGATGATTCGGCAGAAGATTTACACGATTACCGCGATTGCCTTAAATTGACTATGTGTCCTAATGCAACAACTTCTTGCCACTTAGGTGAATGTACCAATTGCCCGAAAACCACATTCATCAAAGAAAATTTAATCAACTCTTTAGATCGAGAATATATAGAGGAGGTCAAATTTGATTCTTGGATTCAGACTGACAGATGCACATTGAAAACAATCATTTTAAATATGGATGATTTTGTGGAAGAAATGTGTACAATGGTCATTCTTCAAGGATTTGAAGATACATTTGAAGTCTGGTGAATTCGTTATTTCATATGATTTCGCAGAAAACTATAAATATGTTCTTCAGGATGCCATACAAGCATTCCACTTCAATAACGACCAAGCAACTATATTCACAGTAGTTATTTACTACATGAAAGATGAAAAACTGGAACACAAAAGTATGGCAATCATATCCGACGATTTAAAACATGATACCGTTGCAGTTTATGAGTACCAGAAGAGAATACTTTCGGACGGAGCTCGTCAACATTTTAAAATCAAAAGTAGCTTGGCAAATGTTATGGCCCATGAAAAAGATTTTAGAATGCCAGCTGAGTGGCATTTCATCCTACTGCTCATGGTAAAGGAGCACGTGTTGGTATTGGAGCAAACCTTAAAAGAAATGCAGCGAAGTATAGCCTCCAGTGCTCTCATCAAGATCGCATCTTAGATGCGTCTGCTTTATTCCATTGGGCAAAGAGTTATTCTAAAGCAACTAAAATAGTTTTTAATAGCAAAGAGGATCATCAGGAAACATTGAAAACACTGAAGAGCAGATTCGATGCTGCGGTAACAATCGATGGCACGCTCAATACCATGCTTTCATACCGCTTGTCGATGGAAGACTCAAGTTGAAAAAGTTTTCTGCCTCTATTCAATGCGATTTCTTTCCAAAGACAACAAATAAACCAGCAGCGAAATCAACAGCTGAACCTAGTAACGCCAAGAAAGGATTGACAAAAAAACGCAGTAAATAAAGGCGACAAAAAAGCTGAATAAAAGACTGGGTATTTAAAAATTTACAAGACTTAAATACTTCATCAGCTACAATAAATTAAGTATAAAAATAGTTATGATATAAATGGATCTAATGCAATTAAGATTAAATTTTAATAGATTATTTATCTTTTTATTTTTAATATTATTATTATTATACATTAATTTAATTATTATTAAAAATTAATAAAAAATTATAATTTTTCAACATTTCTATAGAAAAAAAGTGATTTTTTTTTCCTGAGGTTAACATATTCTGGGTATTACAGTATTGAGGGTATGACATTTTAGTTAGGTACGTTATATACCTTCGGAAAGTTTAGTTTGTCTAGTTTCTCAGTATAAGTTTTATTTGTAAGGTTTTAGACACAAATAGGAAAAAATTCAAAATAGCGCATTTGTGAAAAATTGAAAAACCGTTATCTTGAGTTACAAAACATTTATTTTGAAAGATATCCCACTCCCATCCCACTAAGCGACCAAAAAGCTCTTAAAAGAAAAATCCTAAGCTTTCTCATGAAAAAAAAAAAAATGCTCTTTTTGAAAAAAAAGGCAAAAAATGCTTTAATTTAGCAAAAAAAAGTCTATAAATTTTTTTTTTTTTTTTAAAGTATTTTTTTCCGAAATATTGAAGAAATAGCTATCTAAACTCTTTGGGAGAAAATTTTCTGAGAGCAATAGGTAATAAGTTACATGGAGGAGAAAAAGCACCTGTTTGGCCAAAATGTCAAATTTTGATCCCCTCTAACTCAGAGAGATCTGAACCGATCTTGTTGAAAAATTGTGTCTCAACTACTATCCAATAGGACTACCCTTGGTGCATCCCGATCGGAAGACATCGGTTTCAAAAGTTGGTGCACTTGACATGAAATCCCCCATATATATAGATTAAAAAAACTTTGTAAGAGAAAAATTTAATGAAAAATAATATTTCCTAGAATTTGCACTCGAGTTTCGAGTGCTGGGCTATACTAGTTTTTATTAATATGTGACTTTATCAAACTTTACTTTCATCTAGTGGTATTTTACAGTTACTTCGGAAGCATTTTCGGGTGTTTCGACTTTTTATACCATATACCAAAGTGTCAGTGTATAATGATTTTGTGCTGATGTTGTAACTACCAAAAATAAATGACTTAGGCCCATCTTTTATTATACCGATCGACTCTGAGTCCATTTAGCAATGTCCGTCCGTCCATCTGTCGATCTGTGTACAAACCTTGAAATCAAACTACTGGTCGCAAATGTGAATAAATTTGACTAAATTTGTAAATTTGTGAGCTTCTATCGGCCATAGGATGAAAGCTATTGAAATTGGTGAAAATCAGTTCAATTTCAGACCTAGTCCCCAATATAAATGACCCTTATGAGATTTATAGATTTCTGTCAAAATTGCTTTGTGTGTATTTATTACACCCATTAATCAGTAGTCCAAAAATAAACCCAGTGGGACTATTCTTAGTATAGCCCCTAGCTGCTTCCCGATCTTTGCTTAAGTCTATCAAAAACCAAAAATATTGCACAAACTTTTCTCAAATTTGATTTCGTTATGTTTTTGGACAAACTAGTCCCCAAATAAATATAGCATCCTATATGAACTTTATCATATCTTCGGACAAAAAAATTATTAACAATGCTACTCAAATTTGGTTTATGCCTATATTCTATATCCAATTATTTTTTATTTTTTGCTTTTATTGAATCTATTGAATAAAAGTACAAAATTTGATAAATTTAGTATTAACTACGAACACACTGAATTTTTAGAATTTTTTAGAGGTGGATTCATGTGTTACGCCATATCTTGGCACACTGATATCCGCTTTATCCCATTTTAAATACCATACTGCTTGAAATAATGGCAAACAATATTATCCTAAGTTTACCCAGGTAAATGGTTTATTTTGTGAATTAGCGTAAAGTCAACAGACAGACGGACAGACGGACATCGCTATATCGCCTCGAGGTGTTATAAGGATCAAGAATGACAAATTAATATATATACCCTCTGGACAGTGGTGTGAAAGGTATACAAAGCGAAATTCAGAAACGCGATTCAGAAAATATGGGACAAGCTGCAAAATCTCTTAAACGTTTTTAAATGTGGTTTTAGCTGACAGAAAAATCATTTCATTCTCCCAAAACTATCCTGATCAAAATCGTTTTTGAATGAAAATGGTGTTTCGGTCTTTCATGGACCTCCCTGAAGCTTAGCTTTCTCAACTAATGTATTTCACATTACCTTTCAATATTGAAAATGATTTTTTGAGATGCCTAAGCTTATAGTATATAACTTTTCTATGTATAATTATAATTTCTTGTAAAACACAGATGGGTTGTTCATTAAGAAAGAGCCAAAAACTGAAATCATAAAATTTACGTTATTACTTTGGTGTAAAATAGGAGATCCACATTACCCGATATTGTGTATCGTGGCTTCTATTTTCATGTTCTTATTTAACTCACTTCTTAAAGTTTTTAATTTAATCATTAGTTTCATTTAAATTTTTATTTGGCAAATAGTTCATTGCTTTGAATACATTTATGAAAAAAGAAAGCATATCATGCTGAAAAAAAACGCTAGGACACTTGCCAAATCAGCTAAATTGGCAACGCTGCGCGCTTGCGTATGATATACAAATATCGATGTAATTTTATATATGGAGAGTTTAAGGAGGGGATGGAGATCTTTTTACGATCGATATACAATGTGCGTTTTTATAGCAAAAATATAAAAAAAAAATATATATATATATATAACTAACAACAACACCAAAAACAGCACTGTGATTGTTATAAACAAAATATTGAGTGCTTGGAATACTAATTAAAAACAAAGAAAGAGAAATGTTTGATGTTAATCGTCGTCCGTCGTCTTTTATCGTTATAAGTAATATTATCGTCAAATCGTTAAAATTTTATTATTGTATAAAACTTGTAATTGCCATTCCAATATTACGACAATCGTAACTAGTTGTTGCTGTGTTATTTGTTGCATATTTATTAAAAGCGGCATTTAAAACATGTGCAACATCAGCAAAAACACAGAACATGATTTGCAAATAAAAACACAATATCATTATTATTTTTTTTAAGTTAATTTTAATTCTTAAAAAGAGGCAGCAGCAGCAATAGAAGTTAAGTGAAGAAATTAATATAAAAAGAAAAGAAATCACATTCCATTTTAATATGGTGTGGTATTCCAAAGGAGAACATGTTGCTATGTACGAGGGTTGTTCGATATGTCTATTATAAATATACCTTAGAATATGAAAATTTCAAATTCCAATTAGTAATTACATCTTTTGTTTTAAGAATAATATAATTTAAAATAATAAGGAACATACGACTATGACATTGTGTCGTCAGTTGGATAGAGAGTTACTTAACTACGTTACAATTATGTTTTTTGCAAAGTGAATTAGTAATTAAATTCAGAGATAAGTTATTTTCTATAACCCATCACATCTGTAATAAAATGATATATTTGTTTAAAATATGTTTTTGCATTATTTAAGGTGCTATTACCTGATGTGTTTTTTACATACGTACTGTCAAATTTTCCCACAACAAAAGTTGTACACATCGTGTGATACATATGAAACATTGTTTATGTACAATACATGAGGCAAGTCACATGTACATTTTTCAATTAGAACAGGTTCTATTTTTGCAAGACAAACATATGAAAATACAACACTGCTTGTGGCGAAAGAAAAACAGAGTAAATTTTAAAGATTAATATTGAAAGAAAAATAAATTGTTTAGTATTAATTAACAATTAGAAAATGTATAACCTTTTTTTTAACAATAAATTTTTGTAAATTCACAAATTAAATCAGCTATTGTTTACATTTAGAGGTTATGTCATACGGAAATACATATGCAAAAATTATGAATCGTATGTAAAAGACAATTTTGACAGACATGAGGAATTTCATATGGATAAAAAAAGTGACAGTACATATGTAAAAAAACACTTCGTGTAATAGCACCTTTAGCAAGCAAATCAAATCATTTTCCGTTAAGAAAGCCTTTTTAAAATATTTATATCTGAACTCGAGGAGAATTGGGCATTTGGCTATAAAATGAAGTATATCTTCTGTAAAATTTAGATTGCATAGAGAATATATACGCTGTCTATGCTGTTGAAATTTTGTTCCATTGAGCCCAATCATACCATGTGGAAGCGATAAAGAGACTGACTTGAACATCGCTGAAAAATTTGTATCGATCTTAAAATACAGTTTTCACTTATATATCACTGACTTATTGAACAACCCTCGTAGATTTAGGCTGTTAATAAAATCTACGTAAAGGGAAGTAAGCGCTATAAAGTGGCCGGCGTTAATATTATATTCAATATCCTAATCATGATCTAGGTTAACAAGCATACACAGACGGACGGACATCGTAAAACTTAGTCAGTCCGTATAATAAAAGGTTTTAAAATTTCGGATAGTTGCAAATATCGGCCGTAGGAATGCTAAAGTATACTTGTAAAGAGAACCAAGAAACTTTTTTATCTTGCTAAAACCAAAACTAATATTTTCAAATTATTTTGAACTATAAAATGCTAAACTTTCATATAGATTACTTCCCATATTTTGAATTTCATAAACAGCGTTTAGCATACTTTATTCGTTAAAAATTCTCTTCATCATAATTTTAAAATTCTGCAGCAGTTGAAGTTAATCGACAGCTGACTTATAATGTCTTGTCTATCAAAAATATTTATTTTTTTAAATATGCAATATCTTGTCTGTTTGTTTTACCCTGTTCAATGGCAAAGACTTAACATAAGTTTGTCAATTTCTTTGCAACTCTTCGATTATGTATCTGAGACGCCATAAAGTGTGGGTATATAATTCTTGATGCCTATGGTATGCGGAGAAAAATCTAGAGACTTTCATCTTAAAAGTGTTGAAATCACGATTACGCCCTCATCAGATACCGCCTTTGTTGAAACTGTTATTAAACATAGAAATTTATTATTTTAAAAGACCAAAATCGGTCCAAAGTTGTAAATGTAAAGAGTTCTCCACTTAAGAACGATTTTATATGCAGTAGCGTTTGGTGGAAATATATGACTGAGAGGTGAATTAAATGTTATTCAACTTAACATTCCTTAGCTCAAAACTTTAATTTTCACTGCTCTTGTTTTTAAAAAATATAAGTAAAACTGTATAGAAATTTGTATACCCTGCACCTGTATCGTCACCAGTGATTCTCAAAATGGAGTACGCCTACCTTTTTAGGAACGCGAAAAAAATTTACGGATACTTCATTTAAATAGATATTTTATATTCTTAATAGATGCCATATAGATGGCGACAGTTGTTAAAAAAATACTTTGATGAAAAGTGGCAACCTTATAGGCCATATGTTCTTTAGTATTTTCTTGGAGCCATCAAAAGTAAAAGATCTCAATGAATTTGTAAACATGGTAAAATTGGTCAACTATTTGTAATTCTATACTTTCATTTGAAAGATCTTAGTCTAACCAATATTAAAGACAAGCTACTCTGGGGGAGTCTTCTCCTTCGTTTATGACTGTAAAATATTGGATGCCAGAGTTTAAACGGGGCCGTACGAGCTGCCAATATGAACAGCGTAGTGGCAGGCCTATTGATGTGGCCATTTCAGAAACGGTACAGAAAATGCACATGATGATCGTCGGCGTTTCAAAAAATGCTGTTCATCGCATTTTTACCGAAAATTTAGAGATGAGAAAGCTGTCTGCAAGATAGGTGCCGCATTTTCTCACAATAGAACAAAATCAGCGTAGTGAAGATGTTTCAATAGAGTGTTTGGCAATGTTTCACCGCAATAAATCAAGTTTTTCCGTCGATTCGTAACCAAGAATGAGACATGGGTCCACCACTTCAGTTCTGAGACAAACGAACAGTCAAAACAGTCGACGGGAATGGAAGAATCGTGTCAAAATAAGGCGACGACAGTTCCATCTGCAAGCAAGGTTGTAGTGGCTGTTTTTTGGGATGCGCGTGGGATAATTTTTGTTGACTATCTTCAGAAAGGAAAGGAAAAACGGCGAGTATTATGCTATCTTATTGCAGCGTATAAGTAATGAAATTCGGGAAAAAGATCGCACTTGACGAAAAAAAAGTGTTGTTTCATCAAGACAATGCGACACTTCACATATCCACTATTGCGATGGCCAAAATCCATGAATGAAAATTCGAGGTGCGTGATGAAACCTTATTTGCTAGATTTAGCTCCCTCGAATTTTTTTCTATTTCCAAACTCTACGGTTGCTGGCCATTTTAAGGATCTAGACAGTTCTTACTATCTTATATATTAAAAGAATTTGCATTCAAGATTTTTTTTCAATATTTTTCTTCTCTCAAACCTCTATAACTAGAGTTCTAATTAACGTGGGCTGTTGACATAGGTCTAAGAACACTCAGTGGAACAAGCTCCTTCTTTTGAGCTATTAACTGCTTAAATTCGTTGGGTTTGAGGAAAGTTATGCGTGGAGAATCAACTTTACTTTTACTGTACGTTAACTTATCTTGGCATTACTGTACGTTAACTTCTCTTGGCAATTTCGTTGGGTTTGAGGAAAGTTATGCGTGGACAATCAACTTTACTTTTACTGTACGTTAACTTATCTTGGCATACTTTGGCATTACTGTACGTTAACTTCTCTTGGCAAATTCGTTGGGTTTGAGGAAAGTTATGCGTGGACAATTTTACTTTTACTGTACGTTAACTTCTCTTGGCATATTTTGGCATTACTGTACGTTAACTTCTCTTGGCAAATTTTGGTATTATATTATAAAAATTAATATAATATAATATAATATAATGCTGCGGAGCAGCAGGGGTCCTCTAGTAAACTATTAAATATCACTGGGAAAAGTGTATCGAGCTTAAAGGAGATTATGTTGGGAAATAAAGAAAATGTTTTCAAATTTGTTGTGTAACTATCACATACAGTGTTGGTCAGAACAAAAGCAGCCAAAATCACTATTGATCATTTTTTGTATTTTTAAGCATGTTGTTGTTGCTTTTCCAAATTCTTCTTTATCATTTCTTACTCTTTATAACATTACAAATAAAAAGACAGAACTAATTTTTTTTAACTCAAAATGGCACTATTTCAGTTCGACAAAACAATAGCAACTTTAAGCAAGAACAAGTTGCATTGTCTCTGCTTTCAAGTTTAACGGCTTATTTTTGCATTCTCTTTTAATTTAATTTAAGTTGACTGACAGCTAGTTGCGTTGTGAAATTGATCATATTTAATCATATATTGATCATCGTGATAAATACTCCGAAAACTTAAATAATTAAGGATTTTTTTAATGGAAAGAGTCAAATAGAACTATTTAAAAGCATAATATTAATAAATCTATAATATCACGGCTTATAAAAAATATAAAACAACAAAATCTTTAAAAACATTGCATTTGGCAGGAGCACCATGGAAGACAGATCAAAGACAGTCCGTCCGTTGTACAAATTGTGCAAAAATATCCATTTAAATCATCAAAAACTATTTTAAATTAAGCTTCAGGCCAGCAAAAAAAAAAACACTGCTGACTAAGAAATTTTTGGCAAAAAGGTGTAACTTATTTATTTCAATTCTATTTCGCCAAAATGCTTAGCATATCAATACTTGTAGGCTTCATTTCGCACAAAAATATCAAAACTGGATGCCTGTTTTATTTATCGACGAGTCAAAATTTAATTTGTTTAACTCTGACGGAATGTGCACTGTTCGCCGCAAGAAAGGAGATCATTTAAACCCACACTACTGTAAGCCACTTGTGAAGCATGGCGGCGGATCAATTATGATTTGGGCATGCTTCTCTGGTTTTGGTATTGGACCCTTCCACGAAATCGACAGATTAATGGACAGATTTAAATATAGAGACATTCTTGGTAATGTTATGATGCCACACTCTGAGTGAGAGATGCCGCTTCGTTGGATATTTCAACACGACAAGGACCCGAAACGTACTTCGGAGCTGGTAAAGGAGTGGCTCGCTGAAAATGGGGTTCCAACACTTGATTGGCCGGCCCAATCACCTGCTTTGAACCCTATTGAGAACTAATTTGGCATTTTAAAGCGGCGAGTAGCTGGTCGAGTTTTCACTTCCAAACAGCATTTAAAAGAAGCGCTGGAAACTGATGGAACAGTCAATATTATTAACCTCCATATTGAATCCATGCCACGTAGATGCCGCGAAGTTATAAAAAATAATGGATTCTTTACTAAATATTCAATAATATTAAATGTTGCTTTTGTTTTGTCCAATAGTGCCATTTTGAGTTTTTTGCAAAAAAAATATAACCGTTCTTTCAGTTGACAATTTTAGTTTTGTCTTTTTATTTGTAATGTTATAAAAAGTAGAAAAAGGAAAAAAAGTAAAAGATTTTGGAAATACAAAAATAACATGCTTAAAAATACAAAAATATCAATAGTGATTTTGGTTAATTTGTTCTGACCAACACTGTATGTATGTATAAAAAAACTTATTTTTAGCTGTCGAAATTAATATTTTAGTTACATATGCATATTTAAAAATTTACTTAAAAATCAAATAAAAGGTACTTTACTCAAAAAGTATGCGAAACACTGCATTTGTTTGGCAGTTGACAAGCCACTGTTTCTCAATGCCAAATGCTAACATGTCATCTGATCCCGTTGAATTATTGCTTTTGTAATGTCAGCTGACATATTCTCAATGAGAACTTAGTTCATTCGCACCTGACACAATAATGGCAACAGCTGTTTTGGGCAACAAAACTCAGCTGTTGATCTCGGGTATAATTACACATGTAAGCTTGGAAAAATTACAAATACCAATCTGGCATATAAATGTCTATAAGGGTCTTTAGTAATGATACAGTTGCAGGGTCTAAAAGAGTCTACAGCCAAATTTTACTGTTTTACTTATATCCTTTATAAATTAAATTTATTTTTTCTCCATCTTTAAATTTCCGTTATACCCTGTGGTTCAGGGTATAAATTGTTCTGCACTTTTACTTTTTTATTTGTAAATTTACATTTTAACTCTATTTTTGGAACTCCATTCATTAAAAAAAATACCACAAATATTTTTGTACCACTTACAAAAATGTCCATTCTACATACTGACACTTTTCTTCTTTCAAATCAAAGGATTTTGTTTAGATGGAAATATAAACAAGGCCTTATGAAACAACAACGACAACAACATTACGTATGTGAAAAGTCTATGGTATGTAGAATTTATGGCGTCTATATATTCACTTTTGACAAGTTTACACATATTACTATCATAACACACACACTCACGCACATTTGAAATAATCTTAAACACACTGTTTAACAGTTCTTGTGCATTTTGTTTTTTTATTTACTTGTAAATTTTTGCAGAAACCAAAACAAACATCCATAAATTATTATAAAATTTTCTTTAAAAAACCAAAAAAAAAAAATAAAAATGAGGCACGCTTTACAAAATAGTTCGGTCTATATACAGCCAGAGAACACGATGTATGATCCCGTCCGTCGTAACGCGTTGATCAACTGTTTTCACGTACACAAAATAAAATGTAAAATAAATAAAAATACAATTTGCGCATACCACTGCACCACCACAAACCGCCCCATTCAACATACAAAAAAAATAAAGAAGAAACATCACTAAACAAACATTCAAACGATTTCATAGATGAGTGTATGGCAGTGTGTTTCGAGCCGAGCAACCGAAATACCGATCGACAACATAAAAAATTGCGAGCAAATTCATTACAAAAAAAAAAAAAAAAAAACAAACAAATACTCAAAATTTGTATCTATTATCAGCAGTAACAATTTAAATTCTTTTCAAATTTAAATTTAACATACATATTTCACATATGATTTTGGTTGGCAAATTCATTGTACACTGTGCTCAATGTGCGCTCTTACATTCGTTTAATTTCTTTATGCTCATTTTTTTTTTTTTTGTGAAATAATTAAATTTTTTTTTATGCAGAGAAATTACTCTCGTTTGTTTCTTTTGAATTTATTTTTATTTTTCACAGAAAACCAGAGCAATTGTTTATTGTGTTTGTTGTTGTTGATGGGGAGGCTGAGATATTCCTGAAGTGGGTGGCATGTTGCAGAGCTGCAAAATAATAAATTCTTTCTAATTGAACCTATAACACTCTGTGGTGAAAGTGTTATAAGTTTGTGCAGATATTTAGTTCATAAACTTGCTAGAAAAACTATTTGTACAGCTGAGGAGGAAAATTCTAAATATTAATAACAGTTTTAATATAATATTTTGAATTACGAACTATTTATCATTGACACATTAGGAATTTTACTTGTTTGTCAAAAAAAATTACGGAACATTTCGACTTACATTTTTTTGTTTACAAAACAAAAAACGAAGTATGGCAATTAGATGAATCCCATGAATTTTGCCAACAACGCACAGATCTGTTGATTTGATTTAATTATAAGGAGTGAGATCAAAAAAATCTTAATGCATCCTTTTTTCGCAAGGATTATTATTTGATCAAGTTATCCTTGAAAAATATGTCAGTTAATATGGTTGATGGCAATCCTATCCATTTGTTGTTAGTTTGATTTAAATGAGTGACGAAATTAAAGTACGAAATAAAATAACTTGGTCCTACAAAAAGTTGGCCAAAGAATCTAATGTCTACCGTCAAACTGTTTCCATTGTTATTTCAAACTATGAGGAGAACTGATAGGAAACATAGGTCGGGAAGAAAGTAATGTCCACGAAAAGGTAAAGCCGATGCAGGTTGGAAAACATACAAAGTCCAAAAAGTTCCAGACAAGAACGATGCAGAGAACTTAGAGGCCAAAAACGGAGAAGAAAAATTTAAATCATGTTTGATAAAAAAAAATACTCCTGGTGCATAATAGACGACGAAACGTTTGTAGTGGCAGATATTTGACAGCTTCCGGAACAAAATTTTTATATTGCTATAGCTCGAGGAAAAGATTAAATAAGTTAAGACAAAATTTCAAAAAAAAAATGTTCCTGGTAACGGGCTCTATATATGCCGAATTTATACGAGTCCGTTTCGTTGTGGTCACACAAACACAAATGACGCTGAACGTTCTGGACGGCCAATTGAGGTCAATACACCCAAAAATGTCGAATAAATCAACGATATGGTGTTGGCCGATCGAAGAGTTAAAGTGCGTGAGATTGTTGATGCCATGGGCATTTCATATGGCATTGTGGTTTCGATTTTGAAAACAGTTTGGTTTAAGAAAGCTGTCTGCAAGATGGGTGCAGCGTTTGCTCTCAATTGACCATAAACGTAATCGTGTGACAACTTCAAAATTCCATGAATTGGGCTACGAATTGATACCTCATCCGCCATATTCTCCGGACTTAGCCCCCAGTGGCTATTTCCTATTTACAAATCTAAAGAAATGGCTTGGTGGAAAGAGATTTAGCTCCAACGATGAAATTATTGATCAAAAATGTCTATTTTATGGACCTCGAAAAATCCTGTTTTTTGGAAGAGATAAAAAATTGGGGAAACGTTGGACTAAGTGTATTGAGCTACAAGGAGACTATATTGAAAAATAATTTTTTTTTTTTTTTTGCAAAAAAAGCTGTGTTTCATACGCCCTCGTATTTAGCAGTGTTTGCAGTGTTTTCATAAGCCATCACATTGTGTCCAGATATTTTTGGCCTTATTTGACATTCTGCCACTTCCGTAAGAAAGCTCTTGAGTGGTACAAGAACAATAACATGTTTTTTTTGTACCAAGGAAGGCAAGTCCTCTAAATTGTCCGAAGCTTAGGCCAGTGGAGAGATTATTGGGCTCTTGTGAAAATGGAGTAGAAAACTCTAGGTTTAAGCTTTCCTTATTATTACGTTTTATGTATGTTAAGTTTTTTGTGATCTCAATCCTTATAACACTCTGTGCTCAGAGTATAATAAGTACCGGTTCATCGATGAAATTTTTCTTTCGAAACTTTTTTCTCTTTTAAACTTTCTTTCGTGCCTATACACTGAAATTTTTTTAATAAAATTCTAGATTTTGTCATTTTATCTAGTTATTTTATCATTTTATTTAGTTCAAAGTAACTTTATTTCAATTTATACTCTTCCTTATAGTGCGTTTACATCAGAGGAAAATCTAGTAGATTTTAGTTGAAATCTATTTCAAAATCTATACCGTTTACATCTAACTTTTTTGACATTTTGTGAGATTTTGTTTCCACAACAATAAACAGCTGATTAAAATAAAACATAAACTAGAAATACCAAAAATAAACAAAACAATAGGAAAATGGAAATATGAAAAATTCTAAAAAGGAACCAATTTTATAATTATTTTATGCATCAAAAATTAAAAAAGCACAAACTGTAAACTGTAAATGTATTGTTTGAACAACAAAAACTAATTCATTTTCCACAATTATTATTTAGCAGATTGGAATGGGCACATGTCAGTATAAAAAGTTATAACTTTTCAATTACTAAATATTTTTTTATTATAGATTCGTAATTTTTTTTTTTTGTTAATAATTAATATTTTATTTCCTTTTTATTCAACTTGTTTGCTTTTGATTTTAAATGTTAATTTTTCAGTTATTGCGATGTAATTTTCTACTACAATATTAAAAAAACACAGTAGTATCATTTGGTAGTGCCCAAGTTTAACAAGATTTTGTGAGATTTCGAACAAATCTAGTAACGAGCTAGATTTTGTTTTGTAATGCAAATCTAGTAAAAATGAGCTAGATTTCGCTCGAAATCTCGTATATACCAGATTTTGCTTAGATGTAAACGCACTATTAACACATACGAAAATAAAAATGAAAAAAAACGTAAAATAACTTCACTTTTACAATTACAAAAGATAATTTCTGAGTACATGAAAGTATGCCATGCCATTCTTATCTCCCATCTCTCCCTCTATAAACTTAGACTTTCAGCAAGAAAAATTTTATCGTGTAAACTGGGACTAAGTTTTTGCCGATCTTTGTCTCAGAATTACTTACTGAATCGGTTTTTTTTTTCATAATCCCAGTATAAAGCAGCTTCCTATCAATTACTTCAATTTGGTTTATATACAGACATACAAATGGCCCATTTTTATGTACTTTTTCTTATACTGGATTATCGCAAATATTATTAACAAAAACCAACTGCTTGGTTTTTTCCAAAGAATAAACCTTTTCATTCAATAATAATACAAACTTAAGTTATAATTCATTAATAAAAAAAAAAAAATTATGCAAATTCAAAAAAAAAAAAACAAGTAAGAGTGTTAAATTCGGCTGTGCCGAATTTTTTGATACCCTCCACCTGAGTCTTAAACTCTATATTACACCCAATGTTGAGTACGACTACATTTTAAAACTTTTGCCGATACTGAAACATTAATTCCGAATAACAAAATTCAAATGATTCTTGGCTAAAAATTATTATTATTAAAAGTAAGCTAATTTTAAAATATTTTTATCTGAATTATTTTTTATTTTTATCTGCATTACATTCAATACAAAAAAAAATACATAATAATAACAGCTAAGAAACTCAATATAGAAATTTAAACTTATCATATTTATATATTTCATTTTCCATTTTTCATTTTCCATTTTCCATTTTCCGTTTTTCATTTTTCAATTTTCAATTTTCATTTTCCATTTTTCAATTTTCATTTCCCATTTTACATTTTTCAATTTTGATTTTCCATTTTCCATTTTTCAATTTTTCCATTTTCATTTTCCATTTTTTGATTTTCATTTTCGATTTTCATTTTCGATTTTCATTTTCGATTTTCCATTTTCGATTTTCCATTTTGCATTTTCCATTTTTCAATTTTCATTTTCCATTTTTCATTTTCCATTTTTCATTTTTCATTTTCCATTTTTCAATTTTCATTTTCCATTTCCCATTTTCCATTTTGCTTTTTCCATTTTTCAAATTTAATTTTTCAATTTTCAATTTTCAATTTTCATTTTCCATTTTCCATTTCTCATTTTTCAATTTTCATATTCCATTTTTCATTTTTCAATTTTTAATTTTAATTTTCCATTTTTCATTTTTCAATTTTCCATTTTTAATTTTTCAATTTTCATTTTCCATTCTTCATTTTTCAACTTTCCATTGTCCATTTTTAAATTTTCATTTTCCATTTAACATTTTTCATTTTTCAATTTTCATTTTCCATTGTTCATTTTCCATTTTTCATTTTTCATTTTTCATTTTCCAATTTCCATTTTCCATTTTTCATTTTCCATTTTCCATTTTTCATATTTCAGTTTTCGTTTTCCATTTTCCACTTTCCATTTTTCATTTTCCATTTTTCATTTTCCATTTTTCATATTTCAGTTTTCGTTTTCCATTTTCCACTTTCCATTTTTCATTTTTCAATTTTCGTTTTTCATTCTCCATTTTTCATTTTCCATTTTTCATTCTCCATTTTTCATTTTCCATTTTTCATTTTTCATTTTTCATTTTCCGTTTTTCATTTTCCCTTTTTTATTTTTCATTTTCCATTTTCTATTTTTCAATTTTAATTTTTCATTTTCCTTTTTTAATTTTCATTTTCCATTTTTGAATTTCCATTTTCCATTTTGCATTTTTGTTTTTTCAATTTTCTTTTTCCATTTTCCATTTTTCATTTTGCAATTTTCATTTTCCATTTTCCATTTTTCATATTTCAGTTTTTGTTTTCCATTTTCCACTTTCCATTTTCCATTTTTCATTTTTCAATTTTCTTTTTTCATTTTCCATTTTCCATTTCCCATTCTCCATTTTTAATTTTCTATTTTCCATTTTACATTTTTCATTTTTCGTTTTTCATTTTCCCTTTTTCATTTTCCATTTTCCATTCTTCATTTTTCATTTTCTATTTTCCATTTTTAATTTTCCATTTTTCATTTCCCATTTTTCATTTTCCTTTTTCCATTTTCCATTTTACATTTTCCATTTTCTGTTTTTCATTTTCGATTCTCCATTTTCCAGTTTCATTTTTCATTTTCCATTTTTCGTTTTCATTTTTTCTTTCATATGGCGATATGTGGCAATAGTACTAACAAGTGGTATGTTATTGTGTTCTTGGTATTGTTAATAACGGGTGATTTTTTAAGAGCTTGATAACTTTTTTTTAAAAAAAACGCATAAAATTTGCAAAATCTCATCGGTTCTTTATTTGAAACGTTAGATTGGTCCATGACATTTACTTTTTGAAGATAATTTCATTTAAATGTTGACCGCGGCTGCGTCTTAGGTGGTCCATTCGGAAAGTCCAATTTTGGGCAACTTTTTCGAGCATTTCGGCCGGAATAGCCCGAATTTCTTCGGAAATGTTGTCTTCCAAAGCTGGAATAGTTGCTGGCTTATTTCTGTAGACTTTAGACTTGACGTAGCCCCACAAAAAATAGTCTAAAGGCGTCAAATCGCATGATCTTGGTGGCCAACTTACCGGTCCATTTCTTGAGATGAATTGTTCTCCGAAGTTTTCCCTCAAAATGGCCATAGAATCGCGAGCTGTGTGGCATGTAGCGCCATCTTGTTGAAACCACATGTCAACCAAGTTCAGTTCTTCCATTTTTGGCAACAAAAAGTTTGTTAGCATCGAACGATAGCGATCGCCATTCACCGTAACGTTGCGTCCAACAGCATCTTTGAAAAAATACGGTCCAATGATTCCACCAGCGTACAAACCACACCAAACAGTGCATTTTTCGGGATGCATGGGCAGTTCTTGAACGGCTTCTGGTTGCTCTTCACTCCAAATACGGCAATTTTGCTTATTTACGAAGCCATTCAACCAGAAATGAGCCTCATCGCTGAACAAAATTTGTCGATAAAAAAGCGGATTTTCTGCCAACTTTTCTAGGGCCCATTCACTGAAAATTAGACGTTGTGGCAGATCGTTCGGCTTCAGTTCTTGCACGAGCTGTATTTTATACGGTTTTACACCAAGATCTTTGCGTAAAATCTTCCATGTGGTCGAATAACACAAACCCAATTGCTGCGAACGGCGACGAATCGACATTTCACGGTCTTCAGTAACACTCTCAGAAACAGACGCAATATTCTCTTCTGTACGCACTGTACGCATTCGTGTGGTTGGTTTAATGTCCAATAAAGTAAACTGAGTGCGAAACTTGGTCACAATCGCATTAATTGTTTGCTCACTTGGTCGATTATGTAGACCATAAATCGGACGTAAAGCGCGAAACACATTTCGAACCGAACACTGATTTTGGTAATAAAATTCAATGATTTGCAAGCGTTGCTCGTTAGTAAGTCTATTCATGATGAAATGTCAAAGCATACTGAGCATCTTTCTCTTTGACACCATGTCTGAAATCCCACGTGATCTGTCAAATACTAATGCATGAAAATCCTAACCTCAAAAAAATCACCCGTTATATGTATATGCATAATTTTTTTGTGGCATTTTTTTATGGTGTTGTACAATTATTATGTTCAACCACTAAACTGTTACCACAAACACACTGGGTTTTATGTTTTTTTTTTTAGAGGTATCTACATATTTTTGCTCGTTTCTAATCACGATGATGCCCGATTTAGCCCATTTTCAATACCAACCTGCTGGGAATTATGGCAAATGATATTATTGTAGCCTTATTCAGTTAGATGGCTTTTTTTGTGAATGAGCGTGATTTCAACAGACAGACGGACAGACGGACAGACGGACATCGCAATATTGACTCGAGCTGTGATAAGGATTAAGAATATATATACTTTATGGGGTCGGAAATTAGTTTTTCGATGCGTTACAAACGGAATGACAAACCTATATATACCCTCTGCCACTGACGTGTGGAGGGTATAAAAATGAAATGTGCTGGACGCAGGTGTGGTACATTTTGAAAAAAATTTTAAAAAAAATCGTTTTCAAGTTGAATTCGTTACTATTTTGGAAAATACAAACATGTAAATCATTAATATTGTCTGCTGAAGCCTATGTTTTTGATGACAGATACACACCTGCAGTCCATACTCTCTACGAGTTTTTGGAATTTCTGTATAGCAGACCAAAGTTCGTCCATGTTTTTATAATTTTTCTTTGTGATTTCAGCCTTGACTTCATTCTACAGGTTTTATATTGGAGATTTAAGTCAGGGCTTTGGTCTGGCCAATCCAAAACGTCGGTCTTCTCTGCACATAACCAATTTTTAATAGTTTGGTTATGCAAAAATTTCCACTTAATTGGTATAAAATCGAGAGCATGCGGTTCCATATGGTTTTTAAAAATGTTCAAGTTCTGAAACTTGTCCATATTGCCATTAATTTTTATGAGGGGTCACGAAAATGTAACTCAAACTATAATGTTATCAACCCGTGTTTCACCGTCTTAAGGATGTATCTAGGGTGGTACTCTTGACGTCTGGTCCTATCCTATTGATCTTTGTTTCGTCGCTCCTTAACATGTTTTTCCAGAAATCAATGATTTTTTCTTTATGGGTTTTTTCGAAGATTAATCGTGATGATTTGAATGGATAATTTTTTGCCATTCTAACTATGGTTGCATCCGTATGCACACTTGTTTTCCGTATTTTGCCTGTAATCGGAAATCTTTACACATAAATGAATTGCATTGAACATTTTTTTTCGATTACTATGCATAATATTAGCAATTTGGGTGACTTTTTTGCCTTTATTGTGCTTTTGCCATACTATTCGTCTCTCCTCAATTGTGGAATGTTTACTTGAACCCATTTTCAAATTCTTTTCACTCGAGTATTGAGTAAATAATAATTCGAACATAACGGTACATTTGTGCGCCGTAATCAGTAGAGAAGTTGAAGCTCTAAGCTAAACGCCAACAATTGCATTTTAATACACTTTTAGTTTCAAAAATTTTAACATTTATTTTTAACATTTCTTTATTTTCTATTTCCACTAACATCATCACCTAATATTAATGGTTGTAACCTTTTTTGGACCTAAAACCCTTTCCTAAAACTTATAGTAAGTCCGCGACTTTTTGACTTACGTTATAGTTAATTAAAAAGTCTCACTGCTGGCAGCTATTCAAACCCCATATTATTTTTTGGGAAGAATAAACAACACTCGGACTCGGTACCATCAATTTTGATGATAAAAAATTGGGTATACTATGTTTTGTTGTGGTCCCACAAGTACTAGTAACGCTGAAAGTGCTTTGAACCCAACTGACGTCACTTTACCCGAAAATGACGATAAAATTTAAGATATAGTGTTGGCCGATCGGAAGGTAAAATTGCGAGATTGTTGATGCCATAGATATATCGTATGATACGTCCGACAGATAGATGTGCCGCGTTTGCACACATTTTACCATAAACGCAATCGTGCCACAGCTTCAAAGGAGTGTTTGGCGTTGTTCAACCGCAGAACGAACGAATGTATACGCCGTTTATAACGGTGAATGAAACAGGGATCCATTACAACGTAGATCAAGGAGCAATCTAAGCAATATGTTTCTCCGGTCGAATCGGCGTTGAAGAAGATCATGCTGGAATGATCGGCGAACAAGGTCATGTCGACAGTTTTATGGGATGCACGCGACATAAGTAACTTTGATTATTGCCAAAAAGGGAAAAACCATAAACGGTGAATGTTATGCTAACTTATTGGTCCAATTTAACAACGATTTAAAAAAAAAACTATCGCATTTTGAACAAGAAGAAAGTGCATTTTCTTTTAGATAATATACGGGTGCCTTGGCAAAAACACTTTAATTGGACTACGGATTTAGGCCCCATGATTATTTTCCTTTCCCAAATCTAATAAAAGATTCACTGATGGAACAAATACCAATTTTGTGATCATTGTAACATCCCTATTATTTTGAAGGGGATCAAAAATGGTGTTTGATAAAGTGTACTGTTTATTTTTATTTGCTAAAAAACTATTTCATCATATAGTCACGGATGCGCCGTCGTAGTATAGTAGACCTGGATCTTTCACTTTCTTACTTTATTTTATTACTGTAGTGACATTTTTGAAGCCGCGGTTGCCTACGAGATATAGTCTATTACAAATGAAAAATAAGATATCGCAAATTTTGAACACTGCGCTCCAAGTCATTCCCCCATTTAGAGCAAAATATGTTTAACTATTTGTTCTTCGAATATTATTCATAAACTGACGAACCACACTGCGTTTGGCGGGAATATCCTTCTTTCCTGCACTTGCTGTGTAGTACATTTTAAACCTTTCACTTTAAATTCCTTTTTTTTTTAATAATGAGGAGCTCCTTGGTAATTAAAAAATTTAAAGGCCTCACATCTGTGATTGTTTTTCTTGAAAATATTTTTTAATTTCAGATTCTTAAAAAATCATCGTTTTCAAACCAAATTCAGGTTCAAAACATTTTCAGTGTCGGTTTGAGGAAAATATAATTTTTCGATTTTTGTGAGACCACAATTCTCGACAATAAAAACAGAGGCGTTCATAACTTTGGGACTGCAATTCCAGCTAAAGCTTCGAAGAATGTATTCCAAGAAAAACTGGTAAATGTCGTAGTTTAATCTTCACATTCCAAAACAATAGAAATACCTGAATCGGTTTTATGAAGCGAAATTTTTTCATTTGGTTTTAGTACAGTGTTTGTGATGAGAAAATTTGTATTCTGTTCATTTAGTTGTAAAATATTTTTCTCCTTCTTATTTACATAATGTAGTGTGTTTGATAAGTCATAGTTACCCTACCTTCTGTACGGTAACTAAATAGTAAAATTAAATTACTAATTGTAACTAAATATATCCACCTGCACCGAACTCAAGCGTGAGAAAAGTATTTCTCACAATTGTACTGTAGTATAGTTACGTGTGAACTGCTTAATACGCAAATTCACTCGTCTACTCAGTTACACATAATGTAAGTGTATGTGTACGCGTGTACAATGCATGTGCGCGCGTACGTAGGTAGATATACGTTAAAATTAGTATAGAAAAAGAATTAATAAAGAGACGTGAAAGTAAACAGTCGCATGAGCGGCTGTTTTTAAACAAATAATAAAAAGTGTAATTATTTAAATTATATGGCGATCCTGCCAATGAAAAAAAATAAAATATGAAAAAAATAATAAGTCAATTAAAATTTTAAGAAAAAATTTAATTTGTGAAAAAATCAGAAAAACAATAACTACATATACCAAGCATGAAAAGTCGAAAAACGTACATTATTAATCAACATTTAAATTTAATCAACAATTAAAAATTTGTTAAGAAGGAATACCAAAAATGTAAAAGCCAAAATAATTGTAAAAAAGTGAAGAGTTGAAAAAGGTAATAACGACATGAATAAGCAACCGCAGCAACAACGGATTCATCAAACTGGAATACCAAAAGTGTAACAGCCAAAATAATTGTAAAAAGTGAAGAGTCGAAAAACGGTAATAACAACATGAATAAGCAACCCCAGCAACAGATTCATCAAACTCTACGTCAACAACAGTAACCATCATCTACAGCAGCTGGAGAATAAAACAACAGCTAAGTAGCATATTTTATTTTTTTAAATAAGTTGAATCATACATATTACATAGTAGTTAAATATTGATTTCTTCGATACTCGTATTGATAACATTTTTTTTTTGTTAAAATCAATCAATTGAAAAGAAATTTGAATACAAAATATTAGAAAAAAAATTATGTATTTAATTATATTAAAAAAAAAAAAAAAAAAATTTTTTTAAAAACAAAAAAACATGATTATTAATATTGAACTCACTTTAAAATTAATTAAACTGTGAATTTTTCTATAAAATAGAATAACTTAATATATAGAACAGAACATAGAAAAGTCATCATATTTAGGAATAAATCGACAATTTAAAATATTTAATGTATCATTAAAACTAAAATATTGATTCTTTAATATAAATTTAAATATTGATTTTTATTGGGAATAGGAAATTAAAAGATAAATTATATTTTAACATGGGTAAGCCGGAATCAAAATTAGAAAACCCGAACGCAAATGTAATAACCAACGTTGAGGTTGTCGACCACACAAACCAAATACAATCCTTGTGGTACCTCACATTGTGCTTGGTATTGATAAGCGGGGTAAACTTAACGCTAAAATTATACCTACTGCACAAAAGATCTCTCCGTAAGAGATATCTAAGTAGAGGCGACAACCTTGACAAGGTTTAAAAATGGGCCCATAAGATTTTAAAATTATATACTCCTCGAATAGATTTAAACAAAAAAAAAAAAAAAAAAAAAAGAAAGAGAACAAAGCAGAGACTGCGATAACATCATGTTATATATTATCAAAATTTTTTATTTTGTCATCATTATTAAAAATACTGACTAAAGAGAATAAAATTTTACATAAAGTGCCGGAGGAGTCCTATTATTGAATTACTTTATTTTGTTGAATATTTGAATTAATTGCTAATATAACAGGAACTTTGGGGGACAAATCCTAAATGACAAATATTTTGAATATTTTTTTGTGCGATTTTCTGGTAAGATTTTCTGTCCTAGCAGACAAAAGTCAATTTTAATCTGCATGTATGGACTGGTCTGCGATACTAGGCCAGTGCAGACTTATCAGAGAGGAATTTGACAAGTCCTATAAATGCCTCAATAGCGATAGGCCTACCAAAGAGGAAACTGTTGAAAAACATCTGAAAAACCTCTACTTACGACTTGAGGAAATAAGAGTCGTATTAAACGTAAATTATCAGCGTTTAACACCCGCACATAAGGTTGCAGCAGAGGGTTTTTTCATTGACCTAAGAAGTAGACTCATCAGTGTAGCAGCTCGTAGGGGTCTTGAAGTAGAATTGCCCAACTCATTACATGAAAGGGTAGAATTTGCGGATGACAAAAATAAATTAGCAATACAGACAGAAATAATAAGCGCAAACATGCCACAAACAGCAACGGAATTTTTAAGGACAGCATCCAGAATCATACCTGATTTTGATGGTAGGGCAGAGAACCTACAAAGTTTTCTGGATGCATTAACACTGGTGGATTCAATTGCGGAAGACCAGGATGCGGTGGCCGTCAATTTAGTAAAGACTAAATTGAAGGGAACGGCACGTACTCTCATAGAGGGTAATGAAGTAAATTTAGCCGGCATAATAGCTAGGTTAAAAACAACAGTCAAGGGCGAGTCCGTTGAGTTGCTTTCGGCAAAGATAATGAATCTCAAACAGTGTGGTAGGACACCAAATGACTACACCAAAGAGATAGAAGAACTGGCGAAAAGATTACAAAGCGCCTACATAGTGGACGGTTTAAATACTACACTAGCCGAAAAATACACAACAAACATTGCTGTAAAGGCAATGACAAAAAACAGTACCAACGACAGAGTGGGACTCATACTGGAAGTAGGTCAATTTAACACTCTCAATGATGCGGTAGCTAAGTTTATAAGTTGTTCAACCGATGCGCCTAAAAATAGTACAATAATGTACTATAACAGGGATATGCACAATACCCAGGGTCAAAGACGTGGGCGATCCTACGCAAATTTTAGCCGACGTGGAAATTACACCGGAAATAGCGGTCGTGGTAACAATAACAGGAGATACAACAGTGGGAGTAACCAGTCCCACAATGGTAACAATGAGGTCAATAGGCAATATAATGGCCGTGACAGTTACAACAGGAACAATAATAACTACAGCGGGAACTATAACAACCGCAATAATAATAGAGGACGTGATGTCCGGGCTTTGCATGGGAGTACGGAAAACGTACAATCCCCGGGTACTCAATAGATGAAATAATTAGAAATAGTAGAATCTTAAACGTTAATCTGAATTCAGCATCATATATTTCACTAAAATCAAAATTCAATGAAGGAGTGTCGACATTTTTGGTAGACACAGGTGCGGACATATCAATAATAAAAAGCGGACAGAATAAATTTGAAAGAATAGATACATCCAACACAATTAGCCTACATGGCATAGGAAAGGGTATAACCTATACTAGGGGAAAGATCACAACGGATCTGATATTTGAAAATCTGTTAGTTAAACATAAACTCCATGTGGTAGATGATGACTTTCCAGTTCCATCTGATGGAATATTGGGACTTGACTTCATTAGAAAGTACAATTGTAAACTAGAATATGGAACGGATCAAGATTGGATAGTATTAAGACCAGATGATTTCCCACAAAGTATACGGATGAAAATGCGAAAATACCCAAACATCAACACAATATCATTACCTGCGAGATCAGAGGTAATTAGAAGAATAAATGTAGGAGATTCAAAGGGGGACATATTAATTCCTAACCAAACCCCTAAGGAGGGGATATTTATAGCAAATACAATTTCTAACGCCTCACAAACTTTTGTACGTATAATGAATACAACAGACGAAGAAGTTGTTATATCTGATGCTCAAATAGAGACTGAAAGCTTGGATAATTATGAAACAGTATCAATGGTCGAGTGTCAGAATAACGATGATAAATTTAAGATATTGTCCGAAAAATTTCCTAAATTCATTGAGAATGAACTAAAGGAAATATGCATGAAATATATTGATGTTTTCGCACTAGAAACAGAAAAAATATCTGCGAATAATTTTTACAGGCAAAAATTGCGTTTAAAAGATATAGAACCAACATATATTAAAAACTATAGAATACCTTATGCGCATAAGGAGGAAATAACAGGACAAGTGGATAAATTAATAAAAGATGGTATAATTGAACCATCAGCTTCTGAATACAATAGCCCAATATTATTAGTACCGAAAAAATCTTTAGCTGGAAGCGTTAATAAAAGATGGAGATTAGTAGTAGATTACAGGGCGGTTAATAAAAAATTGATTGCAGATAAATTTCCATTACCAAGAATAGATGACATTCTTGATCAACTTGGCAAAGCGAAATATTTTTCTTGTCTAGACTTAACGTCTGGGTTTCATCAAATTGAATTAGATGAGGACTCCAGGGATATCACATCATTTTCAACAGATAAGGGATCATTCCGTTTTAAGCGCCTCCCATACGGGCTTAAAATAGCCCCAAATTCATTTCAGAGAATGATGACAATTGCATTCGCTGGTTTATCACCAGCTCAAGCTTTCTTATATATGGATGATTTAGTTGTAATTGGTCGTTCAGAACGACACATGATTAGGAATCTGGTAGATGTTTTTGAAACCTGTCGGAAATATAACCTTAAACTACATCCAGGAAAATGTTCATTTTTCAGTCATGAAGTGACTTATTTGGGACACAAATGTACAGATAAAGGCATTCTTCCAGACGATAGCAAATTCAAAATAATTCAAGACTATCCCACACCTAAAAATGCCGATGAAACAAAACGATTTGTAGCATTTTGCAATTACTATAGACGTTTTGTTCCTAATTTTGCGGAACACGCTCGTCTCTTAACGAGATTATGTAGGAAAAATACAAAATTCGAATGGAGTAGAGAGTGTGAGAAAGCATTCGAATATTTGAAAAACTCACTACTGAACCCAAGAATATTACAATATCCCAATTTTGATGAACAATTCTGTATCACAACCGATGCAAGTAAATATGCATGCGGTGCAGTGCTAAGCCAAGAGCATGATGGAATACAACTTCCAATAGCATATGCCTCACGATCGTTCACGAAAGGTGAAGCGAACAAATCTACTATTGAACAGGAATTAGCAGCTGTACACTGGGCGATTACATATTTCAGACCATACATATATGGCACGAGATTTTTAGTGAGAAGCGATCACAGACCACTGTCGTACTTGTTCTCGATGAAAAACCCTTCCTCAAAATTGACGCGAATGAGATTGGATTTAGAAGAGTATGATTTTACAATAGAGTACCTGAGGGGAAAGGATAACCATGCGGCAGACGCTTTATCCAGAATAACAATAGCAGACATAAAAACTAGCAGAAACATTTTTATGGTAACCACTAGAACAAAATCTAGAAAAACACAACCAGGAATAGATGAGAAAATAAAGAGTATAACGACAACCCCAAGGGTTTATGAAACACTTAGTATAAAGGAAGTAAGAAAAAATGTTCGCCTAAAGTTTGACTTACAAGGCAAAACACCGAGGTGTTACCTTAAACACGGGAAAATAACTTTAGAGGAGCTTAGGATAGATGACCTTATTGTTAATGGGAAAGTTGATCTAAATCAATTCTTCCCTAGGTTGGAAAATATGACCGACAACAAAGGCATCAAAAAGTTGCAACTATCACTAAATGACAAAATATTTGAGAAGATTCGAATCAATGTGTTTAAAGAAATAGGGAACAAAGAATTAAAAAAATTAATAATGGCTCTAGCGCCACGGAGAATAAATGTTACTGCTGACGAGCAGAAAAACACACTCCTGGAAAAATATCACAATGATCCTTTATACGGAGGTCATCCAGGGATAACAAGGATGACAGCGAAAATAAATGAAAAATATTTCTGGAACGGAATGTCAAGAGACATACGTAACTATATAAAAGGATGTAAGCAGTGTCAGACAAATAAATCCCTACCGAAAACAAGGGAACCAATGGTGATAACAGAAACACCAGTGAAAGCATTCGATATAGTCGTTATTGACACAATTGGTCCTTTTATTAAATCTAATAACGGCAATGAATATGCCATAACCATAATATGTGATCTAACGAAGTATTTGATCACTATACCAATTCCTGACAAACAGGCTAAAACCGTAGCCAAGGCTATTTTTGAAAATTTCATTTTAATATACGGTCCAATGAATAGAATTCTGACTGATATGGGAACGGAGTATAAGAACCAGACCATACAAGAGCTTTGTGGATTGCTGAATATTGAGTACACAACATCGACAGCATACCATCATCAAACGTTGGGTACTATAGAAAGATCACATAGAACATTTAACGAATACGTTCGTTCATATCTTTCAGCGGACAGAACAGATTGGGACGAATGGTTGACATACTTCACGTATTGCTTCAATACAACACCTTCTACTGTCCATGGGTACTGTCCGTATGAACTGATATTTGGTAAGAAATCACCTAACATACCATTTCTTGATAACAATATCGTTGACCCAATGTATAACATAGAGTCATACGAAAAAGAGGTAAAGTATAGGCTTCAGACGGCGCAGCAGCGAGCTGCGAGTATGATAGAAAGGCAAAAACAAAGTAGTAAGACTCTGTACGATAGAAGAATTAATCCCATTGAAATAAAAATAGGAGATTTGGTTTTGATAGAGAACAATGCGGGCCATAAACTGGAAAGCTTGTTTAAGGGACCTTATTCGGTAGAGAAAATAGACGAATTAGGTAATTGTACCCTATCAATGAGTGACGGTAAAAAAGCCAATGTACATAAAAATAGACTAAAACAATGTAGCTAAAAAAAAAAAAAAAAAATTTTTCATTCTAATTTTAAAAATACCTGGCCAGGTCAAAATAAGTTTAAGATTAAAATTTAACAACAATTCTAAATATAAAATTTAAAATTTTTAAAATTAACATTATAATTAATTTAAGAAAAAAAGAAGAATTTATTGTAAACCAACATTAAAAATAAAAGAAGAATTTATTGTAAACTAACATTCAAAAAAAAAAAAAGAAGAAAACATTTTACATATAAATTATAATTTTACCTACAACATTAATTTTAAATAACTTTATAAAATTTAAATTAAAATTAAAAATAAATTTCAAAATCGAATTAATTAAAATTTAATTTTATTTTAAGGAAAAAAGGGAAGGTGAAGAACCCAAAATAGATCTTGAGACCTAATATTTTTTTTCAAACTAAATTTAAAAATACTATAAGTATATGAAAGAATGATCAGGAATATATATCATTCTTTTTCTGTAAAAGGGAGGTGTAGTGTGTTTGATAAGTCATAGTTACCCTACCTTCTGTACGGTAACTAAATAGTAAAATTAAATTACTAATTGTAACTAAATATATCCACCTGCACCGAACTCAAGCGTGAGAAAAGTATTTCTCACAATTGTACTGTAGTATAGTTACGTGTGAACTGCTTAATACGCAAATTCACTCGTCTACTCAGTTACACATAATGTAAGTGTATGTGTACGCGTGTACAATGCATGTGCGCGCGTACGTAGGTAGATATACGTTAAAATTAGTATAGAAAAAGAATTAATAAAGAGACGTGAAAGTAAACAGTCGCATGAGCGGCTGTTTTTAAACAAATAATAAAAAGTGTAATTATTTAAATTATAATAACTGCTTTAATTGTTCTTTTTTTTTGTAAAATCTATAATTTTTGTTTATATTTAACTTTAAAATAAGTATTAATATTACATTTAAAAATTGTCATTTTTCCAAATGCATAATTCTGTACTGCAATAAGAGACTCTTAGAGCCATTATTACAACTTGCCAATAGCTAAAGTTAGGATGTTATCGGCCAGATTATTAGTTTTTCGTTATTACAACTATACTTTAAGCTAAAAGCGACCGATAAGCTAAAGGGAAGATATTGTTGCCTTTAACTTTTAACGTGAGGTTTATGTATTTAAGGTTGCCACATTTTCTGATCTATGAAGAAGAAATTCACACCAATTTAGTTTTGGAAATAAATTTATTTGCATATACTTAAATGTATGTTTGTATATTTTTTAAAAAGTTTTATTACACATTTACAACAATTATGCAACTTATAATAAAGGTTTTTAGTTTTAATTCTATTGTTTGCTTGCGAACAAATAAAGGAACATTGCCACTACGTATATTATAAAGCAATTCATTTGGTCAAAAGTAATCGGTGTTTCCTTTGGTGTTGCCACAATATCAAAAATATTAATCCTAGCTATAGAGACTCTTAGGGCAATAAGAGACTCTTAGGGCCATTATTACAACTTGCCAATAGCTAAAGTTAGGATGTTATCGGCCAGATTATTAGTTTTTCGTTATTACAACTATACTTTAAGCTAAAAGTGAACGATAAGCTAAAGGGAAGATATTGTTTATCTTTTAACGTGAGGTTTATATATTTAATATTGCCACATTTTCTGACCTATGAAGAAGAAATTCACATCAATTTATTTTTGGAAATAAATTTATTTATATATACTTAAATATATGCTTGTATATTTAAAAAAAAGTTTTATTACATATTTACAACAATTATGCAACTTAGAATAAAGGTTTTTGGTTTTTATTCTATTGTTTTTATTGGAACGTTGCCACTACGTACATATTTTGCTAAAGCAATTCATTTGGTCAAAGGTAATCGTTGTTTCCTTTGGTGTTGCCACAATATCAAAAATGTTAATTTTATTTTACTGGGAAGTTGTAATAACGAAAAGAAGTTAAAGATAACTTTATTGCTCATTTTAGCTAAAGTTGCCTTTAAAGTAAATGTTACTTTAAAGGCAAGTTGTAATAATGTGTGTAGAACTTCAAATATATATATTAGGGTGAGAGCGGTTTGTATGAAATAAAATTTTTGGTCGAATTTTGAGGTGTGCGGGTCGGATTATTTTAACACTGGATCTAAAACTTTAGTGCACAAATTTTGAGCCCAATCGGACAATGCTTTCTGGACGCACATTAAGTTCAAAGTTCAAATATGAATTTATATATAAAAATTATCAAAAAAAAATCATTTTTCAAAGAAAAATTTTATATTAATAATAGCGTTTCAATTAAATAAATTAATAAGCCATAATTAAGAGGAAATTAACTTTCTATTATCGGTTGAAAAACAGCCAAATTATATCCAGTTCCCCAGGCAATAAATGCGCTGCAGACCACTTGATTAAGAAAATCGAGCGCACATTTTTAAAGACATTGAAATAATTTACAACAACAATATTTTTGCATTCTCCTGATCCCAAAATGGTCTTAAGTAAAGTATTTTGCATCTCGTCTATTGTTATGCCGTTCTAACGTATTTTTTTTAGCAATACTTCAAAATCTCCAATTTTACTTATTCAAAAATTGTGTTCAAGAAATTTTCCGGAATCAACGATTGGACTTTAAGGTCTCATTAACAAAATATATGCGATTAAAAATGCCAAATATTGTAGGTATCCTGTTCTTAATTTGGCGAGGGCAGCGTTTTTATTTCTGCGGATTTGAAGAAAAGTGTGATTTTTCATACTTTTTCAACTTTTAGGCTACATCATTTTAGTGTTTTCATATTTCAAATATCTTTTGTCAAAATATTATACTACTTGATATAAGTTCTCAATCCTGTAAATTAAGGTTAAATTGAAACACTATAAACTGTCATCCTTTAAGTTCAAAGGTCAAATTTAAGGATATTTACATTTTTTTAAAACAAAATATCGAAATAATATATATTTGTGGAAGGATTTCGATAAAAGTTGTTGATAATATTTTAATAATTCTAAAAAATAATATTCTGGTCTTATTTTCTGAAATTAACCTGTGGGGTACTCAAAATATATCTTAGTTTTAATTTTTTTCTCAGAATTATTATATCCATATAAAGGTATATCGAGGGCTTATATTCAAAAAGTGCTATCTACATTTGACAGCAATATTAATTTTTGATTTCAAACTGTTCTCTGATATAACTGTCAAATATAATATTAATTTTGATATCACCCATGACGACGACTATATCTTAATAGATATTGTGGCAAATCAATCTATCTTTCAGATCTTATTAATAAATTGGTTCTACACACTCTCTTTAAAATAATTACTGATGCAGATAGCACTTTTTGAATATAAGCCCTCGATATAAAAATTTGTTTATACTGTATTAAATATAAATCTACATATTTTCATAAAATAACGAATAAATTTGAGGAATTTTATGGATACATTAAATTTGTTCTATTTAAATAAAAAATCCTGATGAAGAAAATATTTATAGATAAATTTTAGAAAATAAGTCCAGAATATTATTTTTTAGAATAATTAAAATATTATTAACAAGTTTTATCGAAATCCTTCCACAAATATATATTATTTCGATATTTTGTTTTAAAAAAATATAAATCTTCTTAAATTTGACCTTTGACCTTAAAGAGGGACCTTAAAGAGGGACAAGATTGAGAACTTATATTAAGTAGTATAATATTTTGACAAAAGATATTTGAAATATGAAAACACCAAAAAGATATAGCCTAAAAGTTGAAAAAGTATGAAAAATCAAATTTTTCTTCAAATCCGCTAAAATAAAAACGCTGCCCTAGCCAAATTAAGAATAGGATACCTACAATATTTGGCATTTTTAATCACATATATTTTGTTAATAAGATCTAAAAGTCCAATCGTTGATTTCGGTAAATTTCTTGAAAAAGTAAAATTGGAGATTTGAAATAGTGCTACAAATACGTACCGTTTTGACATTAATTTAGAACGCCATAACAATAGAAGAGATGCAAAATATTTTACATAAGATCATTTTGGGATCAGGAGAATGCAAAAATGTTGTTGTTGTAAATTAGTTCAATGTTTTTAAAAATATGAGCTCGATTTTCTTAAACAAGTGGTCTGCGGCGCATTTATTGCCTGGCGAACTTGATATAACTTTTCTGTTTTTCAACCGATAATAGATTTTGTTGTTTTATTAGAAAGATAATTTACTCTTGATTATGGTTGATTAATTAATTTAATTGAAACGCAGTTATTAATATTAAAATTTTTGTGAAAAATTATTTTTTTATTTTGATAATTTTTACATATAAATGCATATTTGAACTTTGAACTCAATGCTCGTCCAGAAAGCATTGTCCGATTCGGCTCAAATTTTGCGCACTAAAGTTTGAGATTCAGTGTCACAATAATCTATCCTGTGACGCGTCCGGTAGCACTCAGCTGTGCTTCCCGTAAGCAAATAATATATCAAAAAATAATAAAACTTAAAAACATTAATTTTTATGCTGTTAACAAAACATTGAAAACCTTTACTATACAATAACTGAAAACTTTCTCTCTATTTTTGGTTGCAATATTTTATTTTTTTAGTACAGCTTCACTCACAATACCGAGTCATGAAGTCAATTAAATTGTTGATGATTTCCACTGAAATGTTTGCCACTCTGAATTAACTGCCTCTATGTCATCTGCCTTAATTTAATGTCCGTATTTTTCGACCTACAATTTTCCACAGTTTTTTTTATGGGATTGAAATCGGATGACTGACTGACTGGCCATTGCAAAACACAGCCTGCATTAGTGTGGAGTCATTCGGCTACAAATGTGGAGATGTGTTTTGGTTCTTTGTCATGTTGGAACTTTCAAACCAGAAATGTATTTTCCTCAGCGTTAGAGTATCCAGTTAGAGTATCCTTAACTACATGAATTATACACATTTCTTGGCCCGAAAAGCAACCCCATACCATAATATTGCCACAGCCAAACTTAACAGTTTTATTTGTATATTTTGGTTCTAGTCTTTTTTCCTTTGGCCGTCGTACATACGTTCCTTCATCATGACCTCTTATATTTAATTTGGACGCATTCGCAAAGAGAACGGTATTCCAATTCCGCCTTGACCTGTTCATGTGTTCTTCTCATTTTCATCGGACCAGAGTTTTTTTTTTTGTAACATTAAAAAAATGTAAACAAAAACAAAGAAAGTGGAAATAAAATATAAATTTCAAAATAAATTTGCTTATTATTCTAAACAGCTGTTTTCATAAGACTTGAGTGTGATCGATTAAATGGCCTAAGTATGCAGAAATAATGTCGGTACGACTTTGGGACAGTCCGATGAATTTCATCTGATTTTTATGTCGAAAAATCATACGACTGAGTGGTATCATGTAAATGGGCCTTAATCGAATAATCAATAAGAGACTAAACGATTGCATTTAATAATTGCAAAAAGCACGAAAATAACTAAAATTTTGTTAATTATCTTATTATTTTTAGAACACGGGTGGACGGTATCAAAAATTCGATATTACACTCTAATTTTTTTTTTTAATACCGCATTTTCAACCTTTAGATTGAGCTACACCAAGACCTCACTTTGCGTCGTGGTTACGTTCCAACTAAACACGACGCAAATTGAAACGACGCAAAGTGATTTATGATTTTCTATCGCAAACCATGTAAAGATCGAAGATAAGTTCCAGGGTTATGAAAATGCTACTTTTTAAAAAGAAAATTGAACAAAGTAAACATTTAAAAACAAAAATAATATAAAATTGTATTCCATACATACTAAAAACAAAAAACAAAAAAAAAAACAAATTCAATTAAAACAAAATAAAAAATTCAATAAATTTGTAAAAAAACAAAATAAAAATTAAGTCGGCTTTCTTTCACAAAAATTGGTTTGCTGAAAAGCTTTTTTTTTTAACGTAAAATAAATTTCTTGTAGCAGTTGATGTTCGTTGCTACCGCCTGGAACACTTGAAACTCCTTCCGCTGTCAGAATAGTTTTTTGAAAAAAACTCCATAGCTTCGTCAATCGAACACATCGCTTTGGAATTTTGTTTGGAGGTTAAATTTTGGTCTTCGGAGATTTCTATTGAACGGTCACTGTCATCTTCTTCATTAGCAAATTGCAATTCCACTTGCAACAGTTCTTCATTAGATAATTCTTGGTTGTGCGAGGTTATTAATTCATTTATGTCAGTCTCCTCCATACCTTCAAAATTAGACTCTCTAGCTAAATTAGAAATTTCATGACGAACAGCTGGTGTACCATCAACTTCTGCAGCGCATATTCTGTGAACACATGCCATATTTTGCGCCAAACACTATTCATGCATGATGGTTTAACCTCCTCCCACGAATCGGAAATAATTTATATGGCTTTCATAATGTTGAACTTTTTCCAAAACTCTAGCATGATAGGCTTATCTTGTCCATCAATATCACTTAAAAGAAGTTTAAATGTTCGTCGAAGGTAATAATTTTTAAAAGTCGATATTACTCCCTGATCCATCGGCTGAATAACTGATGTATTAGGCGGCAAAAATGCAAATTTCACGTTTTCTGACAACTCATCAACATAAACTGGGCGGCCAGGAGCATTGTCTACTAGGCCCAAAGCCTTGAAGTTTAATATTTCCTTGTTGCAATAAATAAGCTTTAATTTCTGGAATGGCACAATTTGAAACCCAGTTTTGAAATCTTACCTAATTTTGTCTCCAAGTTAATAGTTTTTTTTATTTTTGGTAATTCTAGCAGCAGCGCCCTTTCCACTCATTTGACTAAAAAAAAGTGTATGTAAAAAAAATTAATATAACTATGTAAATAAATATGTAAATAAATTGGAAAAATATTTACATTTTTTGTAACCAGAAACAACCCGTAAAAATTTATAAAAATTTATTATTCTCTTTTTAAGAAAAAGCACAACACACTATTTGAAACGTTACAAAACGCACAACACACTAATTGAAACTGAACTCAAAAATTAAAACAAAGTGAAAATAAAACTGTATTAAAATTGCTTGATTTTCAGTTAGAAAGGGAAATCCCGAGTTTTGATGGCACGTCGCAATTAGAAACAAAAGTCGTGCCATCTTTAAAAAAAAAAAGTTTCAAAAAATTAAAAAAAATAATGACTCGAATCCAAAACAACGCAACTTCGAAAATCTAACGACGCACAGTGAAAATTAGTACTTATTCAGCAACGACGCAACTTCGAAAAAATACAAAACGAAACGACGCAAAACTAGGTATTGGTGTATTTGATCAAATAAAGTTATGCATGTTAAGTATCTATGTTAGTATTAACATACTCTAATACAGCAGTAATAAGTCGTGCTTCGCTACGACTTACCGAGATTTATTGACATGTATGTTTTTTATGATCAATTTTTCGTACGAAGTTTGTACTCTACAAATAAAACATTTCATTTAATTTATTTTATTATATTTTTTTTAATTAATGCTTTTTGTTTTTTCATTCGGTGCAAAAATTATCAATTTTTTCTACGTTCCTACTCTGGAGGAAATGCGGCAACAATAAACGATTGGCAATTTTTTATTTATGCGACTTTTGATTTTGGCGGATTTTGAATTTGAAAATTTTTGTTTTGGCAATTTTTTGTTTTTCGCGATTTTCGGATTTGGTGATTATTGAATTTTGCGATTCGGCCCATATTTTTCACGACTAATAAGACTGTCGCTTTCATAGTACTTAATATTTTTTATCTAGGAGGTACCACGCCCACTAATCCTATCCCACCCATATTTTATCTGACTACTCACATTAATATCTCAAGAACTGGTAGTGTCAATTCTTTCCCTTGCATAGTACTCTAGTTATATGATATTATATATTTGTATGGGCTGTGCTAAACCCATACTTTTTGTTTAGTGCAAACAAACATACATACTTTTGTTTATATATACATAGGTTGTCACATTATCAACCTGTTAATTTCTGTTAATTAAAAGTGGCTGCTAGACCCAGTTCTGGACTTAATTATTTATCAAGATGAACATTAAACTTTCTATGAATAAATAAAGAAAACAATGCTTTTTTTGCACGATAAAAACTTTTATTCTAAATATATCATAAAATAATGCATTCCTTGAATGGATGTGTTACTGTTAGCAAGTCTTGGGTATTTTTGTTGTTGTAAGTTGTTATAAATGAATTTATGGGGAATATTTAAAACAGATGTACGGTGTGAAATTTGTAAAAAATAAAAAAAAAGCAATCAGTTCATTAATTTGAGTGGAATTCGGACAAGTTCCGAATAATGTGAATATGTATAGCCTGTCAAATTCATAGACCTTTTGAATGTTCCTAAAAAGTATTTAGATAAAATTATTTTTATATTTGGATGTGAACTGTGTTTGTAAAACTTGTTGGTATAGGTAGTTTCTTTATATAAATTTGAAATAACTTAAACACTTTTGGACAAGATCAGTTTTTCTTTGTATTATAGGTAATGTTAATTTAGCCAAATTTGACTGGCTGACATAATTTGGTGCAAACAAATGCCAAACTTTTGTTAAGGTGCTATTACATGATGTGTTTTTTACATATGTACTGTCAAATTTTCCCACAACAAAAGTTGTACACATCGTGTGATACATATGAAACATTGTTTATGTACAATACATGAGGAAAGTCACAAGTACATTTTTCAATTAGAACAGGTTCTATTTTTGCATGACAAACATATGAAAATACAACACTCCTTGTGGCGAAAGAAAAACAGAGTAAATTTTAAAGATTCATATTGAAAGAAAAATAAATTGTGTAGTATTAATTAACAATTAAAAAATATATAACTTTTTTTAACAATAAATTTTTGTAAATTCACAAATTATATCAGCTGTTGTTTACATTTAGAGGTTATGTCATACGGAAATACATATGCACGTGTGATAGCAAAAATTATGAATCGTATGTAAAAGAAAATTTTGACAGACATGAGGAATTTCATATGGATAAAAAAAGTGACAGTACATATGTAAAAAACATTTCGTGTAATAGCACCTTTAG
Organism: Cordilura impudica; assembly: GCA_963682025.1. Classification (NCBI taxonomy): domain Eukaryota; kingdom Metazoa; phylum Arthropoda; class Insecta; order Diptera; family Scathophagidae; genus Cordilura; species Cordilura impudica. Next base: position 122,087,936 of record OY821517.1, read on the forward strand.
CACAATAAGTTACTATGTGTTGATCATTTTTGTTTATATTTTATATACATACTATGTATGTGCGAACAATATTATTTTTCACTTAATAGAAAAATTTAAATTAAATATCTAGTCGATATTCTGAAAATTAAAAGTCCCTAAACAAATTTCTAAATGGAAAAATGTCTCAAAAGCTGGGGGCATATATTTTTGCTGGAAAAAAGACATGGAATTGTTTTATGAGGAAAATAGCCGTTTAATGCTAAAATTATAAAGTGGCAGCATTTTTATTAGTTTAGACATAAACCTCTTACATACTGCATTAAGATATGGCAATGCAGTGTTGCTTTATAATTGTTTTTAGTTATTAACAAACAACTCATAGTTATTAAATACTTTATAACTGTAACTATATTTATTTGTTAATTAAACAATTTAAAATTCGTGTATTCAACCATATTTTTTTATTTATAAATAAAACCTGCCTTATCCACTCTTCTGCTACAACTCCCACTTTCCATTTAGATTATTCTTCTGTCGTCTCGTGTATGTTTGGTTGCTTGTGCACAAAACAATACAATGGCTGTTGTCGTGTCAGTTGTCGTAGAAATCGTACGCAGTTTGCTACATTTACTAAAAAATTTCTTAAAAATATTGCCCTGTCGTGCAGTGAAATGTTATAAAATTGTAAGTTTATGGAGATTGCAAATAATAAATTAACGCAAAAAATTGGCAATAAAAATAACCTCAAAATCGTTAAAAAGGGAGGTTATAAAGTGTTTGGAAAGAAAACCTACAGAATGTTTTTGTGTTAAAATCTTAAAAGAAAAAAAATAGAAAAACGTGCTTTTTTGCTAATGGAGGAAAGCACATGTGATGTAACCAAGATATGTGATTACGCCGACCTGTTTCGTTCATAAAATGTTTAAAAAAAGTGCTAAGCGGTGTTTTTGTTAAATGTAAATAAATAAATGGCATAACCTCATTTGGCCATAACCTTAAATTTTCAAAATGGATATTGGAATCAAAAATGGCATATTTTCATAACTTGGAATTATTTTTGTTATATATGGATGGTAAAATGAACTTCGGCTCTGTCGCCTAATGTGGTTCGTATAGAAATTTTTTCTATGGCCATTTAAAGAGCAAGTCGGCAAAACCGTATTTCTGATGTGGATAGAAAGAGACGGGTAGTGTATATCAATTCGTGTTGGAATGTTTAACACGGTCGTGTTGATTCCAGATTGTTTATAATTGAAACGAAAAGTGTTGCCATATAATCTCAAAAATGTTTAAGCACATTAAAAAATTTTAATTATATGCTCACATATATATCCTTAACACTATACTAGTATAAAATAAAGCTGTGGACAAATCCATATTTTGTGAAAATTTATAAATGTGGCAACATTGTTTTCATTTGACAGCATGTGTTATTCCTACCACCCATTTGTTGACTTCTTATTAGAGTGTTTGTTGTCGGCCGTAAACAAATAATTTTGGGTGAAACGTGTTTCTATTTATTTTGTTGTTGGCAGGGGGTATAAATATGCTAAAAATTAGCTATTAAATCAATTCTTTTAATTGTAGTGTTTTCCATATAAAAATCAATTGTGTTTAAAATATGGATAATCATGGCTATGGAGGCATACAGTGGATACAGCACCACTCGAATCATTCAGATATGAAAACTGCTGGCCAGTTACTAATTGATCCACAGCCACCACGTGAAGAGGATCTTATGGCCAGTGCAAATTCGTCTTCGGATTATATGGTCGCTGAGGATGAGAGGGGAGATCCAACAAATATTGATCAAATAGCGGCAGAAAATTTGATATTTATGGCACGTGATGGTCAAATGGTTACAGAGATTATAACGAACTCGAGGACAGATAAAAATGGAACTGTGATAGTAACTGCCAGTGATGGTGAACAACTTGATTGTGATGAAATTATGCAACAGGCTGTTCTTTTGCAACAGCATGGAGATGCCGGTGGCGGAGTTTATAGTGTTGAACATTACTCAGAAAATACACCTCAAATGGTAACGGAGGAAGTGATTACGGACGATTGGGTGCAGCATCAGGGTGAAGAGAGGTAAGAAAAAATAGTTTTTTTTTTCATTTAAATTTACAGTGAGTACCATTACCATGAACACTTTTTGGCGACTTGAACGGTCAACACCAAAAAATTGGATCATAAAATTTAAAACCTATTAATTTTAAAATTTCTGTTTTATTTATTTAAAATAACAAAACTTAAAAGTACATATTTATTTTTATGCTGTTGACAAAACATTGGAAACCTTTAGTATACAATAATTGAAAATGTTCCCTCTATTATTGGTTTTTAAAATTTGGTGGGTATCCATTATTTTTGTTCCTGCTTCACAACGCCGAGGCATGGAGTCAATAAAATTGCTGATGATATCCATTAAAATTTGTTGCCACTCTGAATTATTTGCCTCTATGAGATCTGCTCTCTTTATGTTATTTCGTGTCTATATTTTTTTATCTACAATTTTCCATACTTTTTTTTATGGGATTGAGATCTGAGAGATTGGGCTGGCCATTCCAAAATACCAACTACATTAGATTGCACCCATTCGGTTGCAACTTTGGAGGTGGGTCATTGTCATGTTGAAACTTTCAGACCAGGGGCATATTTTCATCTGCATATGGATACATTACGTCATTTAAAATTATGTAAGAGTTTATTTTACTACATGAATGACCCATTCCTTGGCCCGAACAGCAACCAAATACCATAATATTACCACCGCCAATCTTAACAGTTCTATTTGTATATTTTGGGTCTAGTCTCTTTAGCTTTGGTCGTCATAGAAACGTTCTTCAATCATGGCCTCTTACATTAAACTTGGACTCATCTGAAAAGAGAACAGTATTTCAGTTCCAACTTGGCCAGTTCATGTATTATTCAGCAAAATTAATGAGTGTCAGACGATTTTTCTCTGATATCAGTGGTTTATTTAGAGGATGATAACAACCAAGATCAGCCTCAATCGATCGTCGGACATATATTAGTTTCAGATTGTTAATGGCCTCTTAAAGTATCAGTTTTGGACATATTAAACTCTCTTGTTATTAAATTATCCTGTTTTTGACTCGTTTTAAAGAGAGCAACGCCAGAATGTTGAGTCATCACCGTAATTTTGAAATTATGGATTTATTCGTTGAATATTTCTTACAAAGTGTGTTTTGCTTACGACCAGCAGTAAATTCATGTATTATTTTAGTTTTTAACTCATTAAAAATCTTTATTCTTGCCATTATTTTATAATAATAATAAGATTAAAGATGGAAACACAACTGGGACGAACGGCGAATTTTGCACAGCTCGACGAATTTGTCGGCAATAATTCGTTGCGTAAATTAATCGAATGAAATACAATTACGACGAATTCATATAAATAAATATTTTTCAATTCAATTATATATTCTTCCTTTATTTACATATTTTAACAATTTGATATTCACATATGAGATCTTATCTTTACATATAGATATTGCAACAAATAATATATAGGATCTAAAGATATTAAATAGTTTTTATTTTATTTTTTAATGAGTTTTAAAGGAAAATGGGAGGAAAAAAACCTTTATATGATTTATTAAATTCAAATACTATCTGAAAATATTTATGTGCTTATAGGAGGTTTATTAGAAATAATAGACCTCTATAAGCATATAATTTTCAATTTGGTGATTTCTTTTTAATTTTACGTTAATTCTCTACATTCTCTTATCAGTGGGTAAGAGGAATTTTCAATTTTGTCAAAATAATTGTTATTAATCCTTGTTATGAAATCGATAATTTTTGCATAACCTGTTTCTTCATGAAGAAGATTTGTAGGATACCTCCAGGGCTTTTTATTTATCATTTTAAGGCATTTGTTTTGTATAATTTGTAAGCGTTTTAGGTGGCAGTTGGCAGCGTCACTCCAAATAGGACACGCGTATGTTAATATCGGCCGTATAACATTTTTGAAGAGTAGATTTTTGTTTTTGGGGTTTAGAAATGACCTTTTATTTAGTAGTGGCCATAATGCTTTAAATGATTTTATAGCTTTTTGACACGTAGCCATAATATGTTGTTTAAAAGTAAGCTTTTTGTCCAAGACAACTCCGAGATATTTGACATGATTAAGTACATTTATGGAATTATTTCCAATATGAAGATGACGTCTTGGCAGTCTTTTGGGAGATTTGTTGAATGGAAAAATTATTGCTTGGGTCTGGTTTGGATTAATTTTGATTTTCCATTTGTGAAAATATTTACTGCATTTTACAAGTCCCTTTTCCATTTTCTTCAGGAGTGCACTTGTAAGTTTGTTTGAAGAAATTAACGCAGTATCATCTGCGTAGTAAGCAACTTTCATATATTTCGGGACTTTGAAATCGGATGTATATGTATATTGAGTAAAGCAATGGCGACAAGACTGATCCTTGAGGTAACCCTATGTTAATGGTTTTTGGAGATGATGTTTCATTATTAATCGCAACTTTAAAGTTTCTGCCATTAATGAAATCTGAAATAAGTTTGCATAAATATTTTGGTATATCTGCATCAAGAAGTTTAAATACTAGGCCATTATGCCAAACGGTGTCAAACGCTTTTTCGATATCTAACAATATTAGACCCGTTGAACGTTTGTTGTTTTTATTTGTGATTATTTGATTTTTAATTCTGTTTATTTGGTGCGTAGTGCTATGCCCTTTTTTAAATCCAAATTGTCCTTGGCAACAATAGAATTGATCGTTACATATTCACTAAGACGAGAATGTAGTATTTTTTCAAAATATTTTACCTAAGTTACTTGATAGACTAATAGGTCTGTAGCTGTTTGGGTTATTTTTTTGGCTTACTAGGTTTGTTTATGGCTATAACCTTAGCATTTTTGAAATGGTTTGGGAAATAGTTGAGTTTGATGCAAGAAGCATTAAACGAAAAATAATAAATATTAACAAAAAACTGTGTAAAAGAAAATTATATAATAAAAAATAGATTTTAGTTAAATTATAAGTTATAAATAAAATTTAAAACAATTCTTAAAGACAAAAATAACTTTATTTACTAAAGGTGCTATTACATGATGTGTTTTTTACATATGTACTGTCAAATTTTCCCATAACAAAAGTTGTACACATCGTGTGATACATATGAAACATTGTTTATGTACAATACATGAGGAAAGTCATTTTTGCATGACAAACATGAAAATACAACACTGCTTGTGGCGAAAGAAAAACAGAGTAAATTTTTGAAGATTAATATTGAAAGAAAAATAAATTGTGTAGTATTAATTAACAATTAAAAAATATATAACTTTTTTTTTTAACAATAAATTTTTGTAAATTCACAAATTAAATCAGCTGTTGTTTACATTTAGAGGTTATGTCATACGGAAATTCATATGCACGTGTGATAGCAAAAATTATGAATCGTATGTAAAAGACAATTTTGACAGACATGAGGAATTTCATATGGGTAAAAAAAGTGACAGTACATATGTAAAAAACATTTCGTGTAATAGCACCTTAAAACATATGAAAAACTAAAATAAAATACGGCCACTCTACACCAATTTATTCGTCGTTCGTCGGCGTAATAGAAATAAACCTATCGCAGAGTTCGTTACGCACTACGTATTTAGTTTGATGCACTGATTGTGTCCATTTTCATATACACAAAGGTGTTTTATTTCGTCTTTCGTCCCAGTTGTGTTTCCAACTTAAACCATTGAAAGTAATACAAAGTAAAGCTGTATGGTACGAAAACTGAAACTAACCACACTGCTCGTAGGCCTGACTTTAGGTGAGTGTGTTAAAGCGCTGACCAAAAAGTGCAAGTACGAGTGTATGTGAAGGTTCATGGTTCAAAACCTCACGGCCGCCCTAAGTAGAAAAAATTTTCATATAGAAACAATCTATTCAATTAAAACATAACAATTATCACAATGTTCAATAAATCGCTGATGAAGGCTGAAATGCCAGAAACCGGTCCGATTAAGAATACAGTGCAGTTATGAATTTTTGAAATATATGCTTTCTTCTTCTTTACCACGCACCATTTAAACAAAATTAAAATTGCATATTAATTACAGTAGTAATTGCAATATGTCTGAAAAATGACGATAAATCTACCAAAACACAATTGTATTTAATAAACACTGGAAAGAAATCGCCAGAAACTATAAATAACATCGGCTAAGATTTTTGTACTTCATTATCTTTCATACCATCTTCTATTTTTATTGTTTAATCAACTCTATGACAGAAGTTTGAAAGATTCCCTTGTTTTGTGATTTTTTTTCGTACATATTTTTTTAATTGTATTTTTTGTAATAAATTTGTTATCATTCGATAGATAACGCAAAAAAAAAATCATTATTTTTGAACGTGAAATTATAAAAAAAAAATTAAAATTTAGAATTTTGTAAAAGTTTCAAATGAATTGTCACTCACTGTATATTAATCATGCCAATATAAGCATTCGATATCGAGTAAAATCAATCAAAACTCTATATTTTGGTTTATCATTTAATTTTAGTTTTTTGTTTACTCTTAACTATTGGCCATAACTCGATATTGTGGCAGAGTAAAATTATTCTTATTACTTTATTTTGGGAAATAGAAAAAGTAATTTCGATCGAAAAACTCCGATAAACGAATGGGATGGTTAGATCGCAGATCTTGCTGCAAACTACACCATTCGGGTGGGAGTAACTCAGATCTTTATATTATTATTTTTATTTTTTCATTAAATAAAGATTCTAAAGGTATGCTAATCAATTATAGCCAATTCACAAATCAACACAAAAAAACAAACTCATTTTTATTACAAACACATTAAACACACACATAGCATTGTACAATTTTTTGTATGTGTTAGTAGCAACTTTAAATGCAATTTACTCAAAATAAAGGCAAAAATTTAAAAATCTGTAAATATGCAAAACGGCTAAAAAGAAATACCTTCCAAATAATATACGTTTGGTCAAAATCGGGATAAAACGGTAGAACAAAACATCGGTCACAAGAAATTATAGCCTATTAATACTAAAGATATTAATGAGAACTGGTTTAATTCGCCGGATATTAGATATCACCTTTCTCTTAGGGGTTTGTCTTTTAAAGCCTACCTCCGTATGCCATCTCAAGAGAATTGGAGAATTTATTGTAGATCTAGGAACAAGGCCAAAACTGTCATTCGCAATGCAAAGAGAAATGCTCATTTAGGCCAATTTAGGAATCTTGATGCTAGAGGCATGTGGAATTTGATAAGATCTAGTAGAGGATTGGAAACATTAGAATCTGTAAGTGATTTGAATGCGGATGAATTGAATACAGAATTTTTATCTCATAGAACTGTAGATGTCATTGATCCCTTCAATTCTAATTTATATTTTATGGATAGTGGGTTTACATTTCAGGCTATTAATTTGAATGAATTATGATTTGCGTTTGTGAAGATTAAATCAAATGCTTCAGGTCCAGATGGTTTTCCATTAAAATTTATTAAGATAATTTTTCCATTCATCCAAAAACATATATTGTATGTGGTTAACAACATACTAACTAAGGTTGTCCCTATAGTTCATATTTTATCTAAAAGTGTGGAACATACATTTTATGAAGGAACAAATGTTGGAGTATTTGGATGGAAATCTTTTAATAGATCTCTTGGAATTCAGAACCAGAGAATGAAGTTGAAAGTAAAAATTTTATTGTGTATTCAGGTTGAATACAAATATTGGAATGAAAATATTTTCTTTTTGTTTAACAAAATATTAAAAGTATTTTTCAAAGATAACTAATGTTATAATGTACAAAGTTCTAGAATATTAAACTTCTACAAGATCCCTATCAGTCAGGGTTTCGTCTTCACTTTTAGTAGGTCTTACGGACTCAATTAGGAGAATTATAGATAAAAATCATTTAGGAGTTTTAGTATCGCTGGATTTATCTAAAGCTTTTGACCGTATTAGTCATTCAATTTTAATAGAAAAACTTTATAATTATTTCAAATTTTCGCTGCTCGCATGCAAACGCATTTTTTCTTATTTGTCAGAGAAACGTCAGTTTGTACATTTTAAACAAGTTGATTCTGAGTCGTCGAGAGTAACAAGTGGTGTTCCGCAAGGGTCTGTTATTGGACCCTTGTTATTTATACTATATATGAATGATCTTATGAGAATTGTTCATGGATTCTCTTGTGAAGTTTTCGTTTTTGCAGATGACATTCAGCTTTTATTTGCTGGGGAACGTCAGTTTGCTGATGTGTTGGAACGCGTTATTAATGTTTTGTTATCAGATATTTCTGAGTGGATGTCGAACTGTAACCTTGGTATTAACTCGGCAAAAACCAAGGCTATGATTTTCAAAACACCTAGAACTGAAGTTAATCTGGCTATCATGGTAAATGATGTAAGAATTGAATTAGTAGAATGTATGAAATGTCTTGGCGTGTTGATTAATTACCATCTTAGCTTCGATCCACATATTAATTGGTTATGTTCGAAGATAAATTTTTTACTACGGAGGTTATATTCGTTAAATCTTTATCTGCCAGTTTATGGTAAAAAACGCATTGCACATGCATTGTTAATGTCTAATATGTTATATTGCGCTGAAGTTTTTACTGGATCCAACTCTGTTGAAATGCGTAGATATGAACACCTTTTCAACAGAACTATTAGATTTGTGTATAATCTTAGATTTCGTGACCATGTTACTAGTTATGTAGTTGACTTCTTAGGATGTACTTTTATTAAATATGTTCACATTCGTATTTTGATACATTTTTATAAGGTTATCAAAACAAATTGTCCTGAATATTTAAAGCGGCATTTTAGATTTTCACGGTCTCTAAGAAATTCACAGTTAATTTTTCCCCGTATCAACACTTCAATTTATGAAAGATCATTTCAGGTGCGAGTCACAAGGATCTGGAATTCCTTATCGCGATCTTTAAGATGCTTTGGTGTTTCAGTTAATGTACATAGGAACAGACTTGTTGAATATGCTTTCGGTAATAATCTCTAAAATTTTTATTTCTTAAGTAAACTTTAAATGTAAATAAAAATTTTGAACTCAAATAGGAACTTTTAATGTTTGAACCCGAAATTAATTAAAAAATGTTTAACTTAGTATTAGTGCTTAATTGTTATTGAGTAGTTTGTGAACCATATTTGGGCCAATTGGGCTTGGTTTGAAAATATAAATAAATAAATAAATATTGGTATTATTCTTTATTATTAATATTGAAAATACTTTTAATATACAAAATGATTATATATTATTAATTTTTTTTTTTTTTTTTTTTTCAATTATATATTCTTCCTTTATTTACATATTTTAACAAATTTATTTACATATGAGATCTTATCTTTACATAGATATTGCAACAAATAATATATAGGATCTAAAGACATTAAATAGTTTTTATTTTATTTTTTAATGATTTTTAAAGGAAAATGGGAGGGAAAAAACCTTTATATGATTTAATAAATTCAAATACTATCTGAAAATATTTATATGCTTATTAGAAATAATAGACCTCTATAAGCATATAATTTTCAATTTGGTGATTTCTTTTTAATTTTACGTTACTTCTCTACATTCTCTTATCAGTGGGTAAGAGGAATTTTCAATTTTGGCAAAATAATTGTTGTTAATCCTTGTTATGAAATCGATAATTTTTTCATAACCTGTTTCTTCATGAATAAGATTTGTAGGATACCTCCAGGGCTTTTTATTTATCATTTTAAGACATTTGTTTTGTATAATTTGTAAGCGTTTTAGGTGGCAGTTGGCAGCGTCACTCCAAATAGGACACGCGTATGTTAATATTGGCCTTATAACACTTTTGAATAGGAGATTTTTGTTTTTGGGGTTTAGAAATGACCTTCTATTTAGAAGTGGCCATAATGCTTTAAATGATTTTATAGCTTTTTGGCACGTAGCCGTAATATGTTGTTTAAAAGTAAGCTTTTTGTCCAAGACAACTCCGAGATATTTGACATGATTAACTACATTTATGGTATTATATACAATATGAAGATGACGTCTTGGCAATCTTTTGGGAGATTTGTTGAACGGAAAAATAATTGCTTGGGTCTTGTTTGGATTAATTTTGATTTTCCATTTGTGAAAATATTTATTGCAATTTACAAGTCCCTTTTCCATTTTCTTCAGGAGTGCACTTGTAAGTTTGTTTGAAGAAATTAACGCAGTATCATCTGCGTAATAAGCAATTTTCATATATTTCGGGACTTTAAAATCGGATGTATATATCGAGTAAAGCAATGGCGACAAGACAGATCCTTGAGGTAACCCTGTGGTAATGGTTTTTGGAGATGATGTTTCATTATTAATTGCAACTTTAAAGTTTCTGCTGTGAATGAAATCTGAAATAAGTTTGCATAAATATTTTGGCATATTTGCATCAAGAAGTTTAAATACTAGGCCATTATGCCAAACGGTGTCAAACGCTTTTTCGATATCCAACAATATTAGACCCGTTGAATGTTTGTTTTTATTGCTGATTATTTGATTTTTAATTCTGTTTATTTGGTGCATAGTGCTATGCCCTTTTTTAAATCCAAATTGTTCTTTGGCAACAATAGAATTGGTCGTTACAAATTCACTAAGACGAGAATGTAGAATTTTTTCAAATATTTTACCAAAGTTACTTAATAGACTAATAGGTCTGTAGCTGTTTGGGTTATTTTTAGGCTTGCTAGGTTCGTTAATAGCTATAACCTTTGCATTTTTTAAATGGTTTGGGAAATAGTTGAGTTTGATGCAGCTGTTAAATATTATAACCATCAATTTTAGAGCTTTGAGTGGTAGTTTCTTTAAGAGCATGTTCGGAACATTGTCAAAACCAGGGGATTTTGAGGGTTTTATTGATGAGACAATATTCATTACTTCTTCAAGAGATGTATAAGTAGCTGATTCAGAACTCGGATTTTCCTTCTTAAAATTACACTGTCCAACAGCATTTTTGGAACAGAATAGCGACCCTATAATTCTGAAAGGGTATGTTGAGTAGATCATTTTTGTAGAACGTGTAATTTTACCAGTTAATCATAAAGAGCTTTATTTACAACAATGGTGTCTTTGGTGACCCCCATTGAAATTTTTCGGCAAACATTTTCGTAGAATATTTTAATCTTTAAATGTCCTTTTTTAAAGGATATTTTTTGATTTTCTCGAAAAAAGGGTCAAATTGACCCATAAAGAGACCAGGTAGAGGGTTAAGATCCTCCACAAAAATAATCCTCATACAATTCCACAATACAACTCTGACCATAAGAATTCTCTCAGACATTAACTTACAGCATTTTTTTCATAAAGTATAATGCTCCCTTCGACCAAAAAATGAAAACTTTGACCCACTGTAAAAAAAATACTCAGACGTGCTGGACCATAAGTTTCTTCTACAAAAATGATCTACTCAACATACCCTTTCAGAATTATGGGGTCGCTATTCTGTTCTATTCAAAAAGTCTTAATTTGTTGGACAGTGTTATTAACTCTTGAATTTATTAATGTATCCGCTGAATGGTTGTAGTTCGAAGTGAGGTAATTTGCTTGGACAAATGTATTTGCCAGGACTTCAGCCTTGTCCTTATCAAATGTTATTTTTGTATTTCCAACTTTAAAGAGAGAGATTTGATTTTTTCCTTTTCCTCGTAAGTTCCTGCTTATTTTCCAAAATGATTTATCACCTGGTTTTAAATTGGATAATAATTGAGACCATTTCTTATTGCGCTCCGAATTAATACTTTTATCAATCATGTTACTTAGAAACTTAGTACATTGATTATAAAAAGTTTGCTCGGCTATATTTGAAGATCGTTGGCTTTTTCTTTTAAAGCTTCTTCTTAGTTTTATATATTTCACAGTACTTTCTGGTAATGTGTAATTATTTTGTTGAGTTATTTTAGGTGTAGACACATCCCTTGCTTCGAAAACTACATTTATAAATTTTTGGATTTCCTGATCTATTACTACCTTGGTATTGTATATATCCGAATTTAACGTGATTTTATTTTCTAAAAAATTCATATAAATGTTCCAGTTGGTTGCACTATAATCATAATAGTTGAGGCCAACCTGCGAGGCCACTGAACTTTTAAGTGTACACATAATGGGGCGATGGTCTGATGGTATTTCGTAATCCATTGTTTTTACGTCTATATTTAAAGCGGAGTTGCTTAAAATAATATCGACTGCGGATGCTTCGCGATTGTGTTGATGGGGGAATAGGGTTGGACTATTAGGATAGTGAATAAACAAATTGCTTGATTGCTGTAGGTTGTTGAGTGCGATTCCTGCAGTATTATTTGAACGACAATTCCATGAACAATGTTTGGCATTTAGGTCACCAAAAGCTATATATTCTTTGGTGGAAGGTGTTATGTTCAAGATATCAGCACAGAAGTTATGGGTATATCTTGGTGAATATAACGAAGATACAACAATAGGTCTATTATTTATAATAACTTCAATTGAGATGTTTTCGATTGATGAGGTGTTTGATATAAAGAGGTTTTTATGAGCGATAGATTTATGAATTAACAGAGCTACTCCTCCTCCTCTTGCATCTGTTCTGTCACTTCTATATAAATAATAATTTTTAAAGTAGGGTCTATGATTTTCTGAAAAAAATGTTTCATTCAAAGACGCTATTTTAATATTTTCTCGTTCAATTAGTATCTCAAATTGTTTTAATTTAGAAAAGTTTGAAATGCCATTAGCATTCAAGTGAAGCATTTTGAATTCGTTTAAATTATTAGTATAATCCATGGGCGTATTTTACCATTGACATTACAACTTTGATTTGTTGTACTTTTGAAGTGCACCTATGCAAATCATACATAGCTGTAGTGAAAATATCAAAAAGCTCATCAATGCTAAATAAATCGTTGTTTGTTTTCAGCTGGTTAGCATATGTAGCTTTGCTGTTATTATTGATGTTATTGTTACAATTTGTGTTGTTGTTTCTTAAATTAGGAAAATCTTCCACATTAAATTGAAATGAGTTATTTTGTTGTTGTCTGCTTTTATTCGGACGAAGTAACTCTTGTTCTAGTTTCCAAATAGAGAGAACGTAACGGACAGTTGATATCGTTTGCAGAGTGATCAGTTCTCTCTTTTCCTTGTTTTTTGCAATTAAAGCATGTAAAAACAGCTGGCCTTTTTTCATTTGCGTTAAACGCACACACTTGTATGATGTTGTTCTGCACATATCATACATGCAGCGCTTCGATGGCAATGTTCACCGCCATGGCCATACATCAAGCAGTTCCAGCATTGAGTTGGTTTGTTCTTGGATTTCGATTTGTATTTTTTCCAAGAAATTATAATATTAGAAATTGTTCGTACATTTTTTAAAGCAGTTGGATTAAAATTTTTACGCACAAATTGAACTTTATAAACTGCATTATTGTTTGAACTGAATTTGGTGACTATTTCAGTTACGGAAGAGGGGGCTAGGTTGTAGTTTTTTAGCTCCTTGGAGATTTCCTCAGAGCTTATGCGGGGTAAACCGTGTAAAAAGGTGGTGTATAACCTATTTTCTTTGGAGCCATAAGAATGAAACTCCATCTTATTATCTTTAAGTATTTGCTTGTAGCATTCGTACATTTTATTACTAGGAGCAAAAATTTTGGTACCAATTGAAGTACGTTTGAAAATGCAATCCTTACCAAGCAGCTTTTGTATTTCTGTAAATGAAGCGTTAGCTTCTACAACAATGGGTGGAGGTTTGTGTTCCTTAACATCGTTAATATTTGATACGGGAGTTACGTCCATATCATTGAGGCCAGCAAGCAGGCTAAATCTGTTGCTTGAAGTTGACGCCATTTCGGGTTAAAAACCCCGGAGGTAGTTTTGTCATCTTCTGATTCACAAGTTTTCTTTTTGATGAAGATTTGGCCCCTCGGGCCATCGCAAAATTTTTATTCCTGTTTTAAGCTGGATTGTCTACCACGTGAGTTCAAACGAGATCAAGAATAGGCAATTGCAAAAACAAAAATATACACTTGTTTTTAATTTTAATACTTGTACTCTAAGCGCTTTGATTTTTTACACAACCGTTCGTAAAGAGAGTTAGATTCGAACTGATGATTATATATTATTATCTTTTACAAATCATACAATATTTTTATTAAATTCATTTATTTTATGTTCTGTTTTTATGTTGTTTGGCAATGTGTTGTATAGTTGTAATCCTTTGTAGAACATTGATCGTTGCATTGCAGTTGTTGATGTCCTCTGAAGTCTAAAATTTTCAGTATTTCTTAGCTGGTATGGTTGTGCCTCTCTTACGTAAACTAGTTGTTCCGTTAAATATTCTGGAGCTTTTCCGATTTTTATTTTTTGAATAAATTTTATTGTGTTTAATTTAAGGCTTTGTTCTATAGTCAGCCATTTAAGTGAATCTAACATGAAATTAATTGATTTGTACCGGTTACATTTCAATATGACAAGCATTGATTTATTTTGAAATTTTTGCAGTGAGTATATTATTGTTGACCCGAATTCGAAATGAGTTTTAATCATTGTATTATATATACTAATTGCTGTTAGTATCGATATTTGTTTTCGAAGAAATTTATTTTTTTGTCGATCTTTTTACAAATATAATCGATATGATTTTTAAAATTTAAGTCTGTCTATAACGAATCCCAAATATTTAATTTGATCTACCTTTTCAATTATTTTATCATTTATTTTTAAAATTATGTTGCTATTAGTGTTTATTTCCATTAGTTTTGTTTTGTTTTCATTTAGTTTTAGTTTGTTAATTTTTAGCCACTCATTAACATTTTCCATGTCTTGATTTAGATTGTCATAACATTGGCTATCCAAGTCTGCTTCAGTAAATATTAGTGTATCATCGGCATACAACATTATTTCACAATTATCCACTATGTTTACCATATCATTTATGTATATGATAAATTATAACGCTCCTAAGATTGATCCCTGTGGTATTCCATAATCATTATTTATTATACTAGATTTAATATTATTCACTTTCGTGATTTTTATTGTTTGTTAGTGTTTCAAACCATTTCAGTTCTATGTCCTCTATGCCGTATTCATATAATTTTTTAAATAGTATGGATCTGTCTATCGTTTCGAATGCTCGTTTGTAGTCTAAAAATATTGCAAAGATTTTTCTATTTCTTTATATTTTTTCCATCTGTTTATTATGTCATTGACTGCTGTTTCGCACGAAAAATTCTTCCTAAATCCCGATTGGTATTTGGATAATAAGTTATTTGTTTCCATATACTGCTCCAGTTGATCCTTAACTACCTTTTCGAATATTTTTTCGCATGTCTTTAGTGTGTTTATCGGGCGAAGTTCTTCACATTTTGTTGCTTTTGCAATATTTTCAATAGGTGTTATCATAGATTCTTTCCAATTATCGGGGAAGACTCCTGTCCATAGTGATTTATTTATTATATCTAGCATTATTTTTCCTATTATACTCCATCCATTAAGTATCATTTTATTGAATATTCTATTTTAGTCTGGTTTATTTTTTAAATTTTTACATATAATTTTTAATTTAAGTTTATTGCACGAAATTTGGAATTAGAGTTTATCACAGGAATTTTGTTCTTATATTGCAATTTATTTATTTTATCTCTTATATTCTTAATACTCAATATTCAATATGTGTGTTATTCGGCCTTTTTTGTTGTAATTTTAATATAAATAATTATCAAGCTCTTAATACTATTTACAAAATAATTGTTAAAGTTATTGGCCATTTCAAAATTGTCCTTACGTTCTATTTGGTTAAATATCACAGATTGAATCACAGTTGGGCTTTTTTTTAGTATTAAGGGTTTTTATTTCCTTCCACATTTCTTTTGGGTCTTTGGCATTATTTATTCTGTTATTACTGTATTTATTCTTTTCGTTTTCAATTTTTGTTTTATAAGTGTTTCTAATCGATTTGTAATTTGCCAGGCTTCACTTGTATTTTGGATTATTGCTATTTGGTATTTATTAATCTTTTCTCTTTTCGACTCCTTATTTCATTATTAAACCATTTGTTTTTATACCCTATACCACTATGTGGTTTGGGTATAATGACTTTGTGCTGCTGTTTGTAACAACCAAAAATGTTTGACCTAGACCCATCTTTAATTATACCGATCGAATCAGAATCACTTTCTGAGTTGATTTAACAATGTCCGTCCGTCCGTCCGTCCGTCTGTGTGTCCATGTAAAGCTTGTAATCAAACTGCAGGTCGCAAATATGAATATATTTTGATGAAATTTGGTATATAAGCTTTTATGGGCCATGGGATGAACGCTATTGAAATTGGTGAGAATCGGTCCATGTTCAGACCTAGCCCCCATACAAATTACCCCTATGAAATCGACATAAATTACCATAAGATCCAAATTGTCATATAGATATTACTCAAATTGGGTTTGTATGCGTTCATTACATCCATTAATGAGTAGTCCAAAAATGATCCCTTTGACCCCATATAGAGCTGCTTCCCGATCTTCACCTAAAACTATTAAAAAACAAAAATATTGCACTGATTCTTCTCAAATTTTGTTTGTACATATTTTTGCAAAATACAAGAGACTTTACCAAACATGATCAGGATCGGTCCATTTTTGGACCTAGTCCCTTTATAGATATAGCATCCGATATAAACTTTTTCATATCTGCAGCCAAAAAAATTAATAAAAATCCTACTCAAATTTGGTTTTTGCTTATTTTCAATGTCCAGTTAGTTGGGCCTAAGAGATAGGGTTTCTAAACGCATGGTATAGGGTATCGTATAGTCGGTCTAGACCGACTATAATTTTCTTACTTGTTATTGTTGACTTTAATATCTTTTTATACGTTAGTTTTTTTAACTGCATTCTCCAAATATACATCGCAACTATGTACGTTGTTGTTCAAATCATTATTCATATTTATTTCTTGAATGTCTCTAATTTCTGTCTTATATTGATTCTGTTGTATTTAAATGTTTCTATTTATTTATGTTTTTATTACAGTTATTTTGTATTAGAATTTCGATCGATTCATGATCTGCAGTTTTGTTTGAAATAAAAATATAGACTAGCAGATTCCAGCCCTCGAAATTCGAGTGCAAGTTCTAGGAAACTTTATTTTTTCATTAAATAAAGACCTCAAAGGTATGCTAATCAATTATAGCCAATTCGCAAATCAACACAAAAAACAAACTCATTTTTATTACAAACACATTAACAAATTTAATAAACACACACATAGTATTGTATAATTTTATGTATGTGTTAGTAGCAACTTTAAATGTAATTTACTCAAAATAAAGGCAAAAATTTAAAATTCTGTAAATCTGCAAAACGGCTAAAATGAAATTTCTTTCAAATAATATACGTTTGGTCAAAATCGGGATAAAAAGGTAGAACAAAATATCGGTTACAAGAAATCGCCTAGCCTATTAATATTATAGATTTTAGACTTTATTCGACCTTTGTAATATATCATTAGTTATTTAAATTTTTCGAGCCCAAGGTCAGTTTTTATTTCTTTTTATGTTACTATGTTATACATGTATATTTCGATCCTCTTCGAAGATCATCCTCAGCATGTATTATTAACATAAAACAAGAATAAAATTTTTTTTTTAAAGTAAACAACTAAAAACGAAAAAACAAACAAAAAACATTAAAAGCCACCCGCTTTATATTTTGACACCGTCATTGCACTGGAACAACTGATATAACTAATGAGCTATTAATGTTTGCTGTTATATTCCTATTATTTGTTGCAATATAATCAATTAATTAGCTCTGTGTTATTCTTGTAAAGTCTTTGATAATCTGTTTAAGGCCGTTATCGTCTAGTAGGCACTTAATTTTGTTTTTATAAAATCCCTCTTTAATCCAGTCAATATTGAAATCACCAGCTATTATTGTATCACAGTTTACTTCATTTATTTCTTTTAGTACTTCTTCAAAGGCTACCATAAACTTATTTTCAGCACTACTTGGGGATCTGCTTACAACTGTAACTACAAATTTGTTGTTATTATATTTTGTCATCTAAGCAGTTATCCATATTTTTGATTCAACAATTTTTTCACATTCCATTTCTTCTCGAAATAAATTGTTACTCAGCCTGTCCTTGTAGAGTTTGACAATGCTGAAAATTGATTATAACCTTTTAGCTGCGTTTCTTCCTCGTTCACTTCTTCTATTAAGTGAGTTTCTGTTATTTCAAGTTGGTTGTAATTATTAATTAGACCTTGTGTATTCGTATACATATGTGCCATAAATATGCCATGATTGTTAGGCCGTTAGCCCGTATCTTCTCTTCTTTTCATTTAGTTTATTTTTGAACACTGGACATTCTCTATTTGTATTTATTTGATTCTCATCCAAACCAAGATTTAACCTACTATTTATTCTCACACACTTTATTATTTTTTAAAAATATAAAATGGCTTTTGATAATGTATTTTACGAATTTATTTACGAATTTATTATTTCAGAGTTGAAATACCCGCAGAACAAATTATTGGTTCCAGTTCTCAAGTATTACTGGACATTGAAGTTCCCCTGCCAACCGTACAAGATGAATACACAGCCCTGCGCCCATATCCCTGTGATTTTTGCAGTCGGCGTTTTCGTAAAAAAACCAGTCTTATGAATCATATGGTGGCTCATCAAACAGATCGACCTCATTTATGTAAACTGTGTGGAGCAAGGTTTCTGCGCCGCCAAGATCTTATTAATCATTTAAAGCAACATGCCGAAGAGCCAGTAGAACCACAAATGGATGATAGTGATTGTAAGTTAAATAAATCTCTTATCAAATAGAAACATGTGTGAATTTTATATTATTTTTATATTATTATTATTTTTGTTTTTTTTTTTTAATTTTAGTTATAAATTTTGTTACCGATACCACCTCCTCATCGCAGCGTACTTCCAATGATCATTATTATGAACAAGATTGGAGTATACCCGAAGATTCCGTGACCATACCAACAAAATCTAGTCGTAAACAAGAATACCAGGAACAACAACATATTACCTCAATTTCAAATAATCATATAATAGTGGAAAATACTATAACATCGTCCGCCTCAGCAATTTCTAACATTACAACTTATTCGGCGCCGGCTCCTAGAGGTCGCATTAGTCGCCTCAAACCTAAAGAGGACTCGTATGTTGTTGAGGTTACACAAAGTAGTTCGAGTGGTATTAATGTAGCTTCGGCATATAGTATTGTAGAATGTGATGCTTTATCGGATTCTACTGCAGCTGTTAAACTTTCTCAGGATAATCATCCTACACCCGCCTTACAAGTTACACATGAACAACAACAACTAGAACAAGATGCAGTAATACTTTATCCTATTATAGATGAAAGTAAACCTTTTGTATGCCAGCAATGTGGTTTAGCATTTTCTAGGGAAAAAGCCATGTTATCACATGCAAAGGTAATGAACATAATTAACATCATCGTGATTATATATTTTATACTTGTAAAATATAGATGCCTATTATGAGCAACTTTCGATTTTCGATTGTGGTCGAATTAACTAATCGAACGAATTTTCATTTGGTATTGTATTATGGCGCACATTCGATAAAATAGCGCTATTGTGAATTTCACTCAATTGGATTTTTCACAATAGTACATATTTATCAGCTATAAATAAACATTGTTTGTTTACAAATTTATTAAAGAAAAAAAAAGTAATTAATTATTTATTAACATGGAATTATGGTTCTATGTTCGTCTGATGAAGATGAATGCTTCTTCATGAGAGATGCTTCCAACATTTTGGAAATGGATTCCACTACGTAAGTATGCGAGGTTTTAACAAGGGTACCATTTGTTTACAGATTTATAGCAAATTTTCGACTGCAACGAGGCGTTTATGGAATTGCTGTCTACTACAGATGAACTGCTGCGGCAATGCACACAAGGCAGATCAATCTCATGAAATTAAAATAATTTACAACTTATATTTTCAATAAAATTTACAAACTGCCCATCCAGCATCGAAAGCAAAATTGTGTTCGATTGAAAATTTGTTGTACAACGAAATTTTCGACCGTGCTGCCAGCTCATAATACGAATTTGACATTCGATAGTCGATGTTCGATAGCCAGCGAAGATCGAAGATCGAATGCAACTCATAATAAGGGCCATAAACTATTTTTAAATATTTTAATTTTCAAACGATTTCTTTTTATTTATTTATTAATTCTTTATTTATTTTTTGTTATCTTTCAGACCCATCGTAATGATTCTCCATTTGAATGTCCTCAATGCAATGAACTATTCTGGGATCAAACTAGTCTCCAAGATCATCAGAAAACCCATCAATTCGAAGAAAGTAATTCTGAGTACGATCCCAATGGAGGAGAAGATGACACCCAATCTGAATCAGAGTCCGAACAACAGTTATATGGTGAATTTTATTGTAGTGAATGTGGCATGTCCTTTCATCGGCAAGATCTGCTTAGAAGACATTCTAAATCACATCCAAAAGGAAATCATACTAATGGCCATGCTAACGACAATGGCGTGGATAATAACCCTCAAAATTGTTGCAATACATGTGGTGAATCATTCGCAGAAGCATTAGATTTATTAGCTCACGCTGAAATACATGCGCGTTATCCTCCCTTTAAGTAAGTTTGAGTAAAGCACTTTAATGATTAACAATTGATAAGATTGTCTAACATCTTTTAGATGCATTTTATGCGGTGAATCTTTCTTTGAAGAGTCTACCATTAAAAAACATTTACAATCTCAACATGCTAATGAAATGACGGAAAATTCTTGTATTCTATGTGGCAAAGAATGTCGTGATCGTAAAGCCTTAATTAAACATGCCTGGGATCATTCGAGAGAGAAATGTCACTCGTGTTCTAAATGTGGTAAAAATTTTCACAATAAAGCTCGCCTTAAACGCCACATGGCCTCACATCGTGATAAGTCCGTACAATGTGATGTCTGCCACGAAGAGTTTCCCGATGGTCGCACTCTATCGAATCATCGTCATTCGCATAGTACTACATCTGCGGGAAAACTATTTCCCTGTCTCGAATGTGGCAAAACCTTTGGTTCTCGCAGCTCCCAACAAATACATGTTCGTATACACACGGGGGAACGACCGTATGGTTGCCGTTTTTGTTGGAAGGCATTTGCCGATGGTGGTACTCTACGCAAACACGAACGTATTCATACGGGAGAGAAACCTTATGCTTGTTCAGTGTGTCCCAGAGCTTTTAATCAACGGGTTGTGCTGAGAGAACACATACGTTCACATCATTCTGGCTTGGATGCTAAACGGGGCACATACTATTGTACTGTTTGTGGTGCTGAATTGTCTTCGTCGGGAGATTTGATACAGCATTTAATACAGCACAGTGATATGAATACTGCCATGCAGAGGCAACCAGTGGTAAGTCCAAGTAGTTTGTTTTAGTTAAATGTTAAGCTTTTTAATTACTAATGGTATATGACGATTGAGTTGTTTTTTACTTGCCTTCATTACTTGATGATTGTGTGCTCAAACCCAAATATTACGACTTAAAACACAATATTGTAGATAATCTGATCCCATATACATATACAGTTATAAGTCTTCTAAGGAAGTCTTATTTGTTATCTTTAACAATGCTCCAGATTCTGAAACGTTTTCCTGTAAAAAATCTCTTAGATACTGACTTTTTTATTCAAGCTTAGTTTACAAGGACTGCTTCCAAAGCAAAATTATATTTTTTTAAACTACATATTCTTAAAAATTACCTTTTCTTATAAATTATCTTTCTTTTAATAAAAAGTGCGTTTAAAAAAAATACTTATTCTTAAAAAAGTAAATTTTATTTTAAAAGGTAATATTTGTCCGATTCGAATGTTTCCTATAAAAACACTCAAAATCTAACAAAGCTTAAGAAAAGTAAATGAAGTCTAATGATCAATATATATACATATACTTTAAAGCAATATATAATTACAAACATACTAACTGTGTCAACTAATACATTTTACAATATCTACTAGTCGTTTTTTAGCGTTACACATAAATTAGCGAGTAAGAGTGTTAAATTCGGCTGGGCCGAATCTCTGATACCCTCCATCTGCATCTTAAACTCAATATTACAACCAATATTGGGTGGGGTTACCACTTTAAAACTGTTGTCGGTACTGAAATTTTAATTTCGAATACCAATTAAATTTAATGTTAATTTCTTTTCTTGTTGGCCAGTTCCTATTATAATTTCCTGTTACAAAAAACAATGATCGTGTCTTCTATCGAAAGAATTAGTTACGATTTGGAAAATGGCATTATTTTTTATTTTTCTTTTACTAGAGTTTAAATCCCCAATGAAATTCATTATTTAACGCAGCCAGCATTATAACTCCCAAAGTTTGATCCCTATAAGAAAGTTTTGAGATAATTCATGATAATTCAAAAAAAAAAAGAAAAAAAAAATCAACTGATTCTTGGCTAAAAATTTCCAAATATTAATATTAAAGAAAAGCACATATTAAAATATTTTAATCTGAATTAGCTAGTAATTTTTAATTTTGAATTTTTAATTTCTAATTTTTAATTTAAATTTAAAAAATTTTTTTATTTATTTATTTATTTATTTGTATTTCTTTAATATTAGTAGGCGTACAATTTGACTTATTTGTTTAAAGAGGTTAGAACTTTATATTCTTTTCTACTTTAACATAATGTTTTTATAATAATATTGATTTCATGTGTTTTATGTTAGATTGGCTACTGGAGGGAAAATTTAGAAAAAAAAACCTTTTTGAAACTGGGCTTACAACTAGGGACTATATTAAATGGTTAGGATTAAGTGGCGAATAACTCAGAAATATGAGCGTATTCTGATGATTGGCATCTTCTGATAAAATTATCAGTCAAATATTTTAATTTAGTAGGAAATCCAGCTAGGGAGTGTAGTCTTCGGGTTGAATAGTGCCAAGGCAGCTTGAAAATCATTTTTAAGAGCTTGTTTTGCACTACCTGTAGTTTTTTGGTATGACAGTTTGCTGATTTCGACCAACGGGGGTACAATAAAACATGATTGGGTTAAAAATAGCTTTTATTAGCAATTTTTTTGCTGAGAATCGATAGGTCCGATTTTCTGTTAATTAAAGGGTATAGAATCGTGTAGTTTTATTTATTTTATCCACAATATAGGAAATGTGGTCTTTAAAGGATAATTTGGTGTCCAAAACAACGCCTAAGTACTTTATATTTTCTTCCCATGGAATATCATAATTGTTGAAATGCAAAGGATTTTGTGGAGTGAAACAATGCTTCCGTTTTCTCGTAAAGTATATAGCTTTTGTTTTTCCGGGTTTATTAAGATTTTCCATTTGGTAAAGTAATTGTTTAGCTCAATCAGAGCTAATTCTAAGTTATTAATTTTATTCCGAGAATATATATCTGAGCTTAGAATGGAGGTATCATTAGCATATATTGACGTTGTGCACCCAGAAATTATCGGGATATCCGCTGTAAAGATGTTGTATAAAACTGGTGATAGGCATGATCCTTGTGGACATCCTGACTTTAAATTTACTTCACGTGAATAAATTTTTCCAATATAAACATTAAACGATCTATCACTTAGAAAAAGCTTAGTATTATTTTAATTATTAAATTTTTTAAATTTATAAATAAGGCCGTTATGCCAAACTGAATCGAAGGCAGATTTAATATGAAGGAGAATCATACCCGTTTATTTACCGTTTACAAATTCATTGCGAACTAATTTTCTGATTTTATGAAGTGGTTGAGATGTGTTGTGTTGTTTTCTGAAACCAAATTGTTGTGAAGGAAAAGTTTTGTTTGTTTCGACAAAATGTAGTATTTTTTCTTTGATGATTTTCTCCAATATTTTACTAATCGATGGTAAAAGACTTATTGGTCTATATGACTGAGGAGATTCAGCAGGCTTGTTTGGTTTGGGAATAGCTATCATTTTCGATTTTTTCCACTGATATGGAAAATAACTCAGTTTTAGGCAAGCGTTGAATAGATTTGTGATATATTTAATTCCCTCTTATGGTATATTTTTCAAACATTTATTGTTAATTTCATCTTTGCCAGGGGATTTTTTGTTTTTCAGGGCTTTGATAGGATTTGACGTATTATCAGTAAATATGTAGAAATTTTGATTTACAAGAGAAATTTGAGTTTGTTTGATGCTGTTAACAACATCAATTACTTCAAACATAGTTATGTTGTCGCTGAGATGGTTTGAGATATTGTAGTTCAATTCGAAAGTACTTGCTAATATATTACATTTTTCTTCAGGGTGTACAATATGTAGATGAAGTATCTTTCAGTATTGGAATATTTTTCTTTCTTAATATTTTTGACAGATTCCAGAACGGTGAAGTAGACTTATCTAACGTAGATAACACATTGTTCCATGACCTATTTCTATATTTGAGAATTTCATCTGTGATACATTTATTTAGCCGCGTCATTTGCTGATGATCGCTTATATCCCTATATCTTTTCCAATTTCTTCTATAAATATTTCTGAATTGTATCATAACTTTTATGTTGTTTGGCAATACATTGTTTTTTAGAACTTACTTTCTTTTCGGGACACTACAGTTGGTTGCAGCTTTAATTGTGTTATTTAGGGATATTATCATTTCATCAATTTCAGTTTTATTAAATACTTCACTAAACTTTGTTGAAGGTGGGAGGTTTCTTTTGATATCTTGTGCAAATTTAGACCAATTTGCTTTATTATAGCAGTATGTTTCATTAACTATTGAATTGAAATGAGCATTTATTATATCCGTAACTGGGAGATTATCAGAACTCAGGTCATTTATTACTCTTATGCATAATGTTTGTTAAATATTGGTCAGAAAAAAGTCTAAAGTAGAGGAATGTATGTGTGTTCGTGGGGATATACTATTTCCAATTGGTTTGTTTGTAATCTTTCGTACAGTATGTTTCCCCAACTGTTATTAGCTTGACAGCAATTGAAATCACCTTTTTTTTAATTTTTCAATTTTAATTTTTCATCTTTCATTTTCCATTTTTCATTATTCTGTTATCATTTTTCAGTTTTCATTTTCCATTTTCCAATATTTCATTTTAAAATTTTACTTTTTAATTTTTCAGTTTTAATTTTTCAATTTAAATTTTCATTTTCCATTTTTCGGTTTTCATTTTCCATTTTTCAATTTTCAATTTATCATCTTTCATTTATCATTTTGCTCTTTTCAGTTTTCATTTTTAATTTTTCATTTTTTTAATGTTTTTTTTTTTCAATTTTAATTTTTCATTTTTAATTTTTCTCTACATTTTTCATGTTTCGTTTTAAATTTTTCATTTTCCATTTTTCTTTTTCTCTTTTCAGTTTTCAGTTTTAATTTTTCATTTACCATTTTTAATTTTTAATTTTAAAATTTTCACTTTACATATTTCATTTTTCGTTCTTAATTTTCCATTTTGCATTTTTCAATTTTCATTTTTAGTTTTTGATTTTTCCTTTTTTAATTTTGGCGACTTGTTTTTATTACATCGTGCTAAAGATAAAAAAAATATGTGGCAATACTACTAACATAGCT
The DNA here is from genome assembly GCA_963682025.1 of Cordilura impudica. Lineage (NCBI taxonomy): Eukaryota > Metazoa > Arthropoda > Insecta > Diptera > Scathophagidae > Cordilura > Cordilura impudica. The sequence continues at coordinate 122,113,565 of OY821517.1, forward strand.
CATGGTAGTTGTGCTTGTTGGTATGATTGCATAATTTTTTGTGGCTTTTTTAGGACTATGAATGTTGTTGTACAACTATCATGTTCAACACCACTAAAATATTACAACAAAAACACTGGGTTTTATGTTTTTTGATGTGTTAACATCTATACGCGCAGGGGGGTAAATTTCTATTTCACAATACAATCACAAAAACAGCGTAACTCATATCGGTGTGAGCTGAAGTAGATAACGCTGTGTGACTTATGATTATGATATAAACGCTGGTGAAAAATTATGATATAAAATTGTTTTTTTATGCCACTTTTTTAAAAGCGACATCTATGTATCACTTATATACGTTTATATTAGGATATTTTTAACGTTTTACAGCAAACGGTTGTTGAATTGAATGAAACAGTTTTTGTTCAGCTTTAATTACTAGATGTTTACACATCTTCCCTGTGATCGGACTCACATAATTTTTTTTTTTAAAGAGGTATCTACATATTGTTGTTCGTATCTAAGCACAACGATGCCCGTAACATAACTTTACACAGTAAAATGTTTTTTTTTTGTGAATGAGCGTGATTTCAACAGACAGACGCAAAGACGGATATCCCTAAGGATAAGGATCAAAAATATAGATACTTTATGGGGTCGGAAATTAGTTACAAATTGAATGACAAACCTATATAGTAGACCCCCTGCCACTGAGTGGGGAAGCTTTTATATAAGCTTTTATCGACTTTACGTATGTACTTATGTTTTTTCTTTTTTGTATTAAATGTATGCTTAAATTAACTTTTTTTTTTTTAAATATTAATAAAATTTATTTAATTATCGCATGACTTCAGAAGTCTCAAAACATTCTTATAGGGATCAATCTTTGGGTATTATAACGCCAGCTGCGTTAAATAATGAATTTCGTTGGTCTAGTATGAAGTACTTAGGGAATTTATAGATTATCTACTCTAGTAAGAGAAAAATAATGCAATTTTTCAAATAGTAATTAATATTTTCTATAGATGATCATTGTTTTTTATAAGAAACAATTTTAATAGAAATTGGCCAATAAAAAAATCAATTAGTTTAAAATTTAATTCGTATTCGAATTTAAAGTTTCAGTATCGGCAACAGTTTTAAAGCGGCAGCCGTACCCAACATTGGTTGTAATGTTAAGTTTAAGACACAGATGGAGGGTGTCAAACATTCGGCACAGCCGAATTTAACATTCTTACTTGTTTTCTCATAACAACTGCTTTTTAACGATTCTGATTTTCTAATATATTTTTTTTTCTCTAATATTATAATGTTTCTTCATTCAAAGACTGGTCCCCGAAAATATAAACGTAGACGCAAGCTGAAACCTCACGAAATTGCCCGCTTAAAGCGAGAGGGAAAACAAATTGATGGTACTGGCAGTGATATATATATATCCGACTTTGATATGGACAATGTAGATGATTTACTCGCGATGACGGACAGCAATAATGCATCAGAAAATCCTACAACAAACCATGAAAATGGACAAGGGAAAACGATGAAACAAAAAACTACAGAAAACAATAACAGGAGTAAAATTTCGAATAAAACAAAATCTCATATTATTATGGAACAAGAAGATTTTGATTTAGATGTGGGATTAGATGTTGACCATAAAAAAGAACGATACAATTCTACAAGTAGCGATAAAATATGGCCCACAAAACAGACAAATGAAGAGACTTATAAATCGTTATTATCGAATTTAGAAACTACTTTGCAAAGTATAGACACTTTAGTGGTCGGACCAACATTACCAACAGAGTCTTTGGAAACAATAGCAAATGCTGAACAGCAAACAAAACGTAAAATTAAACAAGAATCATCATCGTCGACAGCGCAAAGAACACAACAGGTACAATTAACTAGAGGTGATAAAGAGGCATGCGGCGGCAGTTCAACTGCCACTGTCGTCAATACCAGAGGCCGTAAAGTTAAATCGGAGAAAGTGGTAACCGCCAAGCAGTCTAAAGGTCCTCAAATGATACATACAGAAAAGCATACAATTGCTGGTGGTGCTGGTGAAGGGAGGCCAACTGGAGGAAGAAAGAAATCAAAGTCTATTATCACACGAACACAAACAACAAATATGGAAATACTGCCTAAATCATCAGCCATCGTTGATGATTATGATATTATAACACCCGCCTTACAACCACCAAAACAAATCAGTTCTAGTCCATTGTACATAAAACAAGAACAAGACAATCACCGTCAACATTATCATCATCATCACATGATGAAAAATCCTCCCCACTCAAATCATACTACAGCAGCGAGAACACAATCGACTACCCGCCATACAAACGCCAATGATCTCTATGATGCGCATTTATTGCTAGAGGCTTCAGGATTGCGTAACGATTTAGATGAGATCCTTAGCTCGCCTTTGAAATCTGACAAATCGCTTGAGCGACAACGTTTTACAAGTGAGTCGTCTTCACAATTTTTAGCCGAACAATCAGTGGAAGAACAGCACTTAATTAAAATAGAACCGACTTCACCAGATTTAAGAGAAATCGTCAATGGAGCCAGTTCGCTTAATACGTCAGCAGCATCAGAACATACTATTGAATTGGAAGTGCCGATCTCCACAACACAACCTAAAAGATCGAACAAATCGACACGATCGCAAAGAGCAGCAAATTCAAATCGGAAATATTTAGAATTTGCCGGCGACACCAACATAAGAACAACAAACACAAGTAATGCCAGTAAAAGATCTTCTCTAAATTCGGCCTCTTCATCGAAGACTTCTAAATCTGCCCGTACTGAAGCAGTAAAACCCATGAAAACTGTACAAAATTCAACGTCGTCTTATTTAGATTATTCTATGGTGGATACATTTAATACGGTAACAGATGGTTCCTCATTAAATAATAACAATTCATTTGCTTCGATATCAGCTGTGGTGTCCGCTGCAGATGCTTCGGCTGCTGCCCAACAAAATCCGGCTCCTGTCCGTAAACTTCAACGTTATTTTGAATGTGAAATGTGTTCGGCCATATTTTCAGATCGTGCTCAACTATTAGATCATGTACCCATACACATATAGTCAGATAAAATTAAGATTTCCTACCCTTTAGACTCTCATATCCGTGAGGAGTTCTCAATTGAAAAAAAAAAAACAATTAGAGCCGTAATTTTTCAATTACACTTTTAGGAAAGCTTTGATTTTTACAATAAACTTTTTATTGGTTTAGATAAACCTAAAACAAATATTAAATTTAAATTTTTTAATTAAAGTTTTCAAACTTTCATACATAATGAATGATAAATTTCTAAAAAGGGCACAAGTAACTCAAATATCTTAAATCCTTTGACTTTTATAGCTTTTTTTTATATTTTTGGAACAATAAATTTCACCAAAAAGTCAATTGTTTTAAGAGATATTCTTTTTAGAAGTTGAGCCCTTTTCGAAATTCATGATTGAATTATATTTCGATTTTGAAAATTTGTAAGAAAAATTTCCAATCTCTCAATTATCAGATCAATATTTAGTTTAATAATAGCATCTCAGTTCTTGAGAATATATCTATAAAAGTTTTCCTCAGAATTTTGAAAACTTCTGTTATAAGTACACACCACCATAGTGCCAATTTAGCTTTGTATTCAAATTAAAATATTTTATATTTCCTGTATATGAATTTCGTAGTCTATTTTAGCTAGTAAGTTTCTTCTGCTTTTTTGTTTGCGCTGCTTTAATATATATATATTTAGTTTTTAATAGATCTTACAAAAATATTCATTTAATTTGTAGTTTTTACCCTAGAAACCAATGTTACCTAATTTTATGGTATTATCTTATATTTTCTTCATTACAACGCTCTTATGTTGTATTTGTTTTGTATAGAAAATTAAAGATTTTCAAAATAAAACCAGTTTTAGTTTATATGGTTTGTTTTCTTTTAATATCAATTTCAAATTAAGCAATAAAAAACACTAATATATTTTTAAAAAGATTATTGTCAGTTTTATTTTATTATACATATGTTAAAGATTTTCCAAAATTTTTTATATAATATTCATGATATTTACCAACAACAATTCACCGTGATTTCAAATATAAAGTGAAATTGATATTTACACTGTGTTCGACAAATTCAAGAAATAGTCTTCTATTTAAATTCTTCATTGTTCTAACCATTTTGTTACATTGAGAAAGATACAAGTGGTTTAAATTGGTAACAATATATTTCAGAAACCAAAGAAAAAACTTAAAAACAAGAAATTTTCACTATTGCCAAATAGTAAAATAAGAATTTTGTACTTTCAACTAAAAAAGTAAAATATAGAACATGGACGAATATGTTTTAGTTATTGTGATATCAATGAAGATCAACTTAATTGACTTTTTGGTTAATAGGTTTCTATTTGTTGAAGAATAAACTTTAAAAAATTAAATCCAGTAATTTGTTTGTGCTTTGAACCGAAAACATTTAAGAAAAACTTACAATTTGTATTAAACCTACATTAATTAAACATACTTTATGAATACAATCCTTGTTTTACTAGAATAAGTTGCCATTTCTTCTTCTCTGTTCCACTTCTTTCCGCCAAAATTTGACAATAAATGTTAATTTGGCAACTCTTACCAACACACAATTAGTTTTCATTTTTACTTACAATAAGCCGGTTGATTTATCAAGTTCTAAGTGATATATAAGTTTAATTAATAAAAGGAATCTTACATTTTTACAAAATTTAGTAGCAAATTGTTAAGTGTTAAAACTATTTCATAAAGTGATTGAAAAAAGCGCAGTTTAACTAAAAAAAAATCTGTTTACAAAAATAAAATCTTATTCATACAAGTTGTATGTAGTTTTTTTTGGTCACCAAAATGTTTAAAAGTCAAATCAGAAAAAGAGAGTGAATGAAAGAAATAGAAAAATAGAAAAAAGCTAGTTGTAATAAACTTTATTAATTAAACTTTATTTTTAAATAAAGATAAATACATAGTGTAACCTCAATTGTAAGGAGTAAAAAATATCGTAATGTTTTAGTAAAAAATAAGTGCATATTAATTTTTTATATTAATAAATAAAAACAGCAATTTCCCGACTTGTTTTTCAACCTTGTTCGTTAAATCGTGTACTTGAAATAAAAAAGATTATGTGTATTACAAAAATTTGACCTGAAACACTAGCTGAAATAAATTTGTTTTAAATTATCAAAATCAAGTTATTTAAATTTAATGGAACAAGTCTCGTTTAGGTGCACCACCCCGATTTTTTTTTTTTTTTTTTGGAAATATGGGTATTTGAGGTGATTTAGGAAAAAAAAATTTTTTTTTGTCGGAAACCCATATTTTCCGAGTTATGGACCTCCAAAGTTTTGACATTGATTTCGATATAACTTGAACAATTCTTATCGGATTTGAGGAATATATGTATCATATGAAAGCTTATTAAATTGCCTTTATTTCAAAATAAAAATCCTTTAACCCATTGTGAACCTATTCAAGATTGTGCATTTTTGATAAAGAGTTTTTGTGAAAAGCTGTAATTATCAGACGAAATAACGTATATAAGGTATGTATTTGCACATTTACAATAAAAGTAGGGGTCACAAGCTATTTTTTGGTGTCTATTATGACTTTTTGACTCTTAAAGTGCTGGATATATTAGGAGTTAAAGTTGGATATTATTTTTTTTTCGCGATTTACTCGTTTCAGTGTAGCTTAGCTAATTGCAGTAAAACTGTATGGCAACATTGTGTAGTTATTTTCTTATAACCGCGATTTACTCTGTAAATAATTTGAGTACAGCGAATTTCCCAACAAAATTTTCATAATAGGACGGAGAAGAAATGAGGGGATGCTTTAATACCATGTGAGATAAGGCCATGATGGCTTTATCTTGTCTTATGTCTTCCCGGAGACACTAAAGTTAAGTATTGAAATCTGGCTTCGCATACTAAAGTTTTTCTGCGTGGCGGCCTGCGGCCGCGCTTAAGGGTTTTCTCCTCCAGTAGGACACGGCAGGTGGCTTCGCTGAATAAAGTTTTCCTGCGTACGTCACAAGCGAATTTCCCAACAAAATTTTCATAATAGTCTCATTAAAAGTCAATAATATCTCCGGTCCTGGAAGGGTTAAGAGGACAAAATATATATGTAGCTAGTGGGCCCAGCTTTCATTCAGTTGCTGTAAATGCAAAAATTTTATAGATCATTTTATGAGATAATGCCACGTTTGCGAAAAAAAACTTTCCCAAATATACAAGAAATTTTTTTAAAAAAATTTCAATTTCTAGTTAGAATTGTTAAGTCGAATTTTTTAAGAAAGTGTTGTTTTTAGTGTAATGGGTTTTTGTTATTTGTGCAATAAAAAAAAAACAAAGTTGTACCCCTAATATCTCCGGATTACAAAAGGTTAAAAGGTCAAACTATATCTTAAATAAAAGCTGTTAATCCTATGAATGTACTAATTAACATATATTTTGTTGTGTAATAGCGTTTTATTGAAATAAAATGAATTATTTACAAAAAACTGCATCTTAAAAAGAAAGAAAATTATTTTGGTCCATAATGGGTTAATGGATTTAAAGGTACTTTAATAAGCTTTCATATGATATATATATTGCTAAAGTCCGATTAGAATTGTTCAAGTTATATCGAAATCAATGTCAAAACTTTGGAGGTCTATAACTCGGGAAATATGGGCTTCCGACAAAAAAAAAATATTTTGCTGTAATCGCATTAAAAAGTGGAACGAGTGGTGAAAATTTGGAACGGATCGGAGAGGTGCACCTAAACGAGACTTAAGCCAATTTAATTTTAATTAATTATATATAAATAAAAAAAAATTATTTAAAAAATAAATTTTTAAAGCTTTAGTGTTGTTAACTAAAAAAAATAACAAAATTTGAAAAATATTTTGATCAATTAAACTCATTTATTTGCATATTTTTAATTGAAAATGTGTGGCTATCTAACACCAGCATCATCTACAATATTTATTCCTAAGTTCACCAATACCAAAGGTAAGTCGTTAAAAATAGTCTTCTTGAAAATCACGCTTTAATGTAATATATTAAAAAGAAACGTAACGAAACGATGAAACTTTATATGTTCAAAACCTTCAAATATTTCTCAAATTTTTTCATATTCAGTGAGCAACAGTAAATGGCAACTTCGGGAAGCAGTTCGAGTACATATTTTTTTGGTTTCACATTGTTAATGAGCTCTTTAGTTAGCATTTCTCGACATTTCTAAACTCTCTTGCTATTAAATTATCATGTGTTTGACTCATTTTACTGGGCCTGCCGTCTAAATGTTGAGTCGTCAGCGTACCTCTTTCAAGATATCTCTTGATAATTTTGGAAATTATGGATTTATTCATAGAATAATTCTCACAAATTTTCTTTTGCTCATGACCAGCAGTAAAATCTATTATTTTGGTTTTTAACTCTTAGCAAAACCTTATTCTTGCCATTATTTTATAATAATTATAAGATTAAAACATTGAAAAATACGACTGCGTCTATAATTGTGTTTCAAAAACGTTAGAAACTGCATACATATATTTAAACAAAGGTTAAGATTTTTTTTCTACATTTTCTTTCATACCATCAATTTTCATTGTTTTAATCAGCTCTGATACAGAAGTTTAAAAGCTCCCATTGTTTTGTATCACTAAAAAAATACTTTAAACGTTACGTTTCGATTTTCAGAATGAGTCTATAGATACTACTACCTTTTTGGAGTTGACTTGGTTTTAAGATGAAATTGTTAATCTATCCTCATTAGATTTCCTCCTTTTGTATTGGACAAAAAAAAAAAATAAAATTAAGTTAAACCTTTTTTATGGAGGACTCCAAAATTTGATTTTTATTAATAAAAATGTAGTGAATTTATAAAGAGATTCAATAATTCTTCAGATACAATTTAAGATTTCTTATAACTTAAAAAAATATTTTTATAATATTTTACGAGCTTATTCGACTGTATTTTTTTTAAAACATCAATAACATTTTACATATAATTCTATTTTTTATACATTTTTTAATGTGGAAAAATGTTATAAGGTAACATTCCTCATCAAATATTAAAATATAAATATTTAATCGGCCATGTTCTACACTTCACCGTGGTTTCAAATCGAATGTCAAAGTGGAGTTTTCACTGTGTTCTGTTAGTAAGTTAAATTTGTCTTCTATATAAATTGTTAAAAATATTTTGGACTTTGCACAACATAAATAATGAAAGAAATTTTAATTTTCGCCAAATACATGTACACTTGATCCTCAATTACTTTTGTCTTAATATGTAAAATTTGTTAATAATCTTAAAACAAAACATTAAATCCAGCAATTGTGTGTGTCCTTCGACCGAAAACGTTAAAAAGATCTTACCCGCTTACTCATAAAAAATAATATATACTTCGTATTTACAATTTGTTTCTTAAACCTACTTTTATTAAACATATTTTTTGAATTCGTTGATTGCTGGTCTAAAAAGTCGTTACAATTTCTTTTTACTCTATCCCACCACATCTTTGGCATGAAATGTTACTAAATGTTTAACTTACTTGGCAACTCTTTTTATCAGCATGCAATTAGTTTGCATTTTTACTTGCATGAAGCCGGTTGAGTTGTCGAGTTTTAATTCAAATATAAGTTTAAAATAGTAAAAAAAAGTCATACATTTGCACATTGTTTAATAGTGAATTGTTAAGTGTTTAAAATTATTTGAAATCGTATTGAAAAAAGTGCAGTTTAACTAAAAAAAAATAACTAAAATCTTATTCGTTCAAGTTGTAGCTTTTTTGGGTCACAAAAATGTTTAAATGTCAAATCAAAAGGAGAGAGTCAATGAGAGAGAGAAAAATAGAAAAAGCTAGTTGTAAAGGCCTAGTTAGCCACACGTTGTTAAATGTATCTGTACCGTAAATGTAACGTTGGCACTTGGTGCAATTATAGAACGTAAAAAACGAACCAGCATGTTGCTGTGTAAAATTAACCAAACTTTATCAGCTGTTCACAAATGTCACGTATAAACGTAGCAAAAATGTATTTTCAACAGATTGGGACGTTCCGGTTACGTGACAGTTGAGTTCGGTAACTGCTCTAAATGCTTTTTCATGTAACAGAAACAAACACCTGACACATTTGGTTAAGGTTACGTGTGGCTAACTAGGCCTTAATAAAAGTTTGATTAAGGTTACGTGTGGCTAACTAGGTCTTAATACAAGTAAAGGCCTAGTTAGCCACACGTAGCCGTAACCAAACGTGTAAGCTGTTTTTTCTGTTACATGAAAAGCATTTAGAGCAGTTACCGAACTCATCTCTCACGTAACCGGAACGTCGTAATCTGTTGAAGACAGATTTTTGCTACATTTGTACGTGACATTTGTAAACAGCTAATAAAGTTTTGTTAATTTTACACATCCGCATGCTGGTTCGTTTTTTACGTTTTATAATTACACTAAATGCCAACGTTACATATACGGTACATATACATTTTAACAACGTGTGGCTAACTAGGCCTTTAATAGTGTAACGTTAATTGCAAGTAATAAATTATAACGTGATGTTTTCAGTAAAAAATAATTAAGTGCATATTAATTTTTGAAATAAATAATGTAAAGTGATTAAAAAGCCGTTACAATTTCTTTTTACTCTATCCCACATCTTTGCCACGAAATATTATTAAATGTGTAACTTGGCAACTCTTTTTATCAGCATGCAATTAGTTTGCATTTTTACTTACATGAAGCCGGTTGAGTTGTCGAGTTTTATTTCAAATATAAGTTTAAAATAGTAAAAAAAAAGTTATACATTTGCACATTTTTTAATAGTGAATTGTTAAGTGTTTAAAATTATTTAAAATCGTATTGAAAAAAGTGCAGTTTAACTAAAAAAAAAAGATTTAAAAAGTTGTAAAATCTTTTCATAGAAGCTGTAGTTAGTTTTTTTTGAGTCACATAAATGTTTAAATGTCAAATCAAAAGGAGAGGCAGTGAATGAGAGATAGAGAAATAGAAAAAGCTAGTTGTTGTAATAAAAATAAATAGTGTAATGATAAATGCAAGTAATAAATTATAACGTGATGTTTTCAGTAAAAAAAATAATAAGTGCAAATTTTTTTTATTAATAATAATAATCATAAAATTAAAATAATAATTAAAAAATAAATGTTTAAAATTATAGTGTTATATAAAAAAAATAAGAAATTTTAAAAAATAGTTTAATTAATTTAAATTAATTTATCTGCATATTTTTAATGGAAAATATTGGCGTTGTAACAGCTGCGTACTCTACAATGTTTATTTTTAAGTTCATCAATATCAAAGGTAAGTGGTTAAACACAGTTTTACTTAAATTCAAATTTAAATATAATATACAAAATATTAGTTTTAGCTGAAATTGTAAATCAATGTACATATCGCACCTGTACCTCTAAAGTGAGTCAACTCAAAATTTACAAATTTTCAGTAGAGACAAAAAACGGTTTTTTAGTATACAACAGTAGTTGTTTTTGCGATGTTTTCAGTGATCATCAAAAATAACAAGTTTTTTGGGTGGAACTCAAAATATGTATTTTTAGTGGATTCTAGCTACTCTTATAACACAAAGAGGGTTACAACTGTATTTTTTTGCGAAAGACTAGAAAAATCGATGTAAGATTTTTACAGTGGATAGATATGACCACTGTGTATCGTTTTCTTCCAAAAAGTGAAAATTGAAAAATTTTGAGTTGACTCACTTTAGAGGTACAGGTGCGATATGTGTATAAATTCTAAAGCGCCTAAGGTGCTATTACACGAAGTGTTTTTTACATATGTACTGTCACTTTTTTTATCCATATGAAATTCCTCATGTCTGTCAAAATTGACTTTTACATATGATTCATAATTTTTGCTATCACGCGTGCATATGTATTTCCGTATGACATAACCTCTAAATGTAAACAACAGCTGATTTAATTTGTGAATTTACAAAAATTTATTGTTAGAAAAAAAGTTATGTATTTTTGAATTGTTAATTAATATTAAACAATTTATTTTTCTTTCAATTTAATTTTTATAATTTACTCTGTTTTTCTTTCGCCACAAGCAGTGTTGTATTTTCATACGTTTGTCATGCAAAAATAGAACCTGTTCTAATTGAAAAATGTACTTGTGACTTTCCTCATGTATTGTACATAAACAATGTTTCATATGTATCACACGATGTGTACAACATTTGTTGTGGGAAAATTTGACAGTACATATGTAAAAAACACATCATGTAATAGCACCTTTAAGGTGTATTTACACTATGTGTAAAAAATTCCTTTCAAATAATATAGTTTAGTCAAAATCGGGATAAAATGGTAGAACAGAACATCGGTAAAAAAATCGCCTAGCCTATTAATATTATAGATATATTTTTTATATATCCTATTTAAAGTGAATTTTTATCATCGTAAAGGCATGATTTACACGGAAATTTTTTACGACGTCGTTTTTCTTAATTATCTTTTGCAGCTGCTACCAAAAACCTTTTACATTTATACGATGATTTTTAGTTGCATGTCATTTTTTTAATCTGCTTTAGTTTATTTTTCGCATTAAGAAAAATATAAAAAATTTATGAATAATGTAAATTAATATTTTTATTTTTTTTATTTTTCAATTCATTTATTTGTTAAATATTATTTACATTGTTTCATTATATAATATAAAGAGTTCAAGATTTAATCTTTTTCTACTTAATAATTTATCATAATTTTTAAATCTATATACAAAAACCAAATAGCAGAACGTATCAATATTTAAAAGTTTTAAGTTAAAACCTATTCAGTTTAAAGAAAAATAAATAAAAATGTAATCGATTCTTAATCTCACTGAAGTGGCCACTTCAAAGTAAGAAAAAGAATAAAACGAAATGAGTGTAAAGAGAACTATGAAAAAAATCTTCAAAAACAGAAATCGTGTCTTTTTGTTTAGCCCTCTTGCTTCTCTGCACCGTTCGCCCACAAACAAAAAAAGACGTCGAAAATCGACATCGTAAAAAATCACCATGTAAATCACTCGAAATAAGATATGTGAATAGTAGATCTAAAAATGGACGGGATCGTACTAACCAATACACCTATGATTAAAATCCTGAACGAGGATTACTAGTACTAATAAATAACAAAATTCATTAAAAATGAGCGAATTGGTATCTGTACAACTTGTTCGATTTCATTTTTTCTCCTCATTGATTCGGCTCTTATTAGAATAGTCGTTTGCCTTTGGAATTTGGAGCTGCGTATGATTCTCTTGAATTTGTACCACCCGTACGATATACAACACCTTGTATTGTAGCTGAAATTTAAGAAATAGTTTTTGGGAACGTTAAAAATTTATTTTCAGCAAGAAATATTGTCCCTATTACTTCTCATAATTTTGGTGCCATCGATTCTTAAGATGATTAAAGACTTAAATTGTGTTTTTTCACTTGAAACTTTTTTTGTTGTCATGTTGCTTTTTTCGCATGTTTCTCTTAATGTTCCATCGTGTGTACTTAGCATTAGTACAAAAATTGTTTATGTGTTAGTTTCGGTCAATCATTTCTTGTAGGGTACTGTCTGTATTAATCATATTTAGGGCCATTATTACAACTTGCAGTTAGTTAAAGGCAGGATTTTGTCTGCCCGATAAATAGCTTTGTATTATTACAACTTTAATTTTTTATTGTTATTACTATTAATAATAATACTTAATGGATAAAAAAGTAATAAACAAAGGTTTTATAATGTAAAGCCATTTATCGGTCCGACAAAATCATGCCTTTAACTAACGGCAAGTTGTAATAATGGCCCTTAAACTGCAATATCGATATTTATGTCACTTTAGTTTTCCACTGCTTTATCTAATTTCTGTCTATATCTACATATATGCTGACTTGAAATAGGTTTACACAGAAAAATTTGTTGTGATTTCAAAATTTTGGCGAAAACATGTCGTCGCTGTTAAATCAAATCGGCATACATATATGGAAAACTTGAGTTTGTGACGTGTTGGTGTCAAAAATTTCTGTTTTACACCCATCTATTTTTATGTCGAACCGGCGGAAACATATCAAAGGCGAAAACTTTAAAGCGCTCAGGTGAAAAAATTGAATTTTGATTGCCGGTTTGATTTCACAGCGACGATGTTGCAATTTACACTTCTTCAATAATTCTGACGTCTCTATTATAGGTCATTAATTACAAAATTTGGAATGCATTGCTTTAAACCATGAAAGGTTCATGTCTTTGTATTTTATATTGCTTTATTTCTCTAATGCTGTTTTCCTTTTAAAAGTAATCGTTTTATTGTTAAATATGGGTGAATTGGTTTGAGAAGCATCTTATTCCACCTGAAACAACAATAAAATCAAACTCTTTTTAAAAATTCCACGCACAGGAAAACCAACAGCATGAAAACTAAAACACATTTAAATGTGGTAATTGTGTTATTTATAAAATAACTAGTTTTTGACTCTTTACTTTATACAATAAATATATATATATATATATATATATATATATATATTTATCTGATTGGTTTTTACGGAAAATTATATGTGGTTTTATTTATGAAAGAAATGAAAGCAAATATTTATATTTATTATTATAAATATACATACATATATATATATATATATATTTATTATTATAAATATTTGCTTTCATTTCTTTCATAAATAAAACCACATATAATTTTCCGTAAAAACCAATCAGAAATTTTTTCTTAATACTTTTGTGTACCCAACACCACTCCGTGTTATTGAAAATGAAATGTCCCCTCTGAGTTTGACTTCAATTTGTCTAGGATCCAGACTATCATAAATATTTTGGTCAATTTTGGTCTATGTCTCATTAGTCCAAAAATAAACTTTGAATAGTTATTCACTTTTCACTTAAATATTAGTTAAGATTTCAAAATAGGAGAAGAATTGCCAATATCGGTTTTCGTATTATTCAAAAAACCGGGGTTTTTCCTGTTTTTAAGGCGTGTTTCTAAGATAATTGAAAACCGTGTTTTCAAATTTATCGACTATTTGCCAACTTTAAAGAAGATATACCTATTTTATTCAAATTTGCTTTTTTATTTATTATACTACAAAATGCTTATCAAATTATATAAGCCGATATATAAAACGAAGTATAACAATGTGGATTGTTTTTGTTGAGTCTAGCATACTAAACGAGAAAGAGAAAACGATTAAGAGAAAACATTAACTGGTCCCATAAGCAATAACAATGGTATATATTACAAATTATCTGTGTAGTTTTCAGAAATTATTATTGTCATGAAGGATGATTGATCTACGGTAATCATAAAAAAGGAATTAGCGTATTTTCGAAAAAGACATTTTCTATATAATATCGAAAAAATCTTAACACGTCATTAATCCTCATAACTTTTTTCACAAGTATGTATTATTTGAATTGTTGTTTGTTCAACTTATCTTTGAAAAACATGCCAGTTATTATGCTTAATGAGAACCCTAATCCTTTGTTGTTAGTTTGATTAAAATGAGTGACGAAATAAAAGTACGTGCTAAAATGATTAAATATTTTCAACAAAATCCTACTTGGTCCAACAAATCGAAAATCTGCCGTCAAACTGTTTCCAATGTTATTACAAACTATCAGGAAGAATGAAAGGTCCATGTGATGTCTTCAAGACTTAGATAATAGAAAACATATTGAAAAGAGATCCCAAAAAATCTGTTAGAAAGCAGCCCGGTTAGCTCAATGCTTTGATTATTTGGTGCGGAAATTTAAAGACAATGTAGGTTTAAAAAACATACAAAGTCCAAAAAGTTTCAAACAGAACACTGCAAAAAATTTAGAGACCAACAACAGAGCACGGAAATTGAAATCTTGTTTCATAAAAAAATACTCCTGCAGCATAATGGATGGCGAAATGTTTTACTGGGTCAAAATTTGTATGTTGCCAATGTTCGAGGAAATGTTGAAGTAGCGGCACAAGAATCAAGTCATTTATTTCAACGGACTCTAAAAATACTGAAATTTATATTAAAGAGAATTTGCAGGGAAGACACAATGGGTCCACATATTTTTCACCCCATTTGGCATCCTGTCACTACGGTAAGAAAGCTCTTAAGTGGTACAAGAATAATATCGTAGTTTTTGTAGTAATGGATGTAAGTCCTCTAAACTGTCCGGAGTTTAGGCGACTGGAGAGATATTGGGCTCTTGTGAAAAATTATTGAAGAGCACAACAAAGATGGCCCAAAATGTGGGAGATTTTAAACGGAGATGGACTAACTGTTCCAAAAATGTGACAAAAGCCACATACATATAATATTTCAATTAAGTTAAAAAAAATCAAAACTAGGTTCAATGGTTGGTTTCCTTATTAATACATACTAGCAGATTCCAGCGCTCGAAATTCGAGTGCAATTTCTAGGCAGCTTTATTTTTCAACCAACACTTTTATGGTTTATTATTATTGTGAACACACATAGCATATGTATAATTTTATGTATGTGTTAGTAGTAACTTTAAATGCAATTTACTCAAAATAAAGGCAACAATTTAAAAATCTGTAAATCTGCAAAACGGCTAAAAAGAAATACCTTTCAAATATTATACGATTGGTCAAAATCGGGATAAAACGGTAGAACAAAACATCGGTCACAAGAAATCGCCTAGCCTATTAATATTATAGATTATGTACATCAGCGCGTCCCGATTTCGTTTTTTTCCAATTTAAAAATGCTTATCCCCCAAAAGTAGCGGATTTAGGAGCCTTTTACAGGAAAAATAACAAGAAAAATTTTTGGACACAAAACCAGATGGCTACCTAGTGCATTTTGAAAAAAAAAAAAAGAAATATTTTTGATTTTCAAAAAATTAACTGCAAAAGTTGCGCAATGCAGAGTACATTCCGGGAAAATATTAATAAAATTTCCGTAGAGCAATTTTAGTGCAGAGTTGCATTTTAAATATGGGAAGTGAGTATATATTTTTTTCTTTCTTCTAAATTAGTCTTAAAGGCTGTGCGCTGGACCAGAAAAGCTCTATCACATTTTTTGAAATAGTTTTAGCTAATATCCTCTAGTTTGCGCAGCTTTTGAGACTAATTTAGCTTGAAAGAAAAAAAAAAATATATAAGATGCAACGCTACACCAAAATTGCTCTACGGAAATTTTATTAATATTTTTTCCGGAATGTACTCTGTATTACGCTACTTTTGTCGTCAATTTTTTGAAAATCAAAAATATTCTTTTTCAAAATACAATCTTTA
The DNA here is from genome assembly GCA_963682025.1 of Cordilura impudica. Taxonomy (NCBI): domain Eukaryota; kingdom Metazoa; phylum Arthropoda; class Insecta; order Diptera; family Scathophagidae; genus Cordilura; species Cordilura impudica. Next base: position 122,129,821 of record OY821517.1, read on the forward strand.
GGATCCGGTAGCCATTTGGTTTTTTGCTAAAAATTTTTTTGCTATTTTTCCCGTAAAAGGGTGTCAAATCCCCATCATTTGGGGGGCAAGCTAAAAAAAATAATTTGGGACACACTAATTTACATACATACATGTTAAGATTTTTTCGATCTCACACCGTCATTCAATTCTGTTTTACTGCCTAAAATTATTCAGCCCAATTACGAATATTCGCAAGAAATTTCTTTCTCACGGAAAATACTTTTCTCGAGAAAAAAAATCCTCCAATTATAAAATATAAATATAAATTCCGCGTGAACAAACAAATTAATAAGTGGCATTAATTTTCTATTTTTTGTGTGCAAACGCAAATAAAATTACTTGAAAAATTAAATAAAAAAAAAAATGAATAGCATAGCTATGATGCGAGCACTTGTGGAGGATATTGGTGTTGTATAATAACAACAACGAAATAGCCAAAGGATTGCTAGAAGATAATTGCGGGATGAATCTATGGATCGATCTCACACCGTCATTCAATTCTGTTTTACTGCCTAAAATTATTCAGCCCAATTACGAATATTCGCAAGAAATTTCTTTCTCACGGAAAATACTTTTCTCGAGAAAAAAATCCTCCAATTATAAAATATAAATATAAATTCCGCGTGAACAAACAAATTAATAAGTGGCAATAATTTTCCATTTTTTTGTGTGCAAACGCAAATAAAATTAATTGAAAAATTAAATAAAAAATTAATAGCATAGCTATGATGCGAGCACTTGTGGAGGATATAGGTGCTGTATAATAACAACAACGAAATAGCCAAAGGATTGTTAGAAGATAATTGCGGGATGAATCTATGGAAACCACAAGCAAAGTTAACAAAAGCTGTAATTGGGCTTAATTTGTGGTCTTTGGCCTACAAGAACAATTAAAATAAGTTTTTTTAGAGAAAAAAAACCAAATTCAAATGCATCGAGAATAACTACTTTTATCCCATCAAATTTGTTTGCCTTCACACGCCTGACAAAAATGGGATAAAAACGTTAAGCGAAAGAATTTTTATTCATAACCTAACCTCTAACCTTTCTAACAGGCAACCTGTGAGATTTGTTGAAATTAGTTCAAAATTACAATTAATAATAATTCATTACATTCCTTATCAGTTTTTGAGTCAGAAGTAAAATTTAGGACATAATACAAATATACATAAGAATTAATTAAATGCATACATAATTTATTTGCATATAACCATCACTATATTGGATTGTAGAAAAGGCACTTTCGTTATAGTAGTAATACGCATAATCCATGACCATTAACTTGCTAAGGATTTTTGAATCATATGAGACTCATTCAAGGGGATTCCAAGCCTTAAAATAGACCGTTTATAACATAATTAAAATGTTTTGCTGTTGGGTCGATATAAGATCGTGTACTTTGACTTTCCAAATAAATTTTTGAACAAAAATATTGTGTCACAAAAGTTAATTATTTTTAAACTCTTTCATTTAAATCATACTCTCCGTCTGTCTGTCTGTCTGTCGTGGGTCAACCCCATTCCCCCTTATCCAATTGATCTGAAACTTGGCCCACAGTCTTGTTGTAACTACAGATTAATTTTGGGGTAGTCACGCACAGTCACGCATAGTCACGCACAGTCATGCATAGTCAAGCACAGTCACGGAGTGATCTAAATGTCATTTCCCCTCATTCAATCGATCTGAAAATTGGTCCATAGTCTTGCTGTGGAAAAAAGATTAACTTTGACTTAGTCACGCACAGTCACGCTTGGTCACGCACGGTCAAAGAGAGATTTAAAACGGATTTCCTCTCATCCAATCAATCTTAAACTTGGTCGATATACTTGCTGTAAAGAAAGATTAACTTCGACATAGTCACGCATAGTCATGCATAGTCACGCTTAGTCACGGAGTGATTTAAAACCCATTTCCCTTATCCGATCGATCTGAAACTTGGCCGATAGACTTGCTGTAAAAAAAGATTCACTTTGAAATAGTCACGCACAGTCACGCATAGTCACGCACAGTCACGGAGAGATAGAACCTCACTTCCCCTCATCCGATCGATCTAAAACTTTGTCCATAGACTTGTGATCAAAGATTAATTTCAAAATAGTCACGCAAAGTCACGAACAGTCACGGAGAGATTCAAAACTCATATGCATAAGGAAAGAAAAAGTGAATATTATGCCTGCCATCTTATTAGACCGATTCAACGACAATACAAAAGGATTCCATTTGGCCAAGAAGAGATAAATTTAATAAATTTATTAATGAAAAAAGTAAAGTTAATGAAAAATTTAAAAGGTTCTGACAAGTAGAAAATAATGTCTAATATTAAAAAAATTAATTTCAAAGATGACTAGATTAATAATTTACATTGATGTAAAATTATTTAAATAAACAAGTATTTAATTTTACTAGCTGATTCCAGCGCTCGAAATTCGAGTGCAATTTCTAGGCAACTTTTTTTTTTCAACTTAGCCAATTCACAATCCAACACTTATTTGGTTTATTATTATTGTGAATGAAGATAACAAACTCATTAACAAATTTTATAAACACACACATAGCATATATATAATTTTATGTATGTGTTAGTAGCAACTTTAAATGAAATTTACTCAAAATAAAGGACAAAATTTAAAATCTGGAAAACAGCTAAATACCTTTCAAATAATATACGTTTAGTCAAAAGCGGGATAAAACGGTAGAACAAAACATCTTTCACAAGAAAACGCCTAGCCTATTAATATTATAGATATAATAAAAAGATGGTGCCTTTTCATCAAGTCAATGCTCTGCTAGAAACGTGTGTAGTCGCCATTTCAAAAAGTCACAAATTTGTTGATCCGTCCTCGTATTTAACTGCCTCTATGTATATGTTAGAACTGATCGTAATGTTTTTGGTGCTCTATTGAAATATATTTTCTTACAAAATATAGAATCCTTTTCGAGCTACATACTTAGTTCATAAAACCCATGACTCCGTTTTGTTGCTGTTTTTATATCTATAAACAGAACATACGAAAAAAATTCAATAGAGATAGAAAGATTTTAATCTTTTAAGAACTATATAAAGAGCATAGTTTAGTTTTTTTTTCATTGAAAACAGAATAGGTATGTCCTTTCTAACTGGTAACCTGTGAGATTGGCTTAAATTATGTCAAAATTACAATTAATAATCCTTCATTATATTCGTTATCAGTTTTTGAGTCAGAAGTAAAATTTAGGACATAATACAAATATACATAAGAATTAATTAAATGCATACATAATTTATTTGCATATAACAATTACTATATTGGATTGTAAAAAAGGCACTTTATTTATAGTAGTAACACGTATAATCCATTATCATTAACTTGCTTATGATTTTAGAATCATACTAGAAGATCCCAGCCCTCGAAATTCGAGTGCAATTTTTTTTTTTTTTTAATAAATCATTTTATAAGACCCTAGAGGTATGCTAATCAAGTTTAGCCAATTCACAATTCAACACTTTTTATTGTCGTGATGGTAATACAAAACGCTAATGTAAAGTTGATTGCACGTATAACTTTCCTCAATCTGTACGTGTTGCATAATGTAAAGTTGATTGGCACGCATAACTTTCCTCAAAGTATTCTTAGACTTGTGTCAACACCCTACGTTAATTAGAACTCTAGTTATAGAGGTTTGAGTGAAGGAAAATATTAAAAAAATCTTTAAAAAATTGAATGTAAAATTGATTGCGCACGCATAACTTTCCTCAAACTCAACGAATTTAAGCAGTTAATAGCTCAAAAGAGCTTGATCCACTGAGTGTTCTGAGAGTGATACGATCAATATCCATTCATTAAAAGAGGAGCTATGAGAATTCGAATTGCTTGAGTAAATGTGTCCCATAAGAAATGTACAGGGAAGAATCGCGTTTAAGTATAACTTGAGTAAGGTGGGAGTTGAGTACATTTCAATGATTGATGACATATCTGTGTCTAAATACCTATCATTAAAAAAAATGAAGGAAATCGGCCAGACGGTTTGACTTTAGTTTTCATAATTTTTTTTAATATATGAGACTCATTCAAGGAGATTCAAAGCTGTAAAATAGACCGCTTGTAATATAATTATATTTTGCTCTTAGGCCGATATAAGATCGCGTACTTTGTCTTTTCTAATAACATTTGTGAACAAAAATGATGTGTCGCAAAACTTAATTATTTATATGTAGTTGGTTGCCATTTCGAAAAATTTTATCTACTTTTTTTAGATTATAAAAATATTATTTTTTTTTGGCGAATAATTAGTATTCAGTTCATTCAGATCTTAAATTTCTATATGTTTTCAATATATTTTTTTTAAACTTCTTTTGATTTCATATTTTACTTAATTCAAGGGCGGATCAATAAGTCCGTGACAATTTCAACTTCCCTCATAGTTAATTATAAATCAAAAGATATTGTCAAAACCATAGGCATACGAGTATCATATGGTTCGTGAATTCGATTTTAAACGAGCATAAAGCTGTCCGCAAGATGAGTGTCGAGTGTTTGGTGTTGTTCAACCGCAATACGGCTGAGTTTTGTGTTGTTTTATGTTGGTGAATGAAACATGGATCCATTACAATACACCGTAGACCAAGCAGCAGTCTAAATAATGGGTTTCGTCAGGCGAACTGGCTCCGGAGAAGGCCAAGATGGGCCTATGGGCGAACAAGGCCATAGCGACAGTTTTTTTTGGGATGTACGCAGCATAAACCGTATTGATTAACTTCAAAAGGGAAAAGAAGAATAAACGGTGAATATTATGCCAGCCATCTTATTAGACCGATTCAACGAAAATAATAAAAAGACGACTGCATTTGGCCAAGAAGAGATAAATTTAATAAATTTATTTAATATAAAAAACAATATTGATGTTTAAAAGGTTCTGATAATTAATAGAAAATAATTTCTAGTATTAAAAATATGACTAGATTAATAATTTACATTGATGAAAAGTATTTAAATTAACAAGTATTTCATTGTATATAATAACAAGAAGATAGTGCCTTTTCATCAAATCAATGCACGCTAGAGACGTGTGTAGTCGCCATGACAAAATTCTATGCATTAGACATAAAAAAGCTATCTTTCATTCAAAAAGTCACGAATTTATTAATGCTGCCTCGTATTTAACTGCCTTATAACTGATCGTAACGTTTTTGGTGCTCTATTTAAATATGTTTTCTCAGAAAATATAGAATCTTTTCGCGCTATTTAGTTCATAAAACCCATGATTCCATTTTGTTAGGCTTGTGTGCACTCCTTAATTGACATTTTTATTTATATTTTATATTTATAAACTGAACATACGAAAAAACTAATTCCTACATTCAATACAGACCAGCTACCTACTTTTTCAAAAAACTTTCAATAGAGACAGAAAGATTTTAATCTTTTAAGAACTATATAACGAGCATAGTTTAGTTTTTTTTTTCATTAAATATAGAATTACATAGGTATGATATATGTCCAATTCAAACATTTAAATATCAGCGGTGTCATTACGTTGTTCAACAGTTGTTTATCGTGCTTGACTGAAGCAACATCGTGCGTGGGTGCGTTCAGTGAAATAAAAATACGTACATATGCAATATTTTTTTATTTTTGTTTTTAGAGAAAAAAACATAAACAAAGAAAAATACCAGCGATAATAATGTACGCCACTAAAGTTTTTATATTGTCGGGTTTATTATTACTGGCCATTGTCAACGCTATGCCGAATGAGGTAAGTTGTAACATTTATCTGGATTTTTGTTAAATAAAAAATATTCCGTTTGTATTTATTACAAAAGGAATATCCAATTGTGGGTGGAATCAAACCCGTTAGTGATTTAGCTGAGGCTGAAAGAGAACTAAATGCCTCGCTAACTAAACTAGCAGCTGGTGAAGGACCTATCTTTAAGTAAGTACATATATACCAGTTATAGAATCTTTGAAAAATATCTACAGATTAACAGTGCTAACTGATTTCTAAAAAATGCTAATATAAAATGGGATTTGAAAGGCATATTTTTAAAACCATCGCCTAATAAATAAATCAGAGATCGTAATAATTTTATGTGCTTTAACATAAAAGTTTTTTTTTCATTTTTTCGAGAAAAATTAAAGTAATTTTTGTATTTTTATTTTTATTTTTATTAAAAAAAATTTTGGCTTTTATATTAATAACAATAAAAAATTAAAATTAAGCTCACTTTTTTCTGGAGCTGTCCGATATTTTTTGATTATTAATCTGCTTGCAAAAATGAAAATAACAAGTATCATTCAAATTTTGAAGTCTGTCTTTCATACGTTTTTAGGTTAAACGCGTGATAAATAATTATAAAAAAGTGATCAAAAAGTGTATTGTCACTCACTTTGTATAAGTTGAAAGTTTCAAAGCTCTAGCTAGTCGAGAAGCTTCAAACAACAACAAGACAAAGAGAGTCAAAAAAGCAGATAAAATAACTCATATTTATTCTCGAAAAAATAATTAAATTTTTTTTTGCTTAAACAAAAATAAAAAACAAAAAATCAGTTCTTGGATCAGGGGGCAAATCGTCGCATTCGATATCGAGTAAAATCAATCGAAATTCCATATTTTGATTTATTATTTAGAGAAGACTGACAATCGTTAGATCTCGTTTCACTTTTAATATTAACTATGGACCATAACTCGTTATCTGTGACAGAGTAAAATTTCTCTTAGTATTTTATTTTGGAAAATAAAAAAATAATTTCGATCGAAAAATTTCGATAACGGATGCGGCGATTAGACCCCAGTTCTCCATTTGCTATAGATACATGCTTATAAACTTTTTGTTTAAACTTTAAAAAATATCTGTTATTTGCGCTCCTTGGAATAAATTTGTTAATTTGCTCCAAAATTTAATTTTTTAATCTTATCGAAATGACCTTAAAAAATATTAATTCTTAATAAAATTTTCTCTTTCCCAGACTTAGTAAAATTCACTCCGCTACGTCTCAAGTTGTTGCTGGAACATCCTATAAAATTGTAGCTGATCTCGTTACTACTGATGGCATGACCAAAAAATGTGATATTTCCATTTGGTCTCGTCCATGGTTAAAAGATGGTATTGAAATTACTTTTCAATTTGAAGGTGAAGAAAAAATTGTAAGAAGACACAGTGCCTAAAACAAAGAAGTCTGATTTCTTAATTTTGATATGTCTCATATTTTATTTAAAGTACATATGTACGTACATGTATATTCTTTGTTTTTTTTTTTACTAATAAAGAAATAATTTAAAAATAAAAAGATCATTGTGTATTATTTTAAGTTCGTTCAACTGCATAATTATCAGATTTTCTTAAAGGTGACACTAAATCGAAGTAAATATTAAATTAAGCCAGATTTTTATAGCAGACGTTTATCGACATTCGCTTTTGTAAGCACCAAATCTTTTTATATACGCTAAGTTTGCGGAGACGTTTCATTGTTTTAAGATGCACAATGGCAGAAAAAATTTTTAAACTTAATTTTTGTTTCAAAAACTACAACTTTGTATATTAATAAATTCAAATATAACCGTCTTAATTAAATTTAAGATGAAGTGGAATTAATTTATTTGCTTTTCGCATGTTTTATCTTTGTGAAGAAACATTTAAGTTGTTTTTCAAGACTTGTTTTTAAAACAGCAGTTTTTTTGTTAAAACTAAAAACCATTCTAGAATTAGAGATAAATATTATTTTGTTTTTATTAAAAAATATTTCTAAGCCATTGTTATAACTGTTTCTTGATATACTTAAGTGAAGATCGGGAAGCAGCTTTATATGGGGCCAATGACTAAGAAATCTCCAATAGGGTTTATTTTTGGGATACTGAATAATGGGCGCAATAAACACAAACCAAATTTGACCAAGATCTATATAATAATTTGGGTCGTATGACAATTTAAGTCGATCTCATAGGGGTCATTTGTATGGGGACTAGGTCTAAACATGCACTGATTTTTACCAATTTCAATAGCGTTCATCCTATGGCTGATAAAAGCTTATATACCAAATTTCATTAAAATATATTCATATTTACGACCTGTAGTTTGTTACAAGGTTTGCATAAGTACACGGACGGACGGACGAACATCGTTAAATCGACTCAGAAAGGGATTCAGAGTCAATGGGTATAATGAAAGATGGGTCAACGTCAAATATTTTTGGTAGTTACAAACATCAGCACAGCCATAATACCCTGACTACATAGTGGTATGGGTAAACAAAATTTTTAGCAAAACATATTTATATATTCAGACCACTACATAATTGCGGATTTTTTTCAAAAAGTTTAGCAAAAATTTCTTTTATATCATTTATGGATTTCTCAGGGTTTTCAAAATAGGTAGTTGGTTGATTAATGATTTCATCGTTAGAGCTAAATCTCTTTCCGTCCAACTATTTCTTTATGTTTTGGAATAGAAAATATTCACTGTGAACTAAATCCGGAGAATTCGTAACCCAATTCATGCTTTGGGACAACAACTTTTTTGAATACACTAATTGTTTTATATGCATACACTATTGTGCAGAACAAAAGCATCAAATGTAATGTAAACATTGTCAAATAGTTTATCCTTATTATAAAAACTTCTAACCGTTAGTGGGATTCAAAGCTGGATGTTGGGTCGGCCAATGGAGGATTTTCATCCCATGGTCTTTAGAGTAATCCTTTAACGATTTCGCAATGTGCTGCAGCATATTTGATTTTGCATATACAATCATTTGCGATAAAACTATCCATAATTTTATTGAATAATTCCATTAGCTGTAAAGGAAATAAAAACCTGATTCCACCTTTACAGCGCAATACTGTGTACAGGACGTCTGATTTATTAATTCAAAAAAACTTCAGAATCCTAAATTAATAAAATTACTTTGTAAAGCCTTATGACTATGCTAAAAGTGACATTTATGATCAACCTAATTAATGGTGAAATCTGTTCTGATTTTCTTGTCAACAATATAAATTTTAATGTTCCTCAACGAGTATCACGCCAATTCAAGCCACTCTTTGTTAAATATTTTATGCTCTACTTGATCCTGTTAGAAAAATTTTTTGTGATTATAATAATCTTTATCAATTAATTGATTTTTCGTTTCTTAAATTCATTACTTTTTGTTTTTATTTGTAAATCTATTTAATTGTTTCCATATATGTATGTACATATGTAATTATATAATTTATACATAATAAATATGTTAAAAAAAATAAAAAAATAAACATTTTAAGTAGAAAGAAAAATGGAAATGGGAAACCACTTTTTTATACCCTCCACACTACTGTGCAGAGGATATATGCATATCAGTTTGTCATTCCTTTGTAACTCATCGACCTCATAATCTATATATATATATATATATATATTCTTGATCCTCATAACAACTCAAGTCGATATACTCATGTCCGTCCGTCCGTCCGATTATCGGTCTGTTGAAATTAGGTTCATGCACAAATTAAACTATTCACCTGCTAAACTTAGGGTAATACGATTTGTCGTTATTTAGAGCAGGTTGGTATTTAAAATGGGGTAAATCATTGTGCCAAGATATGGCGGAAAATGTGGAGACATCTCTAAAAAATGCTTAAAATTTGTTGTAATAGTTTAGTATTAAATTTATCAAATTGTTTACTTTTTCAAATATTTTGTTTACATTTCTTATAGTAAAACAGGTTCACATATTAATGTAAACTAGCAGATTCCAGCTCTCGAAATTCGAGTGCAAATTCTAGGAATTTTTTTTTCATTAACTAAATACCCTAAAAGTATGCCAAATCACAAATCAACACAAAAAACAAACTCATTTATATTACAAACACATTAACAAATTTAATAAATACACACATAGCATTGTATGAGTTAGTAGCAACTTTAAATGCAATTTACTCAAAATAAAGGAAAAAATTTTAAAATCTGTAAATCTGCAAAACGGCTTAAAAAAATACCTTTCAGATAGTATACGTTTGGTCAAAATCGGGATAAAACGGTAGAACAAAACATCAGTCACAAGAAATCGCCTAGCCTATTAATATTATAGATGTAAAACCCAGGTGGAGGGTATCAGAGCTTGGGAATAATAATATGATCCTTGGTTTGTAGTTGTCTTCGGACTTTCAACTACATTAAAATGTAGAGATTTTAGAACCTCAATGTAACACAATACTAATTTTCCTTTCATCTCACGCCGAAGTTTTTCGCGGACATTCTCTCATATGCACTGTTATGTATTTATAGAAATATACTTCTTTACCGGTCTACTAACAATGGATCTATTTATTTTATATATTTTGCAACGAATTTTTGTGATTTGTCGTTTTTTAATTATTGGTCCAGCAGGTTGAAAATACTAACAATAATCTAACGCATAAAAACAAAGTTTTTATTAAAACTCTTTCTTTCCTTATGCATATATGCATACGGCAATTCTTTGTCATAGCTCCCATATAAAGCTGCTTCCCGATTTTCACTTAAATCTATAAAAAAACAAAAAAAAAAAAAAAATATTGCACAGTTTTTTTTCAAATTTGGTTTGTATATATTTTTTCAAAATATAAGTGACTTTACCAAATATGGTCAGGATCGGTCCATTTTTCGACCTAGTCCCCATATAAATATATCATCCGATATGAACTTTTTCTTATCCGAAAGCAAAAAAATTAATAACAATGCCACTCAAATTTGGTTTGTGTTTATTTTCTATATCCACTTAGTTGGACCGAAGAGACAGGTCCAGGGTAGGGTATCGTATAGTCGGTCTAGACCGACTTACTTGTTTTAGTTTAAGATTGTTAGTTTAATTTTTTAACCCCCATGCTATTGAATTATCCTGTTTTTGACACATTTTTCGGGGCCTGCCGCCTAAATGTTGAGTAGTCACCGTACCTCTTTCACGGTATTTCTTGATAATTTTTGCAAAATCATCTATTTTGGCTTTTAACTCTTCACAAAATTTTATTCTTGCCATTATTTAATAATAATTAATTATAAGATTAAAACTTTTGCATATAAAATTGAACAGTTGAAAGAAAACGTTAGAAACTATAAATATTTAAATTGCGGTGAAGATTGTTTTAATGACCTCTGGTACAGAAGTTTAGCAGTTTCCATTGTTTTGGCATCAATAAAAAGTACTTTTTTTTTCGAATTTTTTGTAACAAACTTGTTTGCTTTCGGTAGAGAATACGCCAAAGATCGATTTCGGAAAAGAAATACATAATTTTAGGACGCGAAATTATTAAAAAAAAACAAAATTGGGAAATTTTGAATTTTGTAAAAGTTTCCAATGTATTGTCACCGATTTATTATTTTTAAGCATTGTTATAAAAAATCTAGCCATTATAATGTAAAATCTAGTCGTATTTGTCTCTTAGTATTGCCAATCTTGGTTATAATATTGTGTTTTAAATCAACGTTAAATTAATCCAATAAATTGACATTACATTGACAAGACTACAACGAAACTCAGAAAACCACACTTTTACCATTATATTGGTGCAGAGACCCCATAGTATATTTATCAAGCTTTTCATTGGTGTACGTGATGTTTCTATTCCTTGGCCTAACTTTTTTTAAATTTAAATATTCTATTTAAATAATGAGTTTTGTCAATACAGCTAAAAGTTTTAGAATCGAATTTGATTTTAGCGTTAATTTTTAAACAATGTTTCTAAATGCTAAATGTCTACGAGAACAATGGTTTCCCTTATTAAAATAATAATAAGTATATATTTGTTTAAACTATTACAAAGTTTAAATTACATTAAAATACAAAATTTGTCATACCAAAAATATTAGTAAATATCATATTTAACATTTAGTCTGTCACATCTTTTGAAGGGTTAACGTTCAAGTTTTCTTAAAGATAATGTTTAGGCTATTGGTAATTCTAATATTTATTCTAAGTGAAAATTTAATTACAGGTCAATATATAGCTCATTGTGAATTGGTATGTTATGTTTAAGTTTATATTTTTCGTAAATTAATTTAAATATTTGTTTAGAGTGGTTATCGTATGAGTGGGAAAAAGGAAATGAATGGTATGATGCTAATGGAAGCAGAACATGAACTACGCACTTTGTTAATGAAATTAGCTGAAGGCGATGAAGGACCATTTTATAGGTAATAAAATAAACAATAAAAATAACTATGTAAACTCTTAGTTTTATGTAGAAATCTGAGTAACGTAAATTTAGCTATTAAATAATAACCCTTTATTTCTGAGTTATTATTTTACTAGTTAAAGGTATTCGATTTTTTAAGTTTTTTTTTAGAATGTCTCCGGGTTCTGAACAGTTTAATGAACAACATATTTACATATTTTTACTGACCATGCTTTAAGATTCTTTCTATGAAAGTTTAAAGATTCTGAATTTGCTGTTTATTAAAGAATCCGACTAAAAATTCCAGAGAATCTAATTTATTAGTTTTTTATATTTGAATACAATTTTTCAAGTGAAAGTCCTTAGATTTCCTAAGGATTTCCTTTAGAATTCAAAGCATATTTTTAGAAAATTATTTGAGTTTGTTCCATAGGAACAGTTTATAACTTTCAGTGGTTTTTTAAGGCGAAATACTGGAATAAATAGAGAACACGTTCCATAAATTTTTAGCATCTAAGCATTATTTTTAAGTGGAAAACTTTAGTTTCTGCTTTTTCTACACAGTCGACTAGAATTTTCCGATTATCACAGCAGAAACTTTTTTCTTTTTGTAAAAAAAAATCAATAGACATCAAGGAAAACACTTGATAACTTTTATTCTATTTCTTATTTAAAAGGATCACGATCAAGATTTTGTGATGGAATATCTTTTAAAATATGTAATCAAATATATCTGTGGTCACAAGCATTAACTGCCTAAGTCGAAAATCATGCTTTTGAGAAAAGTAACTTTTTATATACAGTAGTGGACTAAAGTGGTTACATAATTGAATATTTTTATAACTGTTATAATAACTTTTGTTCAATTTGTGATATCCTCTCTTTACTATTTGTATTTAAAAAAAATAAATGATTTCTTTCAAGAAACATGAAAAAAATATATATGTGTTTCATAGCCGCATTTATCCAGTTTTGTCCACTCTTTGCCTTTTTTGTTTATCCGTCCATAGTTATCCATCCCGTTAGATTTGAATATTTTTATTGGAATTTTGTGTTTAACAGAAAATGTGTTTTATTAGATATTAAAAAGTCAGAAGGCGAACACATTTGATTTTCATAAATATTTAGAAGGTATTTAGAACGGCCAAAAAATGAGAAAAATATCAAAAAATCTTGAAGATGAAATTGTAAGACTAAGCGAAAAAGGTGATTCATGTCGTAATATCGCAAAAAAGCTAAAAGTGTGCCATCGAACTGTCAGATTGTTAAAAAAATCGGCGATATGTGGTTGTGGCTGCTAATAAGTGAGGTAGACCTAGATTGCTCCCTGACGGAGATGTTCGTTTGGTGGAACGAAATATTATTTCTAGAAACGCTAGAACACCAAAAATAGCTGCCTGCCGATTTGTCTGGACAAATTGGTAAGTGACCGTACAGTAAAGAGGGCCTTGCACAGAATTAGACTTGTGTCTGCTGTGAAAGAAAGAAACCTGCCCTGTCAGACAAGAATGTGAAGGCTCAAATTAATTTTTGCAAAACTCATAAAAACTGGACAACTGATGACTGGAAAAGAGTGATTTGGTCAGATGTAACAAAAACTAATCGTTTCCAATCTGATGGCATACAATATTATTGGAAGAGGCCCGGCGAAACCATTCAGCGACACCATGTCACACAAACGGTGAAACATGGTGGTGGAAGTGTAATGGTTTGGGGATGTTTCACTTGGTGGGGCATTGGTCCTGTGGTGAAAATAGAAGGAATCATGAATAAGGAGTATTTTGCAGAACAATTTGCCCGTTTTTATTGAAAGGTGCGCCTACCCTGCAACAGAAATAACTTTTCAGCAAGAAGGGGATCCAAAGTACACTGCCAATACAAAAATGGAATGCTGAACAAGAATTCCACACAACGAAGTGGCCAGCTCGAACCCCCGATTTGAATCCTATTGAGAATTTGTGGGCAATTGTAAAAAGAATACTATCCCAATACGAACGTGCACCGACCAACTTAGATGATCTTTGGTCAAGAGTTTCAGCGGAATGGGCTAATATTCCACATCAAACTTTTAAAAATCTTGTGGAAAGCATGCCTAATCGCATAAAATCTGTTTTAAAGAACAAAGGACTTTGGACTAAATACTAAAGAAAACAATTAAGAAATTATAGTCGGTCTAGAACGACTATGCGATACCCTATACCATGGTTTAGAGACCCTATCTCTTCGGTCCAACCAATTGGATATAGAAAATATGCATAAACCAAATTTGAGTGCCATTGTTATTAATTTTTTTGGCTGCAGACATGAAAAAGTTAATATCGGATGCTATATTTATATGGGGACTAGGCCGAAAAATGGACCAATCCTGACCATATTTGGTCACTTATATTTTGAAAAAATATACACAAACCAAATTTGAGAAAAATCTGTGCAATATTTTTGTTTTTTTGATAGATTTAAGTGAAGATCGGGAAGCAGCTCTATATGGGGCCTATGACTAAGAATTGCCCTATAGGGATTTTTTTGGACTACTGGTTAATGGATACAATAAACACAGAAAAACCCAATTTGACTAAGATCTATGTGATAGTTTGGATCTTATGGCAATTTATGTTGATATCATAGGGGTCATTTGTATGGGGACTAGGTCTGAACATGGACCGATTTTCACCAATAGCGTTCATCCTATGGCCGATAAAAGCTTATATACCAAATTTCATCAAAATATATTCATATTTGCGACCTGTAGTTTGATTACAAGGTTTACATGGACACACAGACGGACGGATGGACGGACGGACATCGCTAAATCGACTCAGAAAGCGATTCTGAGTCGATCGGTATAATAAAAGATGGGTCTAGGTCAAATATTTTTGGTAGTTATAAACAGCAGCACAAAATCATTATACCCAAACCACATAGTGGTATAGGGTATAAAAACTTGACGAAAATTTGAAATATGGACAAAACTGGATAAAAGCGGTCACAATTTGTAATATTTTTTTATTAACTTCTTATTGATATATAGTAATGTATTTAGGTTTTTATTGAAGAAGATTGTTTTAGTTTTATGCTTTTAAAAAAATCATTTAAGTTTCTCTAATAAAAAAAATAATAACAAATTTCGAAAAATCTTGAGTTAATATAGCCACTTTAGTCCACTTCTGTAAATGTAATGGGGCTTCATTACGACTTAGATCAGTATGTTTTCTTTAATAACTTTTTATTAAACAGCGTTAGAGAAATGGGGATTTCACGTAAATATAAAGAGTTTTTAGTAGAATATGATAGCATACATAACTCAAATCGTTCTTAAATCGACTTATGCGGTTATCGCTTGTGACCACAGATATGTTGTTTATTGTCTTCTCTATATCTGTGGTAAATTTAGTGAGTGCGGTCTTATTAGTTCTTGAGTTAGAAATAAAATAGTGAAATTTCACTGAAAATTAAATATGAGATTTGATTTAACATTTTTGAATTTAATTTTAATTTAAAAAAATTAAAAATTTTTTTGTACTAAATTTTATACTTGATTTCGAATTTTTATTTATAAAACCTGGTTAGTCGAACTCAACGTATCATACGCTATACTTATGGTATCTTAAACTTAACGTGCCCTTAACGTAACGTACCCTGATCGAAATTGTTATATGAAAAGCATTTAGAAGATTTACCGAATAAAGATTTCATATAATGGAGCGAACGTCCTGTTCTTTTTAAAATAAAATTGTAATTCTTTTTCCATGAAATTTGTAAACAGCCGATTGATTATTGGTAATTTTACATAACTAAAAGCTGCTTTGTTTTAATGTTCTATTATTGCTCTGAATGACAAATTTGCGTTTACCGTAAGGTCACATTACATCAACGCTCGGCTAACCAGCCCTTAAGTCAGGTACTAATATAAACTCTCTAATGAAATTTGATAAAAATGTGGAAAGGAATAGAAAGTAACAAGGTATATATATATATATATATAAAGGGTCCGCCATCTAACGTTTTTTTTCAACTAGTGCTTATTTCGTGAATGGTAACACTTAACTCATGTCTGATTTGACAGATAATTAGTTTTATCCTTCCGCTGAACGAATATGGTTGTGTATACGCTTGAACAACGCTGGGAAATATTGCGACATTACTTTGAAAATCATGGTAATGTTGCAGAATGTGTGCGAAAATTGCGTACGGATTTTGGAAGAAGAGAAGCACCGTCAGCTCCGTATGTTCGTTATATTGTGAAAAAAGTGAAAGAAACTGGCATCCTCATCGATAAACCAAAGCGTGAAAAGCCAAAAACAGTGCGTACACCCGAGAATATTGCTGCTGTGGCAGAAAGTGTGCGTGAAGCGCCATCAACATCAATTCACCGTCGTTCTCAAGAATTGAACATTTCGGAGGCATCATTGAGACGAATTTTGCATAAAGACCTTGATATGACGCCATACAAAGTTCAATTGGTTCAGGAGTTGAAGCCAACTGACCATCCAATGCGTTTTCGCTTCGCAAAGTGGGCCTGCGATCGACTTACAGAAGATGCCGATTTTGTCAAAAAATCATCTTTTCAGATGAAGCTCATTTTGATCTTGGCGGGTATGAAAACAAGCAAAATTGTAGCATTTGGGGCACAGAAAACCCGCACGCATACATTGAAAAGCTGATACACCCAAAACGAGTCACTGTTTGGTGCGGATTTTGGTCCAGAGGCATAATTGGGCCATTTTT
The DNA here is from genome assembly GCA_963682025.1 of Cordilura impudica. Classification (NCBI taxonomy): domain Eukaryota; kingdom Metazoa; phylum Arthropoda; class Insecta; order Diptera; family Scathophagidae; genus Cordilura; species Cordilura impudica. Next base: position 122,146,669 of record OY821517.1, read on the forward strand.
CTTCGAAAATGAGAAAGGAGTGGCCGTTATAGTCAATGGCGATCGTTATCGGGCCATGTTGAACGAATTTTTGTTCACAAAAATTGAAGAGGAGGATATTGGCAACATTTGGCTTCAATAGGACGACGATACGTGCCACACAGCCAAAGCTACACTCGATGTTTTGCGCCCTGTTTTTGAAGATCGCATTATCAGCCGCAGAGCTGATCTCGTTTGGCCACCTCTCGTTTGGCCACCAGAGACAATTGACGCTTTAAAGGACAATATTCGTGAAGCCATTGGTGAAATACAGCTGCACACAATCGATAATGTGCTTAAAAATTGGACCGATCGTGTGGGCTACTGCATGGCCAGCCGAGGCAGCCATTTGAATGAAATTATTTTCCATTATTAACCGGAAGGATTGTACTTTCAAATAAAAGAAGAAATTTGAGATAATATTCAGTAGTTTTTTTTATACCATTTTCAAAAAAAAAAAAAAAGTTATTTGGCGGACCCTTTATTAGGGCGGGTCGATTTGTAGGGAGGCAAAAAAATAGCTCAAGTGACAAGGAAAATCATATTCTAAGGATCAAAATAAGAAACTTTGCCCAAGGAACCATACCTCTAAAACGTATTCTGATGTCCCGACTTTTGACCTGTCTGTCTGTTCGTCTCACTTTGACCCATTTAGAGTGCCCCAATCGAGTCCAAATGTATGATCGACCCCCAAAAACTTTGGAGGGCCGACCCACCCATGTCAGTGGCAAACCCCCTGGGGGGTTCCCCATACAAACATTTAAAAAAAATCACCATTTTTGACACTTTACATGAAAAAATCAGCGAAATGGGTATTTTTTTTTCTTTTTGGAGTTTATTGTTCTCTTTACAAATTTATTTAGTCAGAACATATGTAAATGAAAAAATGAATTTAACTTAGTAATAGAAAATAAACTATTCATTTTCTTCGATCTTCACTAAAAAAAAAAAAAAAAAACAAAAACATTGCAAAGTTTTTTCTCAGATTTGGTTTGTATACGTTTTTGCAAAAAATAAGTGACTTTACCAAATTTGGCATGATCGGTCCATTTTTTACCTAGTCCGCATATAAAACAAGTAAGAAAATTATAGTCGGCCTAGCCCGACTATACGATACCCCATACCATGAGTTTAGGGACCGTATATCATAGTCCAACTAATTAGATATAGAAAATAAGCATAAACCAATTTTGTTACTAATTTTGTTTCCTTTGGATATGAAAAAGTTCATATCGGTTGCTATATTCATATAAGGGACTAGGTCGAAAAATGAACCGATCCTAACCATATTTGGTTAGGTCACTTATTTTTAGGAAAACATGAACAGCTGATTAATTATTGTTAATTATTGTTAATTAATTATTGTTAAAAGCTGCTTTGTTTTAATGTGCTATTATTGCTCTGAATGACAAATTTGGGTTTACCGTAAGGTCACATTACATCAACGCTCGGCTAATCAGGTACTAATATAAAGTCTCTAATGAAATTTGATAAAAATGTGGAAAGGAATAGAAAGCAACAACATATATGTATATATGTATGTATGTATGTATATATATTTATATATTAAAAATACCTGTTTTTTTAATAATAATATATCATATGATCATATGATCCTTGTCATAATAAAGGCGATTTTAATACCTTCCAAACTACACTCAACTGAACTTGTTGGAAAAGACAACCGTAATATTTTTCACGCCTTCACACTGCGGAACTATAAAGCCAGAATTCCAAATTTAAAAATATTTCTTAGTTGATTAAGCAACAATTTCTTTAAGAGGTCATTGAAACCAGTTCGTTTATTATAAAGTACACACAGTATGAACTTTGAAGTCTTTTCAAAATGACAAAAGATAAGAAATTGGTAAAAACTTTAAACATAAAATTTTCTTAAAAATGTCGAAAGATCAGAATATGAAAACCGAATACGTATTTTTATATTAAACAGGCCTTTAATTTCAAGAGCCGCTGAAACTCTGAAATATAATTAACTTATTATAATAACAAATATTTGCATACCCTATACCACTCTGTGGTCAGGGTATAATGAGTTTGTGCTGACAGTTGTAAATATATGATCTAGACCGATACTCGTCGGTTTGTTCGTGCATCCGTCAGTGTGTCTATCCGTCCGTTCGTCTGTGTGTCCGTGTTAACCATAGGATGATCACTATTAAACTTTGTGAAAATCGGTGCATGTTCAGATCTAGTCCTTATATAACTGAACGTTATGAGATCGACCTAAATTGCTCCAAGTTTCAAATTATCATATAGCTCGTGGTCAAAATTGGTTGGTGTGAGTTTATTATACCCATTAATCAATAGTCCAAAAAAATTTTGTCATCGGTCATTTTAATTTTTCTTCGATCTTCACTCAAAACAAAACAAAAACATTGCAAAGATGTTTCTCAGATTTTGTTGTATACGTTTTTGCAAAAAATAAGTGACTTTACCAAATATGGTCAAGATCGGTCAATTTTTTTTACCTAGTCCGCATATAAAACAAGTAAGAAATTTATAGTCGGCCTAGCCCGACTATACGATACCCTATACCATTAGTTTAGAAACCCTATATCATAGGTCCAACTAATTAGATGTAAAAAAAAAAAAGAATAAATCAATTTTGAGTGGCATTGTCACTAATTTTGTTTCCTTCGGATATGAAAAAGTTCATATCAGTTGCTATATTTATATGGGGACTAGGTCGAAAAATGAACCGATCCCAACCATATTTGGTTAGGAGGTCACTTATTTTTTTGCAAAAACATATACAAACCAAATTTGAGAGAAATCTGTGGAATATTTTTGTCCTATAGGGTTTATTTTTTGCCTACTGATAAATGGATGTACTAAACACACACAAACCCAATTTGACCGAGATCTATATGATAATTTGGATGTTATGACATTTTAAGTCAATTTAAGTCTCATATCGGTCATTTGTATGGGGACTAGGTCTGAACATGAACAGATTTTCACCAACTTAAATAGCGTTCATTCCACGGCCGGTAGGAGCTTATGTACTAAATTTCATTAAATTACATTCACATTTGCAACCTGTAGTTTGATTACAAGGTTTAGATAAACCCACACACGGACTTCGCTAAATCGACTCAGAAAGTGATTCGGAATAATAAAAGATGGGTATAGGTCAAATATTTTTGGTAGTTACAAACATCAGCACAAAGTCATTATACCCTGATCACATGGTGGTATAGGGTATAAACAGCATCTGATATGAACTCTTTGGTTTATGCTCATTTTCTATATCCAATTAATTGGAACTATAATTCCTATATAACTATATATAGAGTCTAGACCAACTATAATTTTCTTTTTTATTTTTCATTAACATTGAAACAGAATATGAAGCTTCATCAAATTCTTAATATAAGTATATCACTAGAAATTTGTATAACCATTTAGATTTTAATTATTTTCATAAGATGTTTTCGATCCACGAAAAACTCATCAAATCAAAACTTTAAGTAAACTTTAATATTTGTTGTTCTCTTTAGAGTTGGTGCTGTTCTTGGCGGTTCTGAACAACTAGTTGCAGGTTCTCTAAAGACTCTAATGGTACAATTAATAGATTTCAGTAACATCAAACACAATTGTGAAGTTGATATGTGGACTAGACCTTGGTTAACAGATGGCACTGAGCTGGCGATACGTTGTGAATGTATGCGCACTGTTTTCAAACATATAGACTACTCTTAAACTATTTTACTATCATTGAAATAAATTTTTGAAATTTCGATATTTACTAAACAACAACAAAAACATCTATCTATTATTCAAGAATATTTAATAATAAACTAATTAGCATAACGTGTGAAGAGTACAATATTTATCACAATTGATTCCCTTTATTTCCCATCATTGTATTCACATTCACCTATTTTTGTTGTTGTGGTCATTGTTTTGTTTTTAGTTTTTAATTACTCATGTGAAACTGTTATTTATTTTTTGTAGTTTTAAAATTTTAACATCTTTATACCGCATATCATTTTGTGGTCAGGGTATAATTAGTTTGTGCTGATGTTTGTAACTACCAAAAATATTTGACATTTTATTATACCGATAGACTTCGAATCACTTTTGGAGTCCATCTGTGTGCCCACGTATGTGCCCATTCCAATATGAATATATTTTGATTAAATTTTATATATAAGCTTTCATTGGCCTTAGAGCACGCGCTATTGAAATTGGTGAAAAATGATGCATGTTCAGACCTAGTCTCAATACAAATGACCCTTATGAGGTCAACTTAAATTGCCATAAGATCCAAATTATCGATATGATATTTGTATTATATTGTATTAGTAGTCCAAATATAAACCATGTAGGATAATTCTTAGTCGTAGCCCCCATATGAAGCTGAGCTGCTTTCCGATCTTCACTTAAATCTATAAAAAAAAAAAAAAATTCAAAAATTTTGTTTGTATATGTTTTTGCAAAAATAAGTTACCATGCCAAATATGGTCAGGATAAGTCAATTTTTCGACACAGTTCCCATATAAATATAACATCCGATATGAATTTTATCAATATATGCAGCTAAAAAAATTAATAACAATTCCACTCCAATTAGTTGGACCTAAGACCCCTTCTCTAACCGCATGGTATAGGGTATCATATAGTCGATCTCACCAACTAAAATTTTCCTACTTGTTTTTTGTTTGTTTCGTTTTTTGCATTTCACTATCATGAATTAAACCAACATAACATTTGCTCAGATTAATGATATTAAAATTTTTTTATTTTAGTTCTAAATTAATACTAGTTGTGGTAACACTTTTGGGCTTTCTATAAAAGTACATTTAAAAAATGCAACTATTTTTCATATTTTCAATTTCAAGTGTTTTGGTTTTTTTCTTTCTGTCTATTGTTGTAGGTTTTTTTTTTCAATATATTGTGATTTTCGTTTATCTGTTAAATATATATATTCAATTGCTTATTTTAGAATAACTTGTGTATTGGTACTGCACCAGCTTCGTGTTTAACTGAAGTGAGTAAATAATGGAAATATTTTAAGTTTTATGCAAATTTTAAAATTATACTTACTTACTTTTCATCCTAAAGAGTATCAATTTAGAAATCTATTTAACGCTTGATTTATGAAAAACTAGTATGAAAGTTTTAGTCGGTTTATGCCAAGTATACGATACCTTACATCCTATATCGGCAAAGGGTAAGGTCTTTTATTGAGATCAAAAATAAATATGAACAATATTTGAGCAAGATTGCCATGTGTTTTTATTTTTTAAAATGCATATCGGGTGTGATTATAATATGGAGTCTATGTAAAAAAAAAACTGTAACGATGGTGGTCAACCAATTTTTTTGGATTTTTGCAAATATTAATGTTTATAGTTAAAAAGATAATTGATAATTTTTTAAGATTTTTGGAAATGGGTACAAGATTGCTGAAAGCATTTTTATCTAAAAACTGAGGTTCTGAAACATAACACTGGTCTACAAATTTAAAAATAAAAAAAAAATTGACTGCAGAAACGAAGCATATTTTTAACTAATCTGCGTGCTCTTAATTCGAATCTGGCATAAAAATTGGGCTATTACGTCTTGTTCATTTTTTATCGCATGCTGGCAATTCTGTAAAACAGTCAAGACTGACACTACAATTTCAAGATTATTAATTTGACAGAAGCCCACAGTCATTCTAAATCTTCATAATAGTAGCGTTTAGGCATGTCAGGAAGATCGTGTGTTACTGATTCAAGCTATTTTTTATGTGTGGTGAATATTTGGTTAAAAAGAAAGTATATACAATATCAGAATCATTAAAATATGCATATTTACATTATTTTGGTTTTGCTGTCAGAAACTTGGACAAACCGTGGACACCGACAATGTTTTGCAGTAGTTGCAGAACTGTTTTATACAAGTGGTCAAATGGCAAGAAGATATATTTCGATTTTTCAATTCCAGTACTTTGGAGATAGTCAAGTAACCACCAAACAGATTGTTATTTCTGGTTAACAAAAGTTACTGGATTCAATATGAAGAATCGAAAAAATATTACTTACGCGAATGTCCCATCGGTTTCCAAACCAGTGCTACGAGCACTTAGTCCAAAACCTCTTTCACCAGCAGTGGTAGTTTGTATGAGGCTGATGATGAACGCCATTTAGTGATTTAAGCTGAGCTGAATGATCTAATTAGGGATTTGCATTTAACGCAGCAAGACGCAGAACTACTAGCTTCACGCATGCAGCAGTGGAAACATCTTGCAGTTGGGACAAAAGTAACAATCTATAGAGAAAGAAGCTTGGAATTGGCTACATATTTTTAAAAGAAACACTCTATTCTGTACTGTACTGATGTTGATGGTTTATTTCAAAAAATGAACCAGCCATATGACAAAGCTGAATAGAGATTAGTTATTGATGGTTCTAAGTACAGTTTAAAGCAATGGTGGCCATCGAGAGAATTGAGTTAGTAATAGTGTTTATGAGCATGTGTTAGTTGTACTACACTGATCGAAATCCATGGACGTAACACAACGCCGATATTATATGGGTTTGTGTAGATTTTGTATGAATGTTTATATGAATGCATAAAAGGGCACGAAGAGTTCACGAAGAATATGGAAAAATTTTATATATATTTTGTTGTTTTAAAATTTTAAATCTTACATTCCGAAAATGTAAAACAAAATGTGAAGAACATTTAATCTCTTTTATCCATAAGTTTGAAGTTTATTAAATCAAATAAGTAATAATAATTTATTTCTTTAAAAAAAAAAAAAAAAAAAAAAACACGAAATAGCAAAACTTAAAAAGATAAGAAATTTCAAATGTTATTAAGTGGTATGTTACCAAAAACTAAAAAAATTACCAGTAACTGGATATTTTTTAAAATTTTAAAAAAAATGCATAAAAGACAGCTATAATGTTGTCAAATGGAGGCGACGTATGTTATTTATAGAAAATGTTTAATTTATAGTTTATCAAGTCTTCGAAATTTTCTCAACATTTTTGGTTTCTTTTAAACAAATATTCTCTGTGTACCTATTAAAAAATATATACGAATTTCAAAAGGCACTGCGATATAGACCTGCTTTGTTCAAAAGCTTTCATAAGACTGAATGAAATTGTTGTTTACTTTTACTCTTTGGTGAGTATTTTTGTTTTCGTTCGGCTGTATACATATAAGAAGCCGAGCACCAGTGTGTTTGGCACGACCTTCACTGGTTTAAAGGCTCTTCTTTTGCATAACGGGAATGAAAAACCATCCATACCAATTGCTCATGCCATTAATACAAAGGAAAATTACGAATCAATGACTGAAATTTTGACATTACTCAAATACAACGATCATAAATGGAAGATCCGTGGCGACCTTAAGGTGTGTGATTTAAATTTCTTTGTATATATAGTATAGACTATTATAAATAACTGTAAATTAATCTGTTTCAGGTCACTGGTTTGTTGACCGCTATGCAAGAAGGTTTCAAAAAATATTGTTTCCTTTGTCTATGGGATAGTTGCGCTACATGTCATCATTACGTCAGCACAGAGAGGCCAAAATGAACTGAGTATTCACCAGGAAAACAAAACATTTCAAATAAACTATTAATTGATTCAAATGGCGGTCTTCTTCCGCCGCTGCACATGAAATTGGGCCTTTTTAAGAACTTTGTCAAGGCTCTGGACAAAGATGGTGCAGCATTTAAATATTTGTTATTGGTTTTCCCTAAGGCATACTTGTTGGCCCTCAGATCACGAAGCTATTGAATGATGACAATTTTTCACAGTGTTTATTGGAGAAAGAATATGCAGCCTGGAAATCTTTCAAGAGCATCTTGGACAGTTTTGTTGGAAACAATAAGAGTGAAAACTACAAATGGATGCTGAATTATTGAAAAATTATCACGAATTAGGTGTACGAATGTCACTCAAAATGCATTTTCTTCATTCGCATTTAGATTTTTTTCCACAAAACCTAGGTGCGGTGAGCGATGAACAAGGGGAGCGTGCTCACCAAGATTTAAAGAAAATTGAAAGAAATTATCAAGGATTTTGGGACAAAAGCATGATGGGAGACTATTTCTGGACACTAATACGTGAAACCGAACCAACAAAATACAAACGACGTCCAAATAACGCCATTCACTTTTGAAAATGCATTGATTTTTAAATAAACTAATGATTTTTTATGTAAAAAACGAATAAAAATATTTTTTTTGTATCTCGAAAACCTGACGTGATAGAGAAAAACCAATTACAGATTCGAATTCAGCCCACCAAATTACCCTAGGAAAGATATTTGATTGCTTCAGTCCCAAATATTTTTTATTTTTTTCTTATCTTGATGTTTGTTTGCTTGGTTATTCAGATATAACTCAGGAACCATTGATGATTTCTCATTTCATTCTTCAACGAATAGTTTGGTGTGAGAATCGGGATGTATTATCCACCATTATTTCATATTGTCTTTGTTTTGTATTAATTTTTTTATGTGATCCACTCCTTTCGAATTTGAAATTATTTATTTAACACTTTTTCATATATTTATTTATAACTAGCTGATTCCAGCGCTCGAAATTCGAGTGCAGTTTCTAGGCCACTTTATTTCTCAACTTAGCCAATTCATTAACAAACACATTAACAAATTTAATAAACACACACATGGCATACGTATAATTTTATGTACGTATGTGTTAGTATCAACTTTAAATGCAATTTACTCAAAATAAAGACAAAATTAAAAAATCTGTAAATCTGATGAACAGCTAAAAATAAATACCTTTCAAATAATATACGTTTGGTCCAAATCGGAATAAAACGGTAGAACAAAACATCGGTAACAAGAAATTACCTAGTCTATTAATATTATTGATAATACTTACATTTTACGACTTTTTTTATTTCTTCAACAACAAAATATCTTGTAAATAAGATACGAACGTTAAAATGTATTTGATATATGCTTTCGTATTATATAGTTGCATTTACAAACTACGGTTCAAAAAATATGTCCGTACGTTCTTATATATATTTTCGAAAATATTACTACTGTTACTATTTTTCTTTCGAATCGAATTACATAATAACTCCCCAGCAACTACTTGCTCAGTGGCATAGTATAGTTTAACAATTCTGAAAATTTAAAAATGTTTTAATTATGTTGCCACTAAAAATGTGTAGTAACTTACTTGTAATAAGGTCCATCTAATTTAACCAATGCATTTAATATATCGCTTAAAATTACTTCTGCCTTTTTAAGCTCCATATTTTCCACAAATCCTTGGCCACTAACAATGACACATGAGATCAAAGCAAAAAGAAAAATAATTAACTTTTTACCAAATATGTCGGTAAAGTTAGCGTCTCAACTGTTAGCATCTCACTAAAAACATGCAAATTTACTCGCATCCAGCATAGTTCTATAGTTCTTGATAAGTTTCGGCAATAGTTCTATTAATTTGACCTTAAAATTGTGATTTAAAGATTTAAAGGTTTGAGATGCCAACTTTGCAAAAAAAAATCTCAGCATCTCATCAAATTTTGAATATATGATCTTAGAGAAGTTGCATCCAGCATAGTTCTATAGTCTCCGATGGTTTTAACAATAGTTCTGCTGACTCTGCCTTAAAATCGCGCTTTGAAGGTATGTGATGCTAACTTCGCAAAAGATATATCAGTATCTCATCAGATTTTGAGCATTTCACCATGAAGAAGTACTACTCAGCATAGTTCTATAGTCCCCGATGCTTTTATCAAAAGTTCTGGTAATTTATCTTGAAAATAATTTCTTCGCATATATAAGATTGTCGTTGGGTCCCGGTAACGTTGAGAGTAAGAATACCAATTCACAGCAAAGTTATTGAAATTAAAATTCAAAATTAAAAATTTTGTTATGTTTTTGAGAATGCCTAGATGCGGGAACTCTTCGAGATGAATGCGTGGAGACTAGAAATATCTACGTCGAAAAGAGTTTCGGCTTCTAGCCGTCTTCAAAAAAATAATAACAATATTTAATCAGCACCTCAGGTAAAGAATGGTGAGATACTGATAGCGGGAGACCAGTTGTCGGCTTTATCGGAGCTCAAAACGATAGTTTTAGTCTTCTTTTTTCATTAAACACGTTTTTAAGAACAAGCGATATAAGATGCAATCTTATATATGCGAAGAAATTATTTTTAAGATAAATTACCAGAACTTTTGATAAAAGCTTTGGGGACTATGGAACTATGCTGAGTAGTATTTCTTCATGGTCAAATGCTCAAAATTTGATGAGATGCTGAGATTTTTTTTGCGAAGTTGGCATCTCATACCTTTAAATCGTGATTTTAAGGTCAAACCAAGGTCAACTATTGCCGAAACTTATCAGGAACTATAGAACTATGCTGGATGCAAGTAAATTTGCATGTTTTTAGTGAGATGCTAACATTTGAGACGCTAACTTCACAGACACTGAAGAGGGTTGGTGACTCTTCCCGAAACAGTTGTATAACCTGTAATGCAGAATATAGATCAATTTTTGAAACAAATGTGCCAATGTTTTGTACTTTCTTTTGAAGTAAAAACATTTGATCTTGAGCCTGAAAAATTTTTAAACTCAATCATTGAAACGATCAAAAACAATAATTTTACATTTGTATAAATAGAAAATAACAAATACAAATTAATTTTAATTTAAATATTTCTTAAGCACTTTCCAATACTTTCAATTAAGACTTGGTCATAGACTTTTATAAAATAAATCGATTTTCAATTCTTTTTATACGATTTAAAATTTTTATTGTTTTATTTAAAAGTCAATAAATATTTATTTTATTTAAATGTGATTTTATCTGTTTATCGAATATATCTTCAGGGATTATGTTATTTGAATAGTGCTTGTAAAATTTTATCCGCTTAAAAATGCGGTTAATTTTTTTTTACAAAATTTTTCGATGTGCTGTTGGAAACCGAAAAGTAACCAGGTTTAAAAATACTTTATTTGACTCTTTTTAAGTAAGCTATCCAAGACTTATGTGGATTTTAAATAAAAATCTATATTATTAATAACAAAACGAAAAAACCTAATTTTACAATATTATTTAAAAACACTTTAAAAAGATAAAAATCTAGTAAAAAACACAATATATGCATAATCGAATTGTTTCTGAAACGTACACTGCAAAAAAATTTTTTTTGTTTAAATTGTTTTATTTTATTTTTATATTTTGAATGTATAATTGAATAAAAAATTTAAGATTTTTTTTCAGTTTGTTTTAAATTTTTTTTTTTTAACATAAATGAATCTTAGATGAGGTCTATATAAACCCTGGATGGTGTTATTCGTAAGTTTTTATATAACTTACAAATCTGTTTTTATGCTGCAGCCAGCACTGAACAACTTTCTCATAACGTTTCTTTTGTTTCTCTAAATGTTTAAAAATATTCACAATCAAAATACAGGATGGGTTGACGGTTAAAGCTAAAACTGTTAACTACAAAATTTGGGTTACATACAAAGTTTGGCCAACATTAAACACTGATAAGCTCTTCATTATGTGTTTTTCGCCAGGTTTTTCGACCCAAGTTGATTATTGAAGTTATAAAATTTTGTGAATTTTAAAAATCCATTGAAATATTTATACACATAAGAGAAAATATGGAGTGAGATCGAAAAAATCTTTACTCACGTTTTTGCTCTTATTTTTTTTAGCAAGCTTTATTTGAATTTTTTTGATCAAGTTATCATCAAAAATATATCACTAATTACTCCTAATAATAACCCTATTCATTTATTGTTAGTTTGATGAGTGACGAAATAAAAGTACGTGCTAAAATTATTAAATATTTTCAATAAAATCCAACTTAGTTCTACTAAAAGTTGGCCAAAGTAGACCTATGATTCTACTGTCAAACTATTTCCAATGTTATTGGAAACAATCAGAAGAATTTGACTATTGATAGGAAACATGGTTCAGGAAGAAAGAAAGGTCTACATGGTGTTCTTAAGGCCAAGAAAAATGGAAGCATATTGAAAAGAGCTCCAAATATATCCGGTAGAAAAGCAGCCTGCTATTTGTTGCGAAAAGTTAAAGCTAATGCAGGACTCAATATATACAAAGTCCAGAAAGTCCAGAGAGGAACGCTGCAAAAATTTTAGGGGCCAAAAGCAGAGCAAGAAAATTGAATTGTTTCATAAACAAATACTGCTGCTGCATAATAGATGACTTAACGTATGTACTGGCAGATTTTCGCCTCTTCCGGGTAATAATTTAATTGTTGCAATGCTCGAGGAAATATCGAAGAAAAGCTTAGAATTCAATAGCAGACGGAATTTTCAAAGAAGTTCCTGGTGATGTAAGCAATATGCAATTGCAGCAAAAAAGCAACGCTTTTCAAATTTGGAATCCTGTCACTACGGCAAAAAAGCTCTCATGTGGTATAAGAACCACGTTATTGTTCTTGTACCAAGGGATGCAAATCCTCCAAACTGTTGGCAGCTTTGGCCAATGGAGAGATATTGGTCTCTTGTGAAAAGGGAGTTGCAAAGCACAAAAATAGTGTCCCAAAATGTTGAAGATTTTTAATGGAAATGGACCACCTGTTCCAAACAAGTGACAAAAACAACTACAAAATCCCTAATGGAAGGTTTAAGGAAAAGTCCATAAAAATTAATTTGTTTAGGCTTTAATATAATTTTAATTAATTTATTAATCAATATTTTTAGATTTTATGTATGCTAGGATTTTTTCGATCTCACTCCTTATATGAAACATACGATTATAAACTATTTTGAATAGAATGTGCTCTACATTAAATGAATTTTGTATTAATTGTTTTGGTCAGGAATTCGGAATTC